>OX457136.1:21137482-21737482 GCA_949752895.1 Dendrolimus pini
CTATAAAAATACACTTCAATAATTACATCTTAATAAAGCTACTATTTGACGGTTTTAAGCGCGGTTATTGATTTGATTTTTATTATTCCCACGTTTCAGCCACTTTTCAGTAGCCGTGATCACGGAAGACAAAGATGTCAAGTGTCAATGGGTATTGTTAAAGTTTTTTTATGTAGCCTACCGCCTACTTGTTCATTTTAATAATTGTTTATGGCTATTATTTATTCTATGGGAGCCTAATCTACTTTACCTCCTCTTCGCAACATGTTGTGACTTGAAGAGAAGAAGTGGCGCAAGAAACTCTTCAGCAAACGTACCCGGCAGACGTTGTCCTGCCTTTAAAAGATAAAATCTAGATCCCGATTACAGCGTCATCTACCGGAACCAAATGTTAATCTAAACTCGAATTAACTGGAACAGAGTAGAAAATTATTAAAATACTTATCGCTATTAGAAAATAGGGGTTGATCGTAGAGGGTTGAAAATTTAGAGTTGTATGTATTTTTTAATTCTGTATCATAAAAAAATAAAAATAAAAAAATAATCTAAAAATTAAAAAAATATATTTAGGGGTGGACTACCCTTAACATTTAGGGGGATGAAAAATAGATGTTGTCCGATTCTCAGACCTACCCAATATGCACATAAAATTTCATGAGAATCGGTCAAGCCGTTTCGGAGGAGTATGGTAACTAACACTGTGACACGAGAATTTTATATATAAATATATTAAAATGGGGGCGAAGAAAAATAAAAAGAAATTATCAATCAAGTTGGTTTGTCCTAACAACATACATAAGAACTGCGTCAGGCGTAACGTCAGAGTGCCGTGAATGGAATACAAGCTAAGCCATCTAAAGCCAAATAATTTCGACGCTTAAGGGAGTTTGTCGTTAAATCGAGTGACGTTACATGGAGTTGACACTGTATAATAATTCCTTTGTGCCATCCTTATATCTCGTACCAATTTGGTTGTTTATTTGTTCTATCAACACCATGAAGTTGTTATCAGAAAATATTAGCGGCTTTTCCGGCTTATTGACTTTCTCTCTTCAAAATTACATATTTCGTATTTTTATATATATATGGTAATAAAGTTAACCAAATGCTGATTTAAACCACCGAAGAAGGATATAATAGGAATAGATAGACAGATAACACTTTATTGCACACCAAAATATACAATTACAAAAACAAACCATATTTGCAATACTTTCTAGGCTCCCTTATTTCCCTAAAGCTATCTCTTCCAGGCAAATTAAATTAAAGGAAATCCGGCGATATTTTTGAAGTTATACTTCTTTAGGCGCATTAGGGAAAAATGATGAGAGTAAATTTTTACGATGCGCGCGCACACCGTCACACGAAAAACCTACACCATGAAGTTAGCTATAGTCAACCGACACCCTGAAGTTAGCTATAGTCAACCGACACCCTGAAGTTAGCTATAGTCAACCGACACCCTGAAGTTAGCTACAGTCAACATTTTAGTTTTTCTATTGTTAGTGACCTATTTTTTCTTGTTAGGCCAAAGAAGTATAACTTCTAACGCGTGTACATAAGTACACACACTTTTTTTTATCCCTCCAGGAACGGAGAGAGAAAACAATCTCGTGACAAACAACTCACAGCCAGGTGGTAGGTAGGATATTTACCCGTCTGGTGGCCAGGAACTAGTTTCCCCTTAGACATTGGCATCATATTCTTAGCACCTTTGGTGCTATAAATGTCCATAGAGCCTTCTACCTGTCTACTGAATTTAAGCAATACTATATATATTATAATTATTAATATAGTAGCAGTGCGCTTATGGATTGTAGCGGCGGCGTGAGTAAGAGGCGAGTAGACTTCTTTGAAATCAATACTTGATATTTTATTAAATATTACTTAATTAATATAAAATCAATGAATATGAATAAATACTAATTTATAGAGACTGTAAGTCTCAACTTTCCATTTTGTTAGGTAAAATTTAAAAAAAATCTTGTTATTTGTTTTCAAATATCACTAGATAAATGAAGTAGAAAAAAGAAATATTTGCTAAAACGTCAGTCGTTGAATGCAAGATAAGACAAATTTATTGAATCTGATATATACTGATGTAAAATACTTATCTCAGATGAAACGGAGAAACGCGGTTTATCGTAAGCATGCGGATTTAATAAAAGAAAGTTGTTTAAAAAATTATTAGATCAATGTTTTGGAATTTAAGTAATAAAAGCGTGTTATTACATAATATAGAATTTTATAGACTAGTGGTCACTAGTGGTATAATAATAATTAATGTTAGAGACTATACTTCTATAATCACAGATTTCGCCAAGGCTACAGGGTTATTTTAACTTGAACAATAAACAAAGGAGTATATATGCGTGTGTCAAATACATGGTAATGTGTGTAATGTTTTTTTTTATTGGTTTAATTAAAAGAAAATATCAGCATTCGTCGCTTCTTCTCTATATAAATTATAAGTGTGCGAAATTTCATACTCCTCCGTCCGCGCAATTTTTGTACAAAGGGGTACAAAGTTTTTTCTCTGTTTTTGCTTCACGTATTAATATATAGATAGTAGGAAAGATACTAATTATGAGAAATTGCTGGATGACACGATGAGATCTGCTCGTTGAAATGGCGCTATATTGTCGCGGCGCTTTAGTATGGAATAGACGGATCAGACAGAATAAGAGGGTAGAAGGGATGGTATATGGAATCGGAATAGGGGGGGGGGGGGTGTGTGGAGTGTGTCATCAGAACTCTCACTCATTGTACAAAACTCTAATCTCTACTCAAGACTAGTAGTTTCACGCCGATATTTTATGAGAGCGTGGTATCACACAGTACAACTAAAGAAGACTTTAAAATGGTTGAATCTGTCAATCCTTTGTACGCACCATAATCGGCAGCTATTATTATCGCAGTGGGGTCTATATACGTGGTAATACACACAGACATCCGTCGATTGTTTTGTTTGTTGTTACTCAGACTGCGTACTAATGGATCTGGTACGTTGTATTCTTAGCACAGGGTTTGTAATTTCTATCGCCTTCTTTAAAGATTTATATTCGGTATAAAACATACATGAAAACATAAAGTTTTAAGCTCTAAAATTTTCATAGAAATCCGTTGAGTCGTTTCGGAGTACACAGAGCTAAAAAAATTCTTATGCGTCTGCCGGCGTGAAGACGGTGATATCCTGTGCTCGTATTTTTACAACAACAAGTGTACGCATGGAGTAAGCGGAACAGAGCTAAGAATGCATAGCAATCAACACGGCGATTTCCGCTTGCGAACAAAGTTCGATATAGATTTACATCTAGGAAACCGGTTTACACTTTTCTACGTAAACTAAAACTGCCAATCGGAATTATAAGTCGTGTAGAACTGTGCAACTATTGTTACTTTTTAAACAATAATGTATTATACTAGCAGCACAAGCGAAACTTCGTTCGCGTTCCCATGACGACATGTTTGTTAGTGAATTGTTACGGCGGTACCAAAAACTTGACAGCATCGGGATAAGAAGTATCCAAGGGGTGGCATATATGCTAGCTTTGTATCCAGTTTCACTTAGATCCCTTCAGTAGGTATATAAAGATTTTAAAATTAAAATTGTACTTTAGTCGTGGTATGAAAATATTCGCCAGTTTTCCAATTAATCTAACATTCCGCGAGCACATGCTACCTTTTTAAAGTAAGTCGTTGAACAGACTATTCCGCAGCAAATTATATTTAACTATTTGACAATAATGTTTAAAACTACTTAGATCAAAATTGTTTGATTTCTTGTCTAAGATTTTTTAAGACACGTAAAACTTTTTTTATTGTAATATTTATGTTAAGCATAGTGATTATATCTTTGTTTCTTATTGTTAATCAGCGTCTGTCATTGTCAACATTGCAATTTTCTTTTCTCTCGTTTATATGTTTTATCAACGTAACATTTATTAAAATGTTGGCAGTATTGTTTCTTGTACACGTGCACGCAAAAAATGACTTTAAGGTGACCAACGTTTTCATTCCGCGACCGTACTACAACACAACTCGTTTCCTGCCCTGATTAATTCAATAAGAGGTTACCCAAGAAACAATTTTAACAAGTTTTTGTTCTTCTAAATAATAATTTTCGAAATGAAAGTTAATGTAACCGATAATAACAGAGTAATGACGAGATAAAACAGTAACAATTAAAAAGTAAATACTATTACGATGGACATTATTATATTATATTATTATATTATGTAGTTATAGTTATTTGTTTTGATCGTAAACCAAACAGAAGATTAGTATATTACATATTGATAAATTCTAATGATTATTACGTATTCTTATATAATGAATGCTTTGTAATATCTAATTTATTTAATTATTATTATCCGTGCAGGAACGGAGAAAGAATATAGTTTCCTGCAACCGGGCGGCCTATCGTAAGAGGCGACAAAACGACCCACAGCCAGGTGGTAAGGCATCTGCCCGACTGGATGGCTACCTGGTCTAAAGTATGTCGCCATAACAACCTTGAGTTGTTCTTCGGCATTAGTGACCAGGTTCCAGTCTCCCTTAAGAGAGCAGCAGCGCATTTGTAGCACCTTTGGTGTTGCAAATGTCCATAGGCGATGTAACCGCTTTCCATCAAGTGGGCCGTCTGCCTGTCTGATAGACTCATGCAATAATAATAATATAGTTATTATTTCGATAATTGTAATGTAATTATTTTCAATTTAATTTAATTTAGATATAATATCTGAAAATTGCACGCAAAATGTATTGAGACAATTACCACAAAAAAAAACACCTATGTACACATACATTTCTAGCAATCAATTATTATTCTGGAGTCTATTTTTTACTTATAGATGGTATTTTTTATTTTATTTATATTTTAGTTTAATTTTAGTTAATTATTCTTTATAATTAGTTTTATTTAAGTTAGTTTATTTGTAATAATTGTAATTCTTTTTGTGATTATCTTAATAATTGTTTATAATAAAAGACTGTTAATTAGACAGATAAAATATATAAGTAGAGGTAGGTATAATATTTATGTGCATTATTAAATATAATTTGAAATTGTTTATTATTATTCTATTCTATTCCATTCAATGGGTCCAACAAAAAGCGAGGATGGTAGCTGGAGGGTCCGAAACAACCTCGAAATTGAGAATCTCGTGGCCGAGCCTATCATAGTAGGAGAAATAAAAGCTCACCGCCTGCGCTGGCTCGATCACGTAGAACGGATGGGAGAGGATCACACCGTGAGGAAACTATATTTGGGGCGGCCGCTAGGCCGGCGTCCGGTCGGCCGTCCTAAATATCGCTGGAAGGACAGAGAGAGAGAGAGACAGTAGAGGCTGACCTGCCGGAGCTAGGAGCTAGTTATTGGCAAGAAACCGCACAGGACCGAGAAAAGTGGCATGCTCTCGTTTCGGAGGCCAAGACCCACTTTGGGTCGCTGAGCCAAAGGAGTAAGTAAGTATTCTATTCAATATTTATTTATTAACTTATAAACATCGCTATCTTTACATTTGTCATAAATACGATAGCGTGGTACACATAATACATTATATATACATATTCAATCGTCTGCTTGTTAAGTAATTAATTAGCATAATCCAGTTCCACAATGCCGTTACTTAATATTATACATACACACAAAAAGTACTGGACCGGTTCTGATAGGCGGCTCGGTTTTCAATACATGAGGTCAGTATGCCAAATATTGCGAACATACACGTGATGGTCCTATTTCTATTCAAAAGCCTCACGCATCATTCACGGCATTCTAATTCGAGTACCACAACCTCGTAACAATATAACTAGAACAATCGGCGGTCTTATCACTAACAGCGATTCCTTCTAGACAGCCCTCTGGGGATAATTTTACATTTCTAATAATGGCTCAGTATTCAGTACGCATAGTTTAAAATATATACATTCATATATACATATATTAATAGTAAACAAAAAACACATATAAATTTATATACAAATATATGTACATAGAGTTACATAGATAAATACATAGACATACATAAATTACTGTTTACAAAATTAGATAGTGATCTTTGAGGAGTTTATTAAAAGATGTAAGTGACTTTGCACTTCTGATGCTCATTGGTAATGCATTCCACAACCTTACAGCCTGCACAGTGAAAGTTTTCTGACAAAATTGCGTAGAATGCATAGGCGTCATTAGTCGCTGATTTGCTGATGATCTCAACAGCCTTCAAAGCGTTCCTTCAAATAAGAGGGCGCTTTTGGGATAAAGAGTACATTATACAAAAGTTAACTTAATTATGTTACAATTTGGGACACCACCAAACAAAGCACATTTATTACCCGCCGGCGTCGTTTGAGCTAATAACATTGAAGCGCTTTTATGACCGTCTTCTTTTGTTTACTTTGTGTTTAAAATTTGTAATTAGAAAAGCATCCCATTGTGTATTATAATATTTTTTAGCCATTAGCCAGGTGTGAATCTTAGAAATTCAGTGCGTGGCCGAGAGACATATTGTAATTGTGCGCAGTATAAAGCAATGCCCCAATGCAGAGAAGGGCAGTCGAGCGATACTCAGCCGCGAGGCAAGACTTGTGTACATGCGATAATCTATATATTGACGGACTTTGCGCGTGTTATTGAATCGTGCATTACGTTTGTACTAGTTGTGTTCAGTTATATTCGTACCTGTGTTATGCGTTTTTGTATAGTTCTAATAAATGTAGTATAGTAATAGTAATTCCAACGGCATTTTAATTCGAGTCCCGTAACTCGTAACAATAATATAGAAACTCGTCGAAGTCAACGCTAACCACTGTGTATTTCACAAAAGGAAATAACACAATGGAAGTGTATTCAGCCCGCAACCAGACTCCACCCTCGGTTTAATTATAGCTGTTAGTCCTGGATTGTGTGGTTTTCCTTTTTGGGATGCCATCACTAAGGATAAGGATGCTTGGCAACAAATTCATTACGGCTTAAATTTAACCGTATCAATTAAATGTGGTTTTTGGAATGCTAACGGCCTATTCGATAGCGAATTGGTACCGTTGACTATGCACATTTATAACACCAGAACAATTATTAACGTGGTGCTAATAATTCTTACGGCGCGGCTTGCTGGTCTTTATACATCGTTAGTTTTACTTAGTTCTTTAATTGTTGTTACTTTTTAATAATACCCTAGTACTGTTATATTGTTTGATTTTATAAAACTTTTAGTATTTTCTTTTAAAACCTTTAGCTATGGCATTGCAACCAATTTAATGCTTTTTACTGATATATTTTTATACACAGATCCGCTCCCCTTAATTCCATACTCGATGACAGTTAGCTGTTTCAAACAAAAACCGCCATATTGCCTCTTAGCAGTCACTTAAATTGCCCCTCAATGTTGGTTATCTTATCCTTAAGATTGTTTTCTTGGAGATAGAATATAATTTGGCCTGTCGCAAGAGGCGACGAAACAACAAGGTGGTAGGGCATTTGCCCGAGTGGATGGCTACCACCCCTGGTCTATAGTATATCTCCATAACACTTTTGAGTTGTGTTTTGGCATTAGTGGCCAGGTTCCAGTCTCCCTTAAGACAGTAGCGGCGCATTTGTAGCACCTTTGGTGTTGGAAATGTCCATAGGCGATGGTAACCGCTTTCCATCAAGTGGGCCGTCTGCCTGTCTGCTGAACTCGTGCAATGAAAAAAAACGTATAGTATTTTCTTTAAAAATTTGCCCTTTAGCTATGTTTGCTCCTGCTTCACTCAACCACCTATTCATCCTTGTTGTAAATCGAATAACTCCTCGTTTGGAAGTAGGCATAATGTATTTGAAGTGTAAGCTACATAATAAAACCTCCTTAATATTTTTAGATTATGTAAATTTCATCAAACAAGTTGGTACATCCGTAATGTGGATTTTCTTTAAATCAAGGAGAACTAGCTTAACACTAGAATTATTCATTTAAATCTTTCAGTTAATCACTGAGACTTGTTTTTTGTGAATGGATCTTTGTTAGAAAAAATAATAAAAGGCGAAGACACATGCCAACGGTCTAATGTCACACAATGGCATGAATGCCTTCATTGTGCCTCGTTGTTGGGACGCTGCGCTGTCTGAGAATATCAAGACACTTTAGGAAAATGAAGTACATATTAAAAAGGGATAATTCTTTATTTAAAACAATAATTGTGTGTGTGCTGTTGACACGCAGTAGAATTGAAGCTTTTTTTATATATTTAAGGCTTGGCTACCAAGCATTTAAGCCAGGAAGTGAAGCTTCAGAGAATCAATAAAACAAAACACACTACCATGTATTTGGCTGACACACGCATATATATACGGGTACTCTTTTATTTATCAAAAAATAAAAACTGATTTTGAATATATTAAAAAATCGATTAGTTTAAAAAAATTTATCTATCTCTCTGTCTTCCTGAAATTTTGACGGGACTTCCACTGGAATATAGCTGATATTGCAATAAGTAACTTATGCTACGTTTTTTTGGGTTTCGCGAAAAAAAATTTACGCGGACGAAGTCGTGGGCATAGCTACAGTCTTTTATAAAATAAACCACATGCCTTTCTCCTTCAACGAAGAAATTATAACATTTTCTTAAATCAATATACGATAAAAATAATTTTGTTTATTTAAAACTAGATACCCGTGTGATTTCTTATGCGTTGAACTTATCTAATGAAACCCCGTAAAGTTTCGATAAAGTCGGTTAATGTTTCACGCGAACAAATAGACAATAGTTCTATATTACTCAATTTCAATGCATAAATTGTACCCTTTCTCAATTTTATTAGTATAGATTAGATCAGTGTTTTTCAACCTGTGGGTCGCGACCCCTAGGGGGGTCGCAAAGCCTTGCTCGGGGGGTCGCCGGCAAAAGGGAAAAGGCTATTTAAATTTATACCTCGTACTTAGGTACTTTCAACGCTCAGTAGCTTTTTGTAGAATATATGTTCTAATAATGAATATAGGTGACAATATAGAGAAAAGCATGAACGTAGTCTTATAAATTACTAACTTTTCGTCTGTCTATATTCCAAGTGGGTCGCCAAAATTTTTCAACTTTTAAAGGGGTCGCGTATTCAAAAAGATTGAAAAGCACTGGATTAGATAAATAGATTCATTGTTAAGAAAACTTAATTTCATTGCAGCTCGTAACGTCTGTTGAGTATTATTCGGGATGTCTTTATGGTCTCGTTAGTAACTTTATGTTTGTGTTGTCCACAGATTCGCAAAAACGAGTATAATAATATAATAACTTTATTTCGGATCGGGGTCCATATTTAGTTAGTGTGTTAGTTACAAGTATGTTTAAAATAATGTTAGTAGTGTTAGTATTATGATATGATACGAGTACTCAACACAAATTCTTAACCCTATAGCCACTTATAATAAGCCGATGACTACCCCTATCCAATGTTCTTGGAAGGGACAGTCCAATCCAGGGCCGCGCCGATTTTTTCATGAAGCTGCATGTTTCAACTTATTTTTTTAAATTATTTGTTAACTTTGACCGAAATAAATGGTCTCCAGTTTTATATACTTAAATAATATTTTCCTAAACAGGTATAACCAGTTTCCTTCCGCTTGCCAGTTACTGCAAAAACTCCTCTAGAAAGAATAATTATATTATTGTGTAAGTGTAACAAAAATAATTTCGACGGCGGCGCCCCTGTTGTCTTGGCGCCTGTGTGCGCCGCACACTTCGCACATAGGGGCGGCGCGGCCCTGGTCAAATCTAACCGCAATAGCCTTCAGAAGGCTGTTGGTGCTGCCACGCAAGCGTTGCATTGCATCAGCGAAGCGGATTTTTTGCGGATAATCGCCTTAAAACCGTCTGTGCGGGGCTCCGCAAACATCCCAGACGGACTACAGTGCCGCGGCAATCCCAACTGCATTTTCAAAACGTTATTATATTGTAGTACTTGTAGGGCGTTGATGGCTTATTGCGTATAGTCCACCCACAGGCCGCTCGAGTAAAAATCACCGACCAAATTTCAGTGGCTAAAATGCACTTAGAATAGCACCAGTCTTTTCTAATTTTGAAATTGGCAAAATTAATGCCCAAGGCGTTGGAGATATAATTTAAAACAAACAAACAGACACTTTCGTATTTTACATTCTGAAAAATATAGTCTCAAAGTGTCAAAAACAGCGCTTAAACCATAATAAAAAAACAAACGTCTAAATTAACAAAATAGGTAATAAAAAGAAACTAAATTGCGTCAATTTCAATAAAAAAGTGAAAGTTATAAATATATTAAAATAAATTTTATTACGTGTTAATAGCAACCATATAATTTAAATAACACAGCAACACTATTTTGTAAAAGTGATAGTCATAATAAAATTGAAGACGACTTTTATCTTTTGATATATAAATTTGGTATAATACAATAGCATTTCCTAAATCTATTTATTCAATACTTATGTGAATGAATTATTTTAAACTCAAGTCAAACTTTTGGAATACAATTGAATTTCAAATGCCCCTGGACTCCTTCTTAATTAATAAATTATGGCTCTGCACGATTTGTGTATCTAGCCACTGTCAAGTACTCATATTTATCTATGTAATGGAACATGTGTTATGTTTTAAATAATCTTGAAGTTAAAGCCTAAGCAAATTAAATCATTGGCCTAAGCCAAATTGTAGTTCTTCGAGTGACGACAATCAAGGGAGGTTCAATATGGAAGCTCGAATAGATTCATTTAATCACCAAATCGTTAAGATTTTCAATACGAATGCGCAATTCTTCATTAAAAACAATCAATATTCTAGACCTAGAACAATTTATTGTTAGCTTTTAAGTAGTATTAAACAGTTTTTGAGAACAAAACATTAAGTAAGTTTTAACCCTTTAAGTTGCAGCCAAGAACTCCAAGCCCTCGACTGTTACAAGTATTAATAGCCTGTGTAAATAAAAATAAAAAAACTTTTTAAGCTGCGTTCGTGTACGGATTTCAAATTTTTATAAATGGAACACGCGTTCAGAGGCAGTTCGCTGCGCTGGCGACAGTGTCAAGGTCACGGGCGCGTACTGCGCTGAATGCCGAATGCGGCCATGTTTATTTATGTGGTCTTGCCATATTTACAATACGAAATTCTATAAACAACAAAAGTAATTATTTTATTTATCTATATTTTATGTAATTATACTCTGTTCCAATTACAAAGTCCCTTTTGGCACTTCCTTAGAACGTAACTCTTCACGTTTCGCATAATTTGAAATAATAATCATTTTTTGTTCATGGTCGTAAATCATCATTTAAAAAATACACAATCAATCTAAATCATTATACAATTAATTCACACAAACAATCAACATGTTGTTTTTAGATATCGTGCTAAAAATAATTAAAACTTTAAAAAGATAATAATATTTTACTACGGTTTTGCGTTTACGTTCTATAGTTTTATTTTTACTTTTTTACATAGTGATGTGACTTAAAGAATCGTATAAAATCGATTATAGACAGATTCTTTTCGCGAGTGAAAATCTGTCAACACTGCGTCTACTGCATCTACCTCGTGATCACGACCCGCCATTTTGTTTGTCTCTTCATTACGAGTGCAGAAGCCTTGTATACGGTACGCGTATTCAGTTTAGTTGATTTTGTGTTGTGTTTTTATTTCATTCTTGTTATTGTAGTTATAACTGTTTGTTAATCTTTTCGTTGTTATTAAGTTTTGACTGTTATTTGATTTGGTTTCTTTGTGTAACCAAACAAAGTTTTATAAATTCTAATTTGATGCTAATCCTTTTTCTGTCAATACGATTTTAATTTGTTCGTTATAGTAATCGAAGACGAATATCGTCGAGTATCGACTATAGCGGTACTTTACTAGTACTTGATTACTGACATCTGTCAAATGGGACTTCGTAATTGGAATAGAGTATAGTGTAATTGTAAACAATAACTTCACGAATAGAATTGTATCAATTAGGAAGGAGGTCCACACTAAAGTATTCTATTCCCTAAGACAGATCAATCCAGTTTGGAAAGCAATGTACTTAAATAATATGAATTATATTTTACTCAATAATTTTATTATTATTTATTTATTATTAATAATAATGCCGATTGTGGATCACGATGTTTGGATAGAAAAAACAACCAGATTTATTTGCGATAAAAAAGGAATAAATTACGTTCAAGTAATTTGTACTAACTCATAAATATAATTATAGTTGGACACATCTGGCAACACAAACAACATGTGGTACTATTTTGGCTAATTTTAGTTGCAGCTGCATTAAAAAGATGTTTTTGTTGTGACGATGCAGGATGGCTAATTTTGGGCAGTTGATAAGATTTAAATTGAAGAAAAATTAAATTAAACCTTGACCATAAAAATAGTTCGATGGAGCATACGTAGTTAGTACTAATATCGTAAATAAACAAATAATTAAAGTTTTCTACAAATAATTGTTTTAAAAGCCTGGTTAAGGCGTGCAATTTTATCATTGTGACTTTGTGTGTTTATAAAATATATTATAGTATTGATTCACATAAGGCCAAATACGATGTGCAGGTTTCTTTGTCTTTCTTCGGTCCCTTCTTAAGTGGCATAACGGGTGGCTCAGCTTTTAGTTATATAACCATACAAGTATTTACTTCTAGGTTAGCGCTTATAAAGCTTCTCAGTCTTGTTTGATTTTGCAAGGGGCGTGTCGAAAAAGAGATAACATGCCAAGGTTAATCTATGTTATTTCTTTCTTTTATTATGAATTAGCCATTTATGTTGTTTATGGTTACATTTAGGGTTGCCAGATGTCTGAAGATCTTGGGACACGTTCGCATGTATAGGTATAATCCGGTATGAAGGTACGGTATCTGGTTATCCGGAATATCCGGTTCTGAATATTTTTAGGTAGATATTGTTAAAAAAAGATTTTATTTTAAAAGAAGCAGTTTAGTTATGCTTATAATAAATTTATATAAGTACATGTCCATTTAATGGGTTGATTATGCGGACAAAACGTTTTGCGAGAAAATCTGGTATTTCGTTCAAATATACGGCATATTGTGTGGATATTTAACGATCTGGCAACCTTCGTTAAAACTTTTGATCACCTTATAAGTTGTAAGAAAGATTAATAGACGAAATTAAACGAGGCCAAGAGCAAGCGGTTAAATTAAAACACGCGTCGTAAAATCGTAGGCGTCGAGGAACATCGATCTTCGGCGACCTATCCCAATAAGTTAAAGCAAAACTTTAGAATCGTTGTGGTTTGGAACCCGATAAAACGAAAAAGCGACACTAAAAGATATAACGACATAAATCTATAAGACTAAGCCTGCGAGAGAATGAGATCCGAGTTTTACATTGTGCAGCACATATTAGAGAGTCAATAAGACTACTGATTGAACATAGGTCCAATTTGGACTGAAATAAAACTGATAATATGTTTTACACTAAAACAGTGAAAAGTTTAAAGTGATACTTAAGAAGTTTGTTTTGAATTATAATATATTGACGGAGGTAAGTTGAAGGAAATATATTTATATCAATAAAAGTTAGAGAAGAATTATCTGTGAGTATATTCTCTGTAGTTTTACTTCTACTGTGTGCGAATTGCACACACACACAATTTTCCATTTACGATTATTTGAAGTCGTTTGTCTGTGTTGTAGAAACCAAAATAACTTGCTTATTATTTATAGATAAGAGAATGAGAAGTACATTCAAAACTGCTTATAATCAGCGTGAATATCAGGCTCTTATTTTACAAATGTCAATGTCTATCTGTCAGTGTCATAAAAAAGCGTCAACGTCATATAAAAATAACGTTCCTCTTCCCTTTTAATCGATCAGTGGTGTGGTTTCATTCTCCAAACTTTTTCATCAATTTCGCCATCATAATATTGTTTGTCTTTACTCTTTGCGAATTTTATTGAGACTACATCATTAGTCATTCGCAAAGAGTAAAGACAAACAATATTACTTGTCAAGTTTTAAATAAATATGTCGATTTTTTTGACAAACGTTAAGTGCACGCCATGACTCACAAAATTAACAGCCCAACCGAGTCTAATATTTTGAGACTTGACCTAAAAACATTTTCGAAAATGTCAGCATTCCAACAAGATAATACTGTAGCACCGCGTACAGTTATTGCTGGAGTGGTTAGTTGACGATCTGAGCATGGGTTTATTTCTGTTCACATTTGACATGACGTTAGTTGACCGGGTTATCTTATAATGGTCGAGAGGTGTGTCTATGCATTTTATGATTTCGGTTTGGTAAGGTGGATAGCTATTTTAATACACCGCTAATTACCGGTTATCAAAATAACCACGGGAAATCAACCACTTCGCCAATTGGCTAAAGGCTGTTGAATAAAACCAATAACTGACAAGTTTACAGCTTAGCTGGCTGTCGTTTGGCGAGTCATTTACGCATTACTACACTATTGAAGAAAACTTAAATGACAAAACTTCATTAAAATAGCAGTTCGGTCCGACCTCTTATACTATATATTTTGTATTACGTTTTTATCTTGCCAAGTATGTAACGAATTTATGGAGATATGTGGCAGCATGAACTTTTAGTATGTAGTAAAATGGGGGGAATCGGGACACTTTAAGTTCGACATTGATTTTTATCGTTTTTTTTGTAGTTATAGTAATAAAACGGAGATCATAATGGTTCCGGTAGTTTAAATTTTCATTTCTAATGCATTAAAATATAGTTTATTAAAGAATAATCATAAAAAGTTACAAAAACTCACTTGTCCCTATTCACCCAGGCGTTGGGGTGTGTCGGGTCGCTTAAGGGGTTAATAGAGTTTTTCGCTAGGGCTGACACTTTCATACTATTGGCAGGTACCTACAATACAACTTTCACACAACTTTGTCAAAATGTTTTGAAGTACGTTTTTTTTAAATACTTTTGACAGGATGACTGAGTGTTGCCGGATTGTAGAAAAAAATATTGCAAGCTTCAAATTTAAATCCTACCACAAAGTGTAACACGTAACATAAATGTGTATATAAGGTCGCAAATAAAACTTGAGGTTTGTCCCAATTCACCCCCTAAACCCTATTCTCCCCATTTTACGGTATGTCATTATAATAATTATATTTTTCTTTCCTTTCATTGTGTCCTTTGTCCTACTGAGTATGCACTGTTTGCTACAACTCTATTAATTCTTCTCCTTAACAGCAATAACACGTTCCAAAGTGGTGTACAGAATAGGAAGTGAAATTAAATTTTAATTTATATGTATCACCTTAAAAAGTGTTTTCTGAATTGAAGTTTTGTCTACACATGCTAGTCAAGGGGGTGCCCCGTATAAGGTGGAGCGAGATGGAATGCTAGTGACGTCTCAAACGCTAATGTTGTGCCTCGCAAGCCTAGGCCCGTCTGTTATTACTTATTGTTGAAAATTTGTATACATATATTCTTTGTACATTTCGAGAAACGGTTGTCAGGTTTCCACTACACTAGTTTTAAAATAAAATAACTATTTAAGAGATTCCTATACACATTTAGACCATTAATGTTAATCGTCAATATGTAAACGTCGTGTTTGGATTAATTTGACGACAGACGTCAGTCACTGACTCGAACAAAGGTTGAAGGATAACTTTGAATGACTCCAGATGTTTTGTTTCACTACTAATTGAGGTAGGTTTATTTTTAGAATTGTTTGTTCCGGTGTATTTTGATTGTTAGTGCCACTAACGTTTTGATGTATTGAATTGATCACAGGAAGAAGCTAGATAAGTAGGATAACTAAAATAACTCTACACTTTTTTTATTGTCTTAAAATCATTACCCCCCTCTATGACGTATTACATAAAGAGCTTCCCCGCCCTATCAATTTGAACTTTGTTCTCACCCTGCTTGACAAAAACCATGGATATATTTTACTAGTGTCTGCCCGCGACTTCGTCCTCGTGGAAAAAAAAACTGGTTTTAGCCTGATGATATATAGTTTTAACACGCTAATCTCAGGAACTACTTACTGGTCTGATTTGAAAAATGATTTCAGCGTTAGATATCCCATTTATCGAGGAAGGCTATAGGCATATCATCACGCTAAGACCATTAGGAGCGGAGCATCAATGAAGAATGTTTCAAAATCGAGGTTTTTTTTACTTTTCGAGAGCTTCCGCTACTTGCGCTGCGTAAACGGTTAAAGTTTCGCAAAAATCATGTGAGACATAATTGTTCCTCTTTAAAAGTAGGTTGTAAGACCCAGTACTTTTACCTAACGTTTTAAAGTTCCTCTCTTACATATTTTCACCTTCTACGTAAACAAAGTCGCGGATTAAAGTTAGCGTTAGGCCAAACCACACACACCACTTTGCCAGGTGGTAGGGCATTTGCCCGACTGGATGGCTACCACTCCTGGTCTAAAGTATGTCGCCATTAAAACCTTGAGTTGTGTTCCGCGGCATTAGTGACCAGGTTCCAGTCTCCCTTAAGAGAGCAGCAGCGCATTTGTAGCACCTTTGGTGTTGCGAATGTCCATAGGCGGTGGTAACGGCAATAACAAAAAGTAACTCTTCCACGCGGACGAAGTCGCGAGCAGAAGCTAGTGAACTTGTAAACGCTAAGAAAGCTTGGGAGCAATCACCGAATATATGTATAATAAAGTTGGCAACAGTTAATTGCTGTATTAAGTTTGGTGGTAAGCAGCGCGTGACGCTGAACGCACCGTCGCGCTTGTTGCGCACAGCCGTTGTGAACGCAAAAAATTACCACAGTTATGGTCTAGGTGTTCTTAAAAATCTAGGATAATTGGTGTTGCCACCAATCTCTCCTCTTTCACTCCGCCTTTCTCACAGTACTCAAATAATCTTAATTACCAACTATGTAATGTTAATGTGTAATATACGTGTTTAAAATTTTTTGAATACATTGATTATATCAAATAAAATTTATTTATTTGGTTTAATTTTAGTTTGTATATATAGTTTATTTTTAGTTTAATGTATTTATAATTTAGTTTATTTTTAATTATAATATACTATAGTTTAATATAAATAATTAAGTCACTTATTTTAATTAAATACAATAAAAATTAGCATAATTGAAGACGTGAGTGGATGAAGGTATGTCGCATATTCGGATTTTTGCTTTTTTTTGCGTAGATGAATGTTATAAGTCGATACCAAATGACTACAGACCTTAGACCATAGATATAAGGCATATTTAAAAAATAAAAAGTTGCTAAAAGTGTTAAGTTCAGTTCAGTTTCAAATAAAAGTAAAACTTTTATCTCGATTTACTCAGAATTGGAATTATGCGACTTATCACCTTCATCCACTCATGTCTTCAATTATATACAATAATATACGTATAATATTAAATTCAATTCAATTCAATTTCTTTCATTCAATTCTTCAATTATATACAACAATATAATACAAAATACATATGTTATTATAATAAATGTATTAGCATGAAATTTATTTATTATTTGATAATATATTTGAATAATAACATTTAAAATTACTAGTGGTCGCCCAGTGGTCGAAATTAGACCATAATTAATTAAATTATAAGTTTGAACATTATTAAGGTTTCTCCAAGGCTACATTGTTAATTTGACTTTAACAATAAACAAAAGAGTATATATACGTGTGTCAAATACATGGTAGTGTGTGTAATGTTTTTTTATACATAATTTAAAAAATATTAGCCTTCTGCACTACTGCGAGTGTACGAAATTACATACACCTCCGTCGGCGCAATTTTCGTAAAAAGGGGTACAAAATTTTTGCTTTACATATTAATATAATGATTATATTGATAAAATAGCAATATTTATTCGTTGTATTAACTTGATATTTTTGGGCTATTTTCACATTGCGGTAGAAATCAGCATTCGGATAAAAACAAAATTTCGTTATATCAATAACATAAGCTACAGTGCAAACATCATTTGGGGCCAACCTCAAATCACGTCACACTAATGTCATGATTTTTTGACCTCTGCCCCTTCCTTGTCACTGCACATATTTTGCAATTTAACATAGAGACGTTATTAAATTAAAACAGTAATTCCGTAATTAGTTTTATTACCATTTAAATTATTTTTGAAGTGACAACTTCTTATTCGAGAGTAAACCGCTTCGTTACGTAACGCGTTACGGCGCCAGTCTTTCTCTCACTCATACAGCAGCGGTAGGCAGGCTAAGTTATCACTTCTCTCGGGCGTTTTTTAATCATTTAAACACTGCTCATAACTATAGAGTAGATTTAGGGGCCTCGTGCACAAGGTTGCTTAAATTTATTTAAGAATCACAAAACGTATTTAACACCCTTAAATACAATTAGCGTCTTGTACAACCAAAATTTGCCGCTAAATAAAATATGTTTATAGAACTGTCAATACGTTTTGTGTAAAACGTATTTCGGCAGTTTAATATGATTAACTAATTTTATTTAAAGGCGATCATTATGTATGTAAGCGGCCTTAAATATCGTAACCAAAATTTAGTACGGTTTACAGATTTTTTTCCTGCCTGTCACTAGATCCTCACATTAAAGTAACTAATATGATGTATTTTTTGTTTCAGGTAAAGACAGTTTATATGCAAGCAGTTTTATAAAATTACTCAGGACTTCGAGTTTTAAGACTACATGTGCCGGTAAAGTTTATTTTATTTTATTTATTTTTATTTATTATTAAAAAGTACTATATTACTTATTAATGCAAAAGCAATCTAAACATGAACATTCGAATTACTGTCTTTTACAATTGAACTGTAGGAAAAAGTTTTAATTTTTAGATACCTTTAATCTCTAAATAGGCAAACGTTAGTATTTTAAGTTTTAGCGACTAGTACTCATAATTAAAACTACGTGTTAACGGTTTTAAGCGCGGTTTATTTTACTTATTTGATTTTATTTCGCGGTGGTAAATTAAGTCAGGCTCCCATAGAGTAAATAGCAACTATAATACAGAAATTAAATAATTAAAATGAACAAGTTTTTAGGCTAAATAACACAATTATTCGCGTCCTCTGTCATGATTCAGAGTAGACGGTTTTATTTTCTTTTTACTTATACTAATTTTATTATTTTTGATAGGTACATAAATAAAACTGCATTTTAACGGGTTTTAAACGCTTTAATTTATTTGATTTTTGTTATTCCGACGTTTAGGCCACTTTTCAGTAGCCGTGATCGCGGAAGACAAAGATGTCAAGTGTCAATGAGTATTGTTAGTTTTATTTAACCTATCGCTAACTTGTTTGTTTTAATTTAGTTTATGGTTATTATTTACTCTATGGGAGCCTAACGCGAACTTATTTATCATTAAAAAAAACTTGCCCTATTATTGGTTGAATTTTGACATAACTTATAAGGCAAATGAACAGTCGGTAAGATGTAGGAATCGGGCATGTATTATCGCCGCAAATTGCTATTGCGCCTGGCCGCCATTTTGGTGACGTAACCGTAGCCGAACACTCAGTACCGTTAGCATCACTGGCCGGCGAGTACGCGTACACATCGAGTTGCGGATGACGTCACGTGAATGTTAATTTGAGAAGGTTCCAGCGCATTAGCAATTTGCGGGCATAATATAGCGATGCGTGAGCGCAGTTCTTCTTGATCCAGGCACGTGTTGCCGGTGCGCCGGGTTACCGCACGCGTCGGCGCGAGCGCAGCCGGTCGGCCGGACCAAAACAGGGTCGACGAACCTAACGGCGTTTGAGATTCGCGTGAGATATCCAATAGGATCGCGAGTGCACTTTTGCTAAACTGTATTCACGGTGGAAATATTTTTACATCGAACATAAACTAGCGTGATTTACTACGCTTTTATTCCTATGGCGTATGAATAACATAAGATTAATGGATTCAGCAAGTCGCTGAACTGTAGAAGTTTTAATAAAATTTATAATTCATCGTCCCAGAGAAACTTCGTTCGCGTTGTCATGAGGACGCTTATTTGCATGGGTTCGTGTTTGACTGACATTGCTCCTAATATCAGGTAAAAATGCAATCTAAGATGGAGCATGCTAACCTTGAAGATACCTGTTCACGCGAGTCTTGAAGACACCTAAATTGTAGTTTTCAGGAAGAACAGACGACTGTGAGGCGACTGTATTATTGTTATAATAATGATGAGACGTACTAAAAGGCAAATGCCCTACCAGGTGGTAGGGCATTTGCCCGACTGGATGGCTACCATCCCTGGTCTAAAGTATGTCGCCATAGCAACCTTGAGTTGTGTTTCGGCATTAGTGACCAGGTTCCAGTCTCCCTTAAGAGTGCAGCAGCGCATTTGTAGCACCTTTGGTGTTGCAAATGTTCATAGGCGATGGTAACCGCTTTCCATCAAGTGGGCCATCTGCCTATCTGCTGAACTCCTGCAATAAAAAAAAAGTTTGTACTGCAACATATCTATATATTAATACGTGAAGCAAAAACTTTGTACGCCTCGCCTTTTTACGAAAACTGTGCGGACGGAGTATGAAATTTCGCATACTTATAGCTTATATAGAGAAAGAGCGCAGAATCCAATTTTTTTTTTAAATTATGCATAAAAATACATTAAATCAATAAAAAAAAACATTACACACACTACCATGTATTTGATGCGCACACGCATATATACTCTTTTGTTTCTTATTAAAGTCAAATTAACATTGTAGCCTTGGCGAAATCTGTAATTATAGAAGTATAGTCTTTGACAACAGAACCTTAATAATGTCCAAACTTATAATTTAAATTTATCATGGTCGAATTTCGACCACTGGGCTACCACTAGTCCCCATAAATAGAGCTAATTCGGTATGTTTTATATAATAGTTATAAATCCTTGCACCTGGAACTAACATGGAGTGCTCCGAAATCAAGATTGGGATGCGATATTACTTAAAATACGGCAAATGTCTAACACTAAGCCAAGAACACAGTACAGTTATGAAAAAAGTTATTACTCACCAATACCGTCAATTTTACGCTTTGTTCTCTAACTAGGTGGGTAACTGTAAAATTTTGGAAGTTTCACTCTTGCAAAGCTTTCGTTCTTCAAATTCTCACCGACATGAATTGCTTTTGTTTTGCCGTGAGAAATGCGACAGTTCATCCGCATCTAATGACTCACAGACTTATTAAATGTATGGGTATTGACTTGTGAAAGGAGGTTAGTAAAAAGAAGGAGCGTCTCGGGCGCCCGACAGAAGTGATAACTTAAAGTAATCCTATAGTAGAATTATTTTGTCCGTGCAGTTTGGGTCATAAAATAAAGCGAGTATTTCGCTCTCTCTTCCACTCACGGGCCTTATGGGCAGGCATAGTTATACGCATTATTGTTGTCGATAAGCGTTATCGATAGTGTATTTAGTTTTGTCATTTTGTGGGTTAGTTATAAAAATGAAAAGAAAAATATAGATACAACAACGTATTTATTCAAATAAGAATAATAATGACTTATAATAAATTACTAATTAGGTATCTATAAAAAAAAACTATAAGTACAAAATATTAGAATGTAACAAGTTATATTAAAAATAAATATAAATACTTATATCTAAGTTTAACATTAACAGCCAGAAAGATAATAATGATTTTCATAAGATTGATAATCTTTCTTTGATAAGAATGAGTTTTTATCGATAATGGCGTTGCGCCCGCGCAACACGCTCACCGCCTTAGCCGGGCTGAGCCCGAGCTTGATTTATAACCCAAACTGCACGTACAAAATAATTCTACTATAGTTGAACTATTTAGTATTTATACCCTGTTTGTATTATTGTCTATAATGTAAGTAATCGTACAATAATTATGTATACCACCATCGCCACTCCTGATCGGAATATTCTTGCCACGGGTTGTCTCGAAGAGATCGCTTTTTAGCGATAAGACCGCCTTTTGTACCCTACTAGAATAATACTAGTTCGTAAGTTTTTCTGTAATGGTGTACAATAAAGTGTTATCTATCTATCTATTTACAATCAATGACTAAACAGATATACAATGGAAAAGTGGATGGATGCAGAAGTCGCGGAAGGCCACGACACACCTTCCATGATCAAATTGATCGTGTACTAGCAGAAGGTGATGTCAGGAGCCTTAAGAACAGACGAGCGTGCATGACAAGAGCTATGAATGTCAGAGAAGCAAGTGAGGTGTGTAAGAATAAGCCTGAATGGCGCTCTGTTGTTCGTGCCTACCCCGCAAGGGACCTGGCGTGAAGTTATGTATGTATGCATTTACAATCAACTCACTGTCAACGGTATATTATGTCTATCACACACGAAACACTGAGTAGAGAGAGGGGAAAGAGTCTGTCCGAAATACGGCTAGCGCTGAGGGTTAAAGTGAGAGAAGAGGAGCCTGCCTACCGCTGCTGCATATGTGAGCGAAAGGGAAACCAGTCAGACTGGCGCCGTAACGCGTTACGTAACGGGGCGGTTTACCCTCCCATAAGAAGTTATAAAACGAACGTTACCTCACATCCATGTTGGTTCTTTTGGTTTTTTTTAGATATTGGCCAAAAGTATATCTTATACTAATTAATATATAAATCTGAAGAGTTTGTTTGTTTGATTGAACGCGCTAATCTCAGGAATTACTGGTTTGATTTGAAAAATTCTTTCAGTGTTAGATAGCCCATTTATCGTGGAAGGCTATAGGCTATATATCATCACGCTAAGACCGATAGCAGCGGAGCATTAATGAAGAATGTTTCAAAATCGGGTTTTTTTTTCCTTTTGAGACCTTCCGCTGCGTGCACTGCGTAAATCGTTAAAGTTTCGCAAAAGTCATATGTGACAGAATTGTTCCCCTTTAAAAGTTTAAAAAATAATTCGCGACAGCATCTCGTTCTTTTAAGGTTAGCTCACTATTACCTTTTTTATGCTAACCAAATTTGTTCTCAAATAATGCATTATTTGCGAAGGTGTTTTTATAAACATGG
Organism: Dendrolimus pini; assembly: GCA_949752895.1. Classification (NCBI taxonomy): domain Eukaryota; kingdom Metazoa; phylum Arthropoda; class Insecta; order Lepidoptera; family Lasiocampidae; genus Dendrolimus; species Dendrolimus pini. The sequence goes on from OX457136.1 coordinate 21,160,383, forward strand.
TATTAACCCTTATCCAAATATATACGTTCTCTTCATTAGCGTTAGTCCAAAGTAACTGTTCCACGCGGACGAATCACCTCCATTTAAACATATAAGCCACGACACTTAAAACTACACGACTATCTGTCGTCACGACATAGTGGGAACGCGCCCTCAATGGAGGTGTTCACATATAGAACCACACGACTTACTATCGTCTACGACATTTTTTGCAGTGACGACAGATTGTCATGACAGTGGGAACGGCTAGCACGGCAGTCGTAAAATGATGAAAAAATCTTGCGACTAAATCGTGACGGCAAATCTATCGTAGCCGCAATAAAAATATCGTCTCGTCGTTTACGCGTGTTTTCCCTTCCCCCTTGCGAATGTAGATTTGTAGCTTGCTAATGATGTGTAAACGATAAAGTGACTGCCGTTAAACGATAAAATGTCGTCGCGATCCAATGGGAACAAGTAGAAACGATAGTCGCTAAACGATAACAATTTTTGACGACAAACAATCGTTATAATGGGAACAGCTAGAGACGACAGTCGTCCAACGATAAAGGTGCTATTCGAACCTCGGCTGCAGGCTGCGGGTGCAGGCAGCGCATGCGGCGGCTGCACGAAGCCGGCTGTGGCTGTACGACTGGTCTTCTATGTAGTAGTATAGATTTCTGTGAAAACATTCCGAACGCGGCTGCGGCTGCAAGCCGATGCGCACGTAGTTACGTCACTCCAACCGTATTATTATTAAATCGACAATAATTCCTAAACTGATCGTCCATCATACTTCAAGTGTTTCTTAATTAGTATTGAATAACTTCCATCAGTGGGTCTACATTTTATATAAGGACGTGTGGCTACTCTTCTCTGGCTAGTTAACAATGACAACATGTCATCATCATGCTTTTCCTCTTCTAATAAAAGACATAACATCAAACTATTCTCACGACTATTCGTCACGTCCGACATTCTGAAATATTGGAAGCGACTGGCAGCCACCTGCTGCCTGCCGCAGCACGTGCAGCCAGCCTCGGAATCACTCCCGGTTGCGTGTCATGCGTGTGCTACCTGCATCCGGAGCCCGCAGCCGAGGTTCGAATGGCACCTTCAATTAATCATTACGACATAGTGGGAACGCGCCCTTAAACAGATGTTCAAGTTTTTATATTAGAAATGGTCAGCGGCGGTTCATGGTTATTACGTTTTTTAACTATAATTAATTAGTCATAATATATAGATTTACGTCGAATATGCAACAGACTATTTAGATATTCTAGATGTCTGGAATGTTTTTTTTAAATTTAAACTTTCTTATATATCAATCCTAATATATATGTAAATGTGATAGCGGATTTATTTAATGTTTAATAATATATATAATAGCCTAATCTAATGTACTACCGCTTCGCAACATGTTGCTTGAAGAGAAGAAGTGACGCAAGAAAGGCTAGCAACGCGTTGGCTTGGTAACCACTTTCCATGAGCGTGAGAAAAATAGCGTTAAAAAATAAACCTAACTTATACAGTCCTACAGTCCAAACAGAAGCTAAATTTTAACATCCTAATGTCCAAACAGATCATGACATGTCGAACTGTTAACCTAACCACAGACAATAAATATGAGACGAGAACGAGCAGCAAGCCGGTTGGTCGACTCCCGTTGTTTTTATATCCGTAACATTCGCGGACCGGCCCAACCGGACCACGAACAATAACTTACCTCGGCGAATGCAACATTGAAATATTAAAGAGTCTATACGTTTATCCATTATTGAAGTGAAACTTGTATATAGACGGCGGGTATTAGGATTTATCTGTCACCAAAAAGCGTCACGGCCGCGTGGAGGAGCGGCATAATTTTAGAGTACACGTGGTGAGAGGCGGCATAATTTTAGAGTAGACGTGGTGAGAGGCGGCATTATTTCAAAGTAGACTAAGTATTTTTTTGGTTCAGGATCGAATTCAGTTTTTTCTTTGATAAAATAAAATAAGTTTAAATAAAAAATACATACATACATACATAACTTCACTCCAGGTCCCTTGCGGGGTAGGCACGAACTTCATTTAGGCTTATTCTTACACACCTCACTTGCTTCTTTGACATTCATAGCTCTTGTTATGCACGCTCGTCTGTTCTTAAGGCTCCTGACATCACCTTCTGCTAGTACACGATCAATTTGATCATGGAAGGTGTGTCGTGGCCTTCCGCGACTTCTGCATCCATCCACTTCTGCATTGTATATCTGTTTAGTCATTCTTTCATCATACATTCTTTCCACATGCCCGAACCACCGGAGCATTCCTTTACTTACCTTCACCCCGACACTCTCTTTCAAACCAACTCTCTTTCTTACTTCGGTATTACGAACGCGGTCCACGAGTGTCACTCAAATAAAAAAAATAAACCAAATAAAAAATGTATTAATTAAAATTTACCTAACCTAACCAAACCATAATTTGCAGTAAGCCTGCAAATAATCGAAATGTGTGCAGTTTTCAAATTGGTCAAGTACATTAACAATTGTTTGGACAAGTACATTAACAATAGATTCGTTTTGGCACTTGTCCGTTAGCATGGTTTTTTCCACCTTTGATACATGCTACCTGTAAAATGGCCCTGCTTTCAGCTTAGTGAGTATCCATTCCTTTCTAAGTTTAAGGTTAAACTACCGATCCTAAGAATGTCATCTTTCCTAAAATCACGTAAGTCTGGGGTGACTGGGATTTTGGACTATAGAGAGAGGTATCATACATTTATTGTATTTGATTATCATAAATTCCTAAGAAGCATAATAAGAAATACATCTCAAAATTATATAAATTAGTACCAAAAATGGTTTTTCTTTTCTTTCTATTTAGGATACTAATTTTTAGAGTTTTGTTTTCAGCCTCTAGAATGTGTTTTGTACTTTATTCTTCTTAAAAAGCTTGATAAATATATTTTGTATTTAAAGTATAATATGCTTGATATTTCTGAAAGGAGGCATCAGTTTAATAACAAATAGGTATCAAGCATAACATTTAATTTATATCTTTATACCTTTTTTATAGTTTTTTGAATTAACTGACTGTCATGAAATTTGCTACATACATACGATTTAAAAAAAAGTGATTTAATATCAATAGAATATAGGTGTATACATACTTAATTTCATAAAATTATGTTTATGATTCGTTTGGTAGTTGCGTTTAAGTGTAAAGTGTCCCTAATACTTACTATTCAGGACTATATAAGTATATCACGGTGAAATTATAATCCAACATTGACACACTTTCTCGATGTTTTGTTTACGTACAATTATTTACGCATTTTAAGCAATAATTTATGCATAATCCTTAATTATGGGTTTACTAGAAATAGAAAGCATGTCTAATATAATTTTAGCTTGTTATTTTATAAGGTGTGAATTCCCTGCAATATACATGTTTATTGCAGTTCTGAAATTATTAATCTACTTTCACTATTATGGTTACATTAGTTCACTAGTTGTGCCTGCGACTTCGTCCGCGTGGAATTTCTTTTCGCGGGGCCTTAAAAAAAGTTAAAAAAATAGCTTATGTTACTCCTTGTGACATTAGCTATCTGCCTATGAAAGTCTTGTCATAATCGGTCCAGCTGTTTCAGAAATTAGCCGTAACATCCAAACAGCCAGACATAAAATTTAAAAAATGATTATTTGGTATAAGTACCTACCGTATATACTTTCATATACATTTAGTAAAACGCTGTTATTTTGACTTTGACTTCAATTTTATTTATCTATATAGATATTTTTTTAGCTATTGAACGGATTTACCGCCCGACAAACACAAGAAATAAAAAAAAATCCATTGTGTTCTCTATCGTTTATATAATTTATTCCACTTCTTTTTTAATATCTTCAATGTCCAGACACGCCATGTTTACAGTTTTATAGTATCATAGATCAATGTAATTTTTTAATTAGGTATTGTATTTAATATTCGGAAATGTATTATTTTATACGTATTACAAAAAATTACTCGATCGTATAAAACAATGAACTGTGATTTGTGAACCATCAAAATAAAATTTAAGGCCGCTTGCATAACGATCGCCTTTAAATAAAATTAGTTAATCATATTAAACTGCCTAAATACGTTTTACTCAAAACATATTGACAGCTCTTTAAACATATTTAGCGGCAAATTTTGCCCTGTGCAAGATGCTAATTGTAATCAAGGGTGATAAATACGTTTTGTATTTCTTAAATAATATTAAGTAACCTTATGCAAGCGGCCCTTAATGTGCAAATTAATATTAAATGTCTCAAAACAATTTCTACTAAAACTATTCCATAACTAATTACGAGTAAATTTTTTCACCAGCCAATAAAATAAGAACAAAATGACCTGATTGTCAAAACTATCATAACAAGAATGCTATAATGTAAATTTATTGATGTGTGTTTTTTGTTCACTGCATACAGGTATTATTACCTACATGTCACCAAAAAAACACATAACATAACATTATTAAATGTTGTCAGATTCAATAAAGTAATTACGAGCAACTTTTTTCACGAATAAATTAAATAAAAATAAAATGTTCTGATGGTAAAAAATATCATACAAATGCTATAATGTAAATTAATTGGTGTTTGTTTTTTTGCTGACTAAATACAGATGTTGCATTAAACCAAAAAAAAAACCAATAATCGTTATGTAGTCACATTCAATCAATTAATGAAGAGCAGTTTTTTTCACGAAGCAATGAAATAAAAAATGACCTGGTTCTCAAAATTATCATACTACGAAGATAATAATAATGGCAAATCTTTGATATTTGTTTTCTGATTATATTATTACGACTGACAAAGACCAATTCATACCTGCAGTTTATTAACGTCCCGCATTCGGACTTCTTTTGTTTACTTTGTGTATAAATTTGTAATTAGAAAAACAGCCCAATGTGTATTGTAATCTTTATGATAGTCATTAGCCAGGTGTGATTCTTGGAAATTCAGTCCACACGGTCGAGTATTATGTCGAGACATATTGTATTTGCACAGTATAAAGCAATGCCCCAATTGAGAGAGGGGGTAGTCGAGCGATAACCAGCCGCGAGGCAAGACTTGTGTACATTCGGTAATCTATTTAGTGACGGACTTTGCGCGTGTTATTGAATCGTGCATTACGTTTGGACTGGCTGTGTTCAGTTATATTTGTACATGTGTTATACGTGTTTGTTTAGTTCTAATAAATTCTATAGTAATTTCAACGGCATTTAAATTCGAGTCCTGCAACTTGTAACAATATGTATATTATGCATATTATTATTGAGACACATGTGGCGTGTGTATACGCCATTTTTTATATTCGCTGCTGGGGGTTAGAATGAACAGGTCAACGTCCGTAATTTAATATAGTGCTATGGTCCCTGTGAAGGTTATGAAACGCATAAATTAGTGCTGCCGCCATTGTAGTATTAATTTGTCATATAGTATAATAATAATAAACTAGAATCAGCCACACTACCATGTAACCCCGAAGTGAGATACCTTTGTTCACTACTGCAGAGTAACTGTGATATAGAGAGGGCTGAAAGAAGATTAAATGTAGCATGGCTAAAGTCAGGTAACCGGTGTGACGTGCGACAAACTAATGCCACTGAACCTAAAAGGTCAAATATTCAAATCTGTCATACGACCAGTAATGCTATACGGGTCGGAATGTTAGGCCACTAAAGTGATAAACCACAAACGTCTCCACTCAGCTGAGATGAGAATGTTGAGATGGATGTTAGGTATTACAAGAATGGATAAGGTGAGAATTAGTACATAAGGGGATCTTTGAAAGTTGCACCTGTGATTGAAAAAATAAGCGGAAGAAGATTAACTTGGTATGGGCATAATGAGGAGGGATGAAAGTCACGTGACAAAAAGAATGTTAAACTACAATTTGGATGGCTACAAATGTAAAGGTAGCCGAAAAAGGTGGATGGATTGTGTGAAGGATGATAATATGATTATATGCGGTGTGACAGAAGACGTATGTCAGAATAGAAGAGTGTGGAAGCAAAAGACATATTATGCCGACCCCATTAATTAGAATATGGTGAAAGAAAAAGAAGCGTATGATAATAAAAAAATTGGTGGTAGCGTAATGGCTAGCGCACGCGTCCCAGCCAAAGGGCGCGGGTTCGAATCCTGGCTTGCACCACTTAGGCAATTGTCTGACCTAATTTGCATATTGTTACAATTACCACTTGCTAACACGATGTAGTAAAATGTGATAAAACCTGCTCATGGAGATGACCGATGTGTTAAACCTGTGTGACGTGGGGGGAATACACAGATCTTCCTCCTCAGCCACAATAGGTTTAGGTGGGTCAATGAACGATACAAGATAATTATGAAGTATATTTAATCTGTTCCGAGACAACCGGACGACTTCTATGTACAAAAGGGGTACACTGGCATGTCGAAGCCTTGAAAGCTCTTCGAGTCAAGATGTTCCGCAGCTCATATATTAGCTCGACCGGTAACTGTCCACGTCTGGTATATGTTGGCTTGGTTGTATAGGTTTTCCTAGGTGAGTAAGGGTAGCCTTGGTTCGGGAATTAGATGACGAAGAATAGACATTAGGTTTGACAGTGTCCTCAAGTGTCCAAGCCGCCTTGGACTAGCGTCGCGAGTGTACTGTCTATTCCCTCTATAATAGAAGGCCCAAGCCCAGTAGTGGGACATTTATGGGCTGTTATTATATTTCAAAACAAAAATACAAAGTATATTGTTACATACCGACAAAGAAATGCGCACACCTGGCTATCGTAAAACGCAGTTTATTACCTTTACTGCATTCGGAGGTCTTTTGTTTACTTCGTGTTTAAAATTTGCAATAAAGAAAAACATCCTATTGTTGTCGTACTTGTTTTATGGCGATCATTAGTGTCGAACTAATCTTTGTCGTTATTGCATTGCGTCGAAGCTTGCCAGATGTGCGGATTAACTCAGTAAACGCGGCCCTTTGTCGGTATTATACAGTTGGTATAAAACAATGCCCGAACGGAGGGATCAGTCAAACGACGACTAGGATACGAGTAAGAAGTGTGTAGTACATTCGAAGAGCGGTATAGAGACGGACTGCGCGTGTTATTGAATCGTGCAGTTTGTACTGGCTGTGTCCGGTTATATTTGTGCCTGTTTTATACGTGTTTATACGGTTCTAATAAACTTTATAGTAATTCCAACAGCGTTTTAATTCGAATCCTGTGTAGCTCGTAACAATATAATTGCAAACAGTATAACTGCTAAATAGGTGTACTCGTCAGCGGTCAATTAATCTGTGTAACACGGAAGCCAAGATAAACGACCGGACAGAGCTAATCTCAGCGTCGGTCCAGAGCTCGTTAGGGGCCTGACTGATGGCGAGCCGACCTTACTCTATTCACTGGCCAGGAATGGAATTTAAGGATCTACCTAATGGAGTCCGCTATCTCGCTCAGGTTAAAAAAAAAAAAAAAAATTCATCACAAAATAAGGCACCGCTTAAATCTATGAGGTTTGCGTGTGATGCAACATACCCTCGCATTTGCAGTAAAACTTATCTATCTATATATATATATATAATGAAAATGGTGTTCGTTTGAGGCTCAATCACGCTTAAACCACTGATCGTATCGACATGAAACTACCACCATTCGATGCGAAATTTTTCCTAGATGGTTTATGGCTATTTATCTATATATATATAGAAGATACTCGAAAACTACTGGACCGATCATCATGAAACCACAACCAGTCGACGCGGAATTAATCGTAGATGGTTATAGGCTATATATTTTTCAAATTCTATGAGCCCTTTCCCATGTTTGAATGAATGAATCTTTATTTGTTGAAATACAGGTAATAGTACAAAAGATGGTTTACATATCGAGTTGGTCTCACTGTATTTGACCGAAATATGGTCATACAAATATTTGGTACTTACATGTCAATTTAAAAAAAACTATAATAATTCTAAATTTATAAACGTAGTTTGATTAACAATATATTAAATACAGAGATTAAAGAATGTCAAAAAAAAAAAAAAAAAGAATCAGATGTCAAAGCTAAAAATATAAATTAAATATATTATTTACCTAATAAAATCCCTAATGTCATAAAAACACTTTTCTATCAGCCATGAATGTAATTTTAGTTTAAATTTTCTTTTTGGCAATTCTCTTATTGATGTGGGTATTGAATTAAAGACTTTTATGATCATCACTTGGCAGTTTTTTTGTCTTAACGTGGTGTTGCAGTTTGGTGTTACTAATCTAGTGGGATCTCTAAATTTTACTCTAGAATTAACACAATCAGAATATTTATCAAACATTAACGGATTGTCTTTTACAAAACTTCCTATTTGAAATATATATAAACTAGTTAACGTGAGCACCTTTAATTTTATAAAAAGTGGTCTACAAGATAAGAAGGGTCCAACTCCGCAGACTGCCCTTACGCATTTTTTCTGTACAATGAAAGCTCTTTTAATGTCTGTGGAATTTCCCCAAATAATCAAACCATAACGTAACACCGATTCAACATACCCATAATATGCAGTTAGAGCCGCCTTTTCATTGGCTGTGCGTCTTAGTCTATTTAGGGCAAATACAAATTTGTTTAATTTTTTACATACCAAATCCACATGTGCTTTCCAGTTACAATGTTTGTCAAGTAATATACCTAAAAATTTAAATTCGTCAACTTTATCTATTATGTCATTATTAAATGTTAAGTTAGCATGGAAATTGTCTTTATTATTGTAATTATGAAAATAAATAAATTTTGTTTTAGATAAATTTGCTTTTAACTTATTTCTTTTTAACCAGTCTAATACTATTCCTATTTCGTTTTGCATTATTTTTTGGTGATCACCATTTTTATCCGTTCTTGTTACAACTATAGACACATCATCTGCAAATAAAACACACTGATGTTTTGTCACTGAAGGCAAGTCATTTATATACAGCAGAAAGTATAAAGCAGTTTTCTCAATTTGTTTGTTTATCTATATATATATATAATGAAAATGGTGTTCGTTTGAGGCTCAATCACGCTTAAACCACTGATCGTATCGACATGAAACTACCACCATTCGACGCGAAATTTTTCTTAGATGGTTTATGGCTATCTATATATATATATAATGAAAATGGTGTTCGTTTGAGGCTCAATCACGCTTAAACCACTGATCGTATCGACATGAAACTACCACCATTCGACGCGAAATTTTTCCTAGATGGTTTATGGCTATTTATCTATATATATCTATATACTCGAAAACTACTGGACCGATCATCATGAAACCACAACCAGTCGACGCGGAATTAATCGTAGATGGTTATAGGCTATATATTTTTCAAATTCTATGAGCCCTTTCCCATGTTTTCTCAATTTGTTTGTTTATTAATTTATTTGAATAAGGCGGTACGAAGTTCGCCGAGTCAGCTAGTTAAATATATAATGAAAATGGTGTTCGTTTGAGGCTCAATCACGCTTAAACCACTGATCGTATCGACATGAAACTACCACCATTCGATGCGAAATTTTTCCTAGATGGTTTATGGCTATTTATCTATATATATATATAGAAGATACTCGAAAACTACTGGACCGATCATCATGAAACCACAACCAGTCGACGCGGAATTAATCGTAGATGGTTATAGGCTATATATTTTTCAAATTCTATGAGCCCTTTCCCATGTTTTCTCAATTTGTTTGTTTATTAATTTATTTGAATAAGGCGGTACGAAGTTCGCCGAGTCAGCTAGTTCTATATAAATACAAGATTATAAACAAAGATTGTATTGTGTGTACCATCGTCTCTATACTGACGAATTTATAAAAGGTAAACTACATGGACGTATAAAGTTATACGTCCATGGTAAACTATTATATTGTTTTAAAACTTTCAATTTTAGTTAATGAATTGAAAATTTAAAGTTTTGTAACAAAACTAGCTGTGCCCGTGACGTCGTCCTTGTGGAATTTGTTTTCAAAGCCCCCCGATTTTGAAACATTCTTCGTTGGTGCTCCGCTCCTATTGGTGATGATATATAGCCTATAGCCTCGATGAATGAGCTATCTAACACTGAAATAATTTTTCTAATCAGACCAGTAGTTCCTGAGATTAGCGCGTTCAATCAATCAAACAAACAAACTCTTCAACTTTATATATTAGTATAAGATAAGAAAAGTATTTAATGCAAATGTCGATGTATCCGCATCCCTATAATAATTGAGAAAATATCATTGAGACTTTTTGGCAGAACTAAAGTATGAAGTGATGCTGTACAATTTGAATTTCCAACAACGTTATCTATCTATACATATAATAAAATTGTAGAGGTCGAATTTCTGTACAATGAAAAAAAATGCTAAAAACCGAGTCGGAGGGATGTAAGAAGTGAAACAGAACTAATTTAGATTTTTTCAAATTTCTTGTTTCTCTGTTTGTCGGTTTGTCTGTCTGTTTGTACCGGCTAATCTTCGAAACGACTGGACCGATTTACATGAAATTTTGTATGGTGATAGCTTATATCCCTGGTCAACATATAGGATACTTTTGATCCCAAAAAATTAAAGAGTTCCCGTGGGATAGTTAAAAGCTTTAATTACTTAAACAGCTTATAACAGACTGAAAGTAATTTATCTGCAACATAACATAATAAAAGCGGATATTTTGACAGGGTGTGGTGTCGGTGAGAGAGTTTTATCTTATATATATAAAGCTGATAAGTTTGTTTCTTTGCTTGAACGCGCTAATCTCAGGAACTACTGGTCTGAATTGAATTTTTTTTCAGTGTTAGATAGCCCATGTATCGAGAAAGGTTATAGGCTATATACCATCACGCTAAGGGCAATAGGAGCGGAGCACCAATGAAGAATGTTTCAAAATCGCGGGTTTTTTTAACTTACTTTTTTTTAAACTATTCCACACGAACGAAGTCGCAGAAGCTAGTATATAATATAACAACTTTGTGAAAATAGCCAAAACACCAGATTAAAAAAAACTCAGATTAAAAATGAAATCATTCTTTTAATTATGCCTAATTAAATTAAATGTAATTCTAAAACATATTGTTTGTTCAAATGAGATTGATGATTACTTTATTTTAGTTCACATAAATGAAAACACAATGTAGTTAATTCATCATCGTAACATTCGTCAGTCATCGACGTAAAAGATGAGATGATATAAAATCTAAAACAATAGTTAGGTGTGGTGTCTTTGACCCAGTTGTGGGTATGGCAGCCCAGCGTGACGGATGGCCTTCTGCCATATGACATGTCTGCTCTGATGACCTTAAATGAGAATTCACCGGTTAACCGTGAAGACCTCTTAACTCGCCATATTAAAGATTTACAAGAAATATTTATAACTAACTAACTCCCTTGGCTCAGCGACCCAAAGTGAGTCTTGGCCTCCGAAACGAGTGTACGCCACTTTCCTCTGTCCTGTGCAGTGTCTTGCCAGTTGTGGGCTTGTAGTGCGGTCAGGTCAGCTTCCACTCTATCCTTCCAGTGATACTTGGGACGACCAACCGGTCGCCGACTGACTGGTATCCCCAAGTAGGCTTTCTTCACTCCCCGATCCTCCGACACCTGTTCTACATGATCGAGCCAGCGGAGACGGTGAGATTTTATCTCCCCAATTATGTTGGGCTCGACAATGAGGTTTTCTAGTTCGGAGTTGATTCGGACCCTCCAGCTGCATCTTTTATTGTTGGGCCTAAGATTTTTGTAAGAACCCTCCTCTCTGTGACCAACAATTGGTTCTCATCATTCAATGTCTGAAACCGAGCATTACAGTGCCCCTCTAATGTTGCAGATTCGACCATAACCTCGGTGAGGGAGGAGAACCAAGCATTACAGTGCGCAACGTGTAATGATACAAACATATTTTGATACAACTTGTAACAAAACGACCGCTTCGCCTGACATTGTGGAATCAACTAAATACTGAAAATCGAATCATAAATGTTTCGTCACAGGCGAATGCTCGTTAGTATAGCAGGCAGTAGTGTAACTTAATGCTCGAAATCCAAACATAAATATTACATTCAAGGTGAATGCTCGCGGTGAGAGAGCACCTTTAGCCGTAAAGCTCTTCTTGGTTTATATTTGCTAAACCCGTGCTAATAGTAGGAGACGCCCATACTTACTTTTAATGCAACAATTTCTTCAATGACCAATCATTGACCAGCATTGAGGAATCGTTGTTCTAAGAACCAGTCAAACATAGAGTAATATAAATTTGTTATTATAAAAGTTCAGCAATTGGTATTTCGTCACATAAATCGTGAAAATACATTTAACACAATTTGAATGTGCTAGTATTTACTCGCAAATAGCTCTATCCTTAATATTGGGCAAGAAAGAGTATATGTATATATCTGTGACGCAACATTTATATAGGCATTTCACACATTAAGCACTAAATACCATACTTAAAAAACTGTTTTGCTTTGTCCAATCATGTTTAGCAAAAACTATTGATACTGACTAAAAATCAGCGTGTGCTGCTTATGCTGAGATGCCAACCTCATTTCTTTATGGAAATATGAATTCTATTTTTGTCATTTTATTGTCGCTTTTCAATCAAATAAATCGTTTGTTTTTCTTTGATAGTAAATATGCCGAGAATCTCCTGCAAACGTTGTATTAAGCCAATATTTTTCGACATAAAAGTTTCATGGATCGAAAGGTACGTCGGGTTAAACAAGGATCCGGATGCTGGAAGAACAGTAATCAAATTTGGTAGTGAAAGTTTTAGATAAGCAGATATATTTAAGAGCAAAGTTAACGGTTTTATAAATAATGGTTTGAGTATAGCCTGCGATGAACTTAATGACTTCTCTTTATTAGCTTTAGCTAGGATAGAAGTTTGCGCAGTTCCAGGACATAAACTTACCGACAAGAACGAATATCTTCCAAACGATGAGATAAAGAATAGAAATACTCCTAATGCTGAATTCAGTAACCAGACATCTGAAGAACGTTGTTTATAGTAACGTCACTAGCCGAGATGAGGATTGTTAACTTGAAGGCGAAGTACCGAACAATGGCCTCATTGTTTGATTGTGAAACGTTCTTTCCTAATAGTTTCGATGCTCAAGCTATGGTAATTATCGATATCATTTGAATATACGAGTGTGTTGCTTAAATTAAAAGTACCAACAGCCGGACCCAAGGACTATAATTCTCACCCCTTTTAATATGATATATAAGATTATTAGAGCTAGGCTTGTTGCTGAAGAGTTTTTTGCGCCGCATACAGTAAATAATAACCTAAACAAAAATTAAAATTAACAAGTTGGGGATAGGTTTCATCCGTGCAGGAACGCAGAAAGAATACAATTTCCTATGGCCGGGCGGCCTGTCATAAGAGGCGACAAACAACCCACAGCCAGGTGGAAGGATATTTGCCCGACTGGATGGCTACCAACCCTGGTCTAGAGTATGCCGGTATAACAACCTTGAGTTGTGTTCCGGCATTAGTGACCAGGTTCCATTCTCCCTTAAGGGGCAGCAGCGCATTTGTAGCACCTTTGGTGTTGCAAATGTCCATAGGCGATGGTAACCGCTTTCCATCAAGTGGGTTGTCTCTCTGTTGAACTCCTGCAATAAAAAAATAATGAAAAAGGTTAAATAATAATTTTAACATAACTCATTGATACTGACTGACGTCTTCCGTGATCACGGCGGATACTGAAAAGTGGCCGAAACGTCGGAAATAAAATCAAATAAAATGCACATTCGTTAATGAATTAAAAAATAGACCATGTTAGAATATTTATAGAATTCTACACGATTTTCTAGGTAGAAAATAAACATCTTCGTAGCATTATATTCGTGTTTATGTTCTAATATATTTACTGGTAATAAATAAGTATCTTAGCCTTAATATGACGCATTAAACCAAATTACCAAGATCAAGGTCGCCTTTTGATACGGGCTTAAAACGTGACATGGTTATTATTGTATGTTGTCCTTTCACTTCCAGACCATTATAGGTATCTTTGCGTAGACGTGTTCCTACAAAGTCTGTGAAGGCTTTCCTTGTAATAAAATAAGCCTAGCAAAATGAAATAGAAAGAAAGAGAGAGATAAAGATTGCACTATTGTACGCCATTACAGAAAACACAGAGTAACTTATAGCCTAAAAATATTCTAAATACTACTCAATGCACAAATGACCGCACAATGAGCGGTCTTACCGCTAAGAAGCAATGTCTTCCAGACAACCCGTGGCAGGAATAAACAGATTCAATAAATTAAAGGTGGTATACATAAATATTATAGGACATGCAGTTACTTACATTATATTTTATTCATTAATAAGGATATAATTATGTAAAATATTATAAATATAAATATATCTATGCATATACCATATACATAAATATACGTAAAAATATCAAACATCTATGTTGCAAGTAGTGCTTTTTTGTCATGTTCTTAAATATTGTTAGTAATTTAGCTTGTCTAACAGTAACAGACAGCGCATTCCAGAGTCGAATAGCCTGTACAGTAAAATAATTATTTAAAATAATAATATTTGATAGTATTTAGTCTAAGAAGTCTAAGGTCGTAAATTGTGAGAGGAAGAGGTGAATTCAAACGTTCTTTGAAATAATACGGGGTTGTAGGGATAAACAACACACCGTAAAGGAGTGAAATAATATGAGTATTCTGGTGAAAACGAATTAGCAACCACTTGAGTTTTTACAAAACACTAAATATGGCCATATTTGCGTAACCCAAATATGAAATAATGTAAATACAAATATTGTGTTGACTGTCCTGAGTTCGTCTCGAAATTGGCATAATGTACCTAGATACCGTACTCGTCACACATCTTTGCAGAATGTGCCTTCCTTGCAATTCTACCAACAACGCTCAAAATTCTCTGTTTTCTCGTATGGGTCGTACTTATAATACTAAATTTGGGAAAATTGATATTTTTGCGTCCTCCAAATACAAATTTAAAAGTAACATAATTAATGGCTTGCTGAATTTTACATAACACAACCCGACTTTACTTTATTTGTTTAATTTCTACTTAACATTTGTTTGTAATATTGTCACTAAAGTGGTAGTTTATAGGGAAAACCTGTTATTGGCCTTACTTTTTATTGTAAACGATTTTATATTATACTGGTGTATTCGCTGTTGGTTTTCTCAAAAAATAAATAAATTATTTTTTGTATAATTCTAGTCTTTGTAAAACTATCGACCATGATGTGCGCTTCACTACTTTCCAAGTCCATCCAATGAGCCAGTCAGACAAAAGACATCTCAGAGATTTGATCTTCGTCCCGAAACCGAAGCGAATGGTCGGTTTTCTCACCGTTTTCACGCTTCTCATGGTTTTAATGAACCGTGGTTTATTTGCTCAGGACTTCGGGTTGTTGTTTGACTGAATTTGTAGGTATTTATTTAATTTGTTGACTTTGAATTTGTGTTGGTCATTTTCGTTAGTTTATTGGTGATGTTCTTAAAAGGTTGTTTAGCAGTTCGATTTTTGCTGAAACTCGATTTTTTGGATATTTTTTTTTTTAATTTATTTATTTTAGGTCGCTTTTTAACAACTTAGGTCATTAACGACCACGATTATACAGTAATATAAGGAAGGATGGATGGAAAACTAAAATTTAGTTTAAATTAGTTTATAAACATCTACCATTTTTAGAAATTTTAAGGTTTGCATGCATCCCTCCCCGTTTAGACAGTCTTTTAAATTATTAGGCACATTACATAATATTTTTTCATTGTTAAATACTGAACATTCTACTAATAAATGTGAAACGGTGAGGTCCAGTCCACACTTGCACTTGTTTCTGTCATTTTTAGTGATGAGGTGGATGTGTGTCATGTTGGTGTGTCCAATACGTAATCTAGTGATAATCACTTGATCTTTTCTACAACAAAAAGAGGTAGGAGATTTTTCAAAAATGGATTTTCTTATTTTGAACAATAAAGATGAATTATCTGTCCTCCAATAATTGTCCCAATTTATTTTAATCTTATATTTGAAATATTTTTGTAATTCACTAGGAGTCGATTTATTAAATTTATAATTATCATTTTCATTAATTGCATTTCTCGCTTCGCTGTCTGCTTTCTCATTTCCTACTATGCCTTGGTGACTTGGGATCCATATTATTTCAAACATGTAGTCATCTTTAAGCAGACTTATAATTTTTTGTTTTATTTCTACTATTAGAGTGTTTAAATTATTTGTATTTTGTAGTGCTGTCAAACATGATTTCGAATCAGTATAAATTATATATTTTAGTCTATTAGAATCGTTATGAATTAAATCTAAGGTTTTGAGAATAGCTATTGCTTCACAACTATAAATAGAGTTAAAATCTCCTAGTCTATATTTGTAGCAAATATCACCAGATACTATTGCACACCCTGCTTTCCCGTTCATAACGCAACCATCCGTGTAGAAAATTTTACAATCAGTATTATATTTGCTATTAATTTCATTAAATAAGTTTTTGTATACATATTGGGGTGTGTAATCTTTTTGATTTTTAGCTAAGTCAAGGTTTATAGGAAATTCAAGATTTTCCCATGGGCCAGAAGTGAGCAATTTCTTTGGGAACATTTCAGGGATCTTTAGATTTACTTCATTTAAATATTTGGCTGCTCTAATTCGTAGTGGTTGCAATAAATTAGGTCGAAGTTCATATTCTGTGTCAACAGCTGTTATTTTAGTGTAGCTATGGTAAGTTGGTGTTTTAGGTTGTGATAGTATATTTATGGCATATTTCATTACAAGTTCTTTTCTTCTTAATTCTAGTGGCATTTCCCCAGCTTCTGCTAAGATACTCTTTATTGGACTTGTCTTAAACGCACCAATACTTAATCGAAGAGCAGTGTTGTGTATGCTTTCTAAGGAATTAAGTGTTCGTTGTTTTGCAGAATCGTAAATTACTGAACCATAATCTATTTTTTGTCTTATTAAGGCACGATATGTATTTATTAAGCATTTTCTGTCAGATCCCCAATTCATTGATGATAAAGCTTTTATTATATTTAATCTTTTATAGCATTCGCATTTAAGTTGATTTATGTGTGAATTCCAACTCATTTTTTTATCAATTATTAATCCCAGAATTTTTAACGTTTTTACCTCTTTAATGCTATGTTCCTTTAAGATTAACTTTAAGTTTTTCATTTTATTTTTCTTATTAGACAATATTATAAATTCAGTTTTGGATTTCGAAAATTTAAAGCCTGATTTGTCTGACCATTTCAACAGATTGTTTAGTGTGTTTTGAATGAGTTTCAATGTAGGTTTCAATGTTCTACCACTACAAGTAATGGTTAAGTCATCCGCAAACAAAAACCCCTTAACTGGTTTTTCGATATGTGAAAGAACGTCATTTATAGCAAGTAAAAACAGAATTACGCTGAGAACTGATCCTTGCGGTAGACCGTTTTCTGTAGAAAAAGAGTTCGATGTTGTATCGTTGACTCTTACTTTTATTGTTCTTTTTGAAAGAAAGTTTTTTACGAATGCTAGGGCATTTCCTTTTATGTCAATATTTTGTAATAACTTTAGAACTCTATGTTTCCAAACCATTTCATAAGCTTTTTCAATATCTAGTGCTACAATTACTGTATAGGTATTATTTGCAAAGCTATCAAGTACTTCACTTTCAATATTCATTAAATGGTCTGTTGTTGATTGGAATTGACGAAATCCAAATTGGAATGGTGACAAATGTTTATTTGTTTCTACGTACCATCTGATTCTTTTACTTATTATTTTTTCTAGGATTTTACATAAATTGCATGTCAAGGATATGGGCCTATAACTGGTTTGCATACTTGGTATTTTTCCTGGTTTTAATATAGGTACTACTAAAGCTTCTTTCCACTTGTCAGGAAACACCTGTTCCTTATAAATGTAATTATATAGTTGTAATAAATACTCAAGTCCTCTAAGTGGTAAGTGTTTAATTATAATATTCGGTATATTATCTGGACCGGGGCTAGAATTTCCAACTTGAGAGAGTACTAATAACAATTCCTGCATCAATATTTCCTTGTTTATAGGATTGCAATTATTATGTAGGTCAAAATTTGGATCGGTCTCATTTACAGCCTTGTATTCAATAAATTGTTTATCATAATTATTCGAGCTGGAGTTATTGGCAAAGTTTTCACCAAGTAAGTTTGAAGTTTCAATTGGATTATTAGTAAACGTCCCATCATTTTTTTCCAGTACAATATTATTAAATCTAGTATTGCGGTGGTTAATTTTTTGTATCTTTTTCCACACATCCCCAATCAAGGTTTTATTGTTAATAGATGAAACCCAGTTTTCCCAATATTTCTTTTTATTTTCTTTTATAAGTCTTCTATAGAATGCTCTTTTTCTCTTATATTCAATTTTATACACTGAGTTAGGATCATTTCTGGCATATCGTTTAAAAAGTTTTAGAGCGGTTTTGGTTTCTTTTAGCGCAATTTTACAATCATCATTCCACCATGATAAATTATTTTTTCGTAACTTACCAGATGTTTTAGGTATTGATTTGTCAGCTGCCTTTAAAATGGCTTCAGTGAATTTATCAACAAAATCATTGATAGTATACTCTGAAGTTTCATTTAGGGGTGTTAATTCGGAGATATATATGTCAATCTCTTCCCTAAATGTATCCCAATTTGCATTTTCAAACTTCCATTTCTTTGGAATTCTAATATTGTTTGATGCATCATTATTAAAATATTGAGATCTAATCAAAATTGGGAAATGGTCACTATCATATAAATCTTCTAAAGCATTCCATTCAAAATATGATGTTATATCTTGTGAAGCTAAAGTTAGGTCTATATTACTTGTGCGACCGGTATTACTATCAAAATGGGTCGGTTGACCATTATTCAGCACAAATATGTTGTCATGTTCTTCAAGCCACTCTGCTGTAATTCTACCTCTGGTATCACATTTGTCTGAACCCCAATTAAAATGGTGGCCGTTAAAATCGCCTAATATTATGAAGGGAGTTGGAAGTTGATTTAAGAGATTATTTAAATCATGTTTGTTAAGAGGATTACTGTTAGGCAGATAGACGGTACACACTGTAATCGGTATTGGAAATTTAATTTTTATCGCTACTGCTTCTAAGTTTGTAGTTAAAGTTATTTCTTCTGGAATTGTATGCGGTTTAATAAAAATGGCTACTCCACCACTGGCCCTGTGACTTTGTGGGCGATTTTTGTAGAATTGTTGATAACCTTTTAAGGATGCACAATTTTTAAAAGTAAAATTTGTTTCCTGCAAACAAATGCAAGTTGGACATAACCGAGATATTAACAATTTAATATTTTCGAGTCTTTTAAAATAACCGTTTACATTCCATTGTAAAATGTCCATACCAAAAAAGTAAGTTAAATGTTATATAAATTTGTAATATAAATATTAGAATAGAAGTAATTATAGTTCACTATCCGTAAATATACTAGGAGTAATGACCAGCATTTCATGTAATTTTCTCGATAAACGTGAGCATCTATTTTTTAAGCTTTTGTTCATTTTACAATGTAATTTGTTGCACATCATAATAAGGTCTTTAACATTATTTGTATAGGAGTATACTAATTCATTTATATTTTGTTTTCCTCTTATGTTGTCTATTAAACTTATAAATTGATCCAAATTGATTGGGAAAGTATTTTCATTATTTAATTCTTTCATATCATTTTTAATATTTTTCCAAATTTCTTCATTAGTTCTGGTATCGGTTTTCTTTAATTTCTTTTTATTGTTTGTTTTCACTTCTATGTCTTCCACTGAAATGTTGCTACTGGATTCATCAGTATCCAAATCTATTCTATCCGAATCCTCTTGTGTATCTTGTATAATTTCTTTTTTTGAAGACTCGGTTGTAGTCGAAGATCGAGCTCGTTTAATTCCTACTGATTTTAACTGAGATGGATGTACAAAGTCTCCTTTCGTTACTGGAGATATATTTGTGTGGTCGGTGTAGGATCGTGTTACTATTTGGTCATCATTCCTATTAAAAATTTCTCTTATTTCATCGGCAGTTTCCATTTCAGTTTCTTGCTCTTGGGTATTTACTATACTTGTAGGGCAATTTTTGGCTAGGTGTCCCAATGTATTACAAGTGAAACATTTCAGAGCATCAGTAGATATATAAATCCAATAATTTGTTCCTTCGAATGTTATCTGGAATGATTCAGGCAGGCGTGTCTCATCCTCTGGGCTAATATATAGTTGTCTTCTGAAACTTAATATATGAGAAAATCCTGGATCAGTCACACCTATTTTCATGAATACTAACGGAGACATTATTTTTATATTTAATTCTTCAAATTTTTGTTCTATGACGTAATTTGGAATAACTGGACAAACATTAGACAAAACAATTCTTTTATTTCTTGTTATCAGCGGTTTAATTTCTAGAATATTGTTTTTGATGTTAAGCTTTTTCTTTTCTTCGATTAGGTTATCAGCTGTTTTCTTGGAGTCCATATATATGCATATACGTGCATTCGATATGCGGGATATAAATCGTATAGATGTTGCTGGTGTGATAGACGCTAAAGCAATGAGATATTCACGGAGTGTTATTCCGTCAATGGAGTCTAATATAATGGCTTGATCTTTTTTTGGAAAACAAGTGGATGACGTAACGTTGGCGTAACTTGTTGTGGTGTTTCTAGTTTGATGCATTGTGGGTTGATTTGACGTTGGGGGATTTTGAGACGTTGAGTTCATTATTATTTTAAGGGTCTCCTGTTACCAGGAGTTGCCCTTTTAACTTCGTTTCACTACAATATATGAACGGTACTTGTCGCGAAAGCAAAATTCAAAACACGAAAACGCGTTGAACAGAGTGGACACGCGCGGCCGCTGTGCCCGCTCACGCGGAACTTTTTTTTTTTTTGGATATTGTTACAACTGAGATCCCGACAAACACAAAACCCACCTGCATATCTGAAACAAAGCACTTTTGTTACCCGTCGGCATTTGAACTAATAACATTTAAATTATTTTATGGTCGTCTTCTTTTGTTTACTTATTGGCATACGGCCTACTGTTGTATTGTGATATTAGCCAGGTTTTACGGATTTAAAGTACAAGCTGGTTCTAGGAAATTCGATCCACGCGCCCGGAAATATTGCACCTATGCAGTATAAAGCAATGGCCCGATTGATTGAAGGGCCAGTCGAGCGAAAACCATGAACGAAGCGAGACGTGTGTACTACAATCGGGTATCTTTTAGTGACGGACTTTGCGCGTTTTATTGAATTACGACTTTCTGCATTACGTTTGGACTTGTTGTATTCGGTTATATTTGTACCTGTTTTATACGTGTTTGTATAGTTATAATAAACTCAATAGTAATTCTAACGGCATTTTAATTCTAGTCTTGCGACTCGTAACAATATCCTTAGTTCTTCATCCAAGAGGTATATCAATAGTTAGGTGAGATCTATATTAAGAGATAAGAGATAATAAATGTTGAAAAAAAATATAGACCAATTGCTGACAATCTTGTCAGTCATGTTTATGAAAAATATGATATACTCGTAGCTATCAAACCAGTTGGTATAATCGTGTGTTATTCTAATGACGTTCTTCAGACTTACTTAATTTTAAGACTAAAACAGCAAATTATTAATAAAAATCGCATACATTTCCATTTTTCGCAGGTTTACGGTAAATTATGATTTGATTAGGTTAGTTACATTTTAATGAATGATTTTTTTATTTAAACATATTTTATTTTTTCAAACAAAAAAACTGAATTCGATCCGGCACCAAAAAACATATCCATAGTCTACTGTAAAATGATGCCGCCTTGTACTACGTCTAGTGAAAATGTATGCGGCCCTATCGCTTTTTCGTCACAGAACAATCCTAAGACCCCCGTCGTATGTACAAGTTTCACTTCAATAGACATTTTATTTCCCACAACAATAGCCGGTTCGTAGATTGTAATATGTCTGTGTCCACTCTGTAAGATCCACTCTTAGGTTATAGCAACCAATATTAAATTAAAAGAGTCCTTCCTACTTCCATCGTAGCGTCTACAATTTCAGATAAAACAATCTGTAATGGAACACGCAGTCGAAGGCCGGAGGTATTGACCCTTAAAGGGCACGGCCCTCGTACCTCGCGCCCGGACCCGTCCTAGACAACCTCCAGCCCTCCCAGCTTCAGCGCCGACGCGTACAGTAAACGCGAATCGAATAAATTCCC
The DNA here is from genome assembly GCA_949752895.1 of Dendrolimus pini. Taxonomy (NCBI): domain Eukaryota; kingdom Metazoa; phylum Arthropoda; class Insecta; order Lepidoptera; family Lasiocampidae; genus Dendrolimus; species Dendrolimus pini. Next base: position 21,182,634 of record OX457136.1, read on the forward strand.
TTATCGCGAGATTTAAAAAGCGCCATTTAGAAGAAGTCCTTTTGTGTGTCAAATACGTGGTAGTGTGTGTAATGTTTTTTTTACGATTTAATGTATATCTTATGCATAATTTAAAAAAAATGTTAGAATTCGTCGCTTCTTCTCTATATATATTATATAAGCGTGCGAAATTTCATACTCCTCCGTCCGCGCAATTTTCGTCAAAAGGGTACAAAGTTTTTGCTTCACGTATTAATATATATATAGAATTCGGTTTCAAAGGTGTTTATTGCATGAACGTTAAATCAAAGTTGACTACAATAAATTTAAAATTAATTACAAATTATCATATTTAAAATTAATCATTCACTTTAAACTTCCTTAACTTTCCATACACACCCTCTCTCGGCAAGAGTGTAAGTGAGTCACTTAAACTCTTGCCGATGCACACAGAAAGGACATAAGACACTTGTTTTTTTTTTCTTTTTTTTTTCTTTATAATTATATTTAGTTTTTGATTTGATAGATCTTTCTCCTTGTTTAATTTTTTCCGTTTTTAATTTACATCACAGTATATATAACCTACCACACTTGTCTAAGGCGGCTTGGTAGGTTTGGCATATCGGTTATCTCGATGTGCTGGTTTCATCGCGGTGTATTCCTTCACTGTTAGCGCGTGTTAATTGTAACAACACTGGTCTGCAATGAAATCCTCCTTTAATTTTTTTTGTCATAAATATGTCCGATTTTTTCCATCACGTCTAGATTTTTTGATATGATTTTAGCGAGTTGTAAGAGAAAGAAGGGAAGTGCCGAAGGTGATTTTTATGGTAGTACAACAAACCATACCATATGGTAGTACTTCTCTTCTTTCTCTTGGAAAAAATTGGCCAACGGAGATAGATTCAGAACATTTGAATCGTCATATTTACGACAAAAAAATTTAAATGAGGATTTCATTGCAGACCAGTGCAATATGCGGTGGCTTTAAAAACTGCCTAAATGGTGCATGCATTCCGGTCAGGATTCAAAACCGCTTTGAGTTTGGAACTTTAGCCATTACGCCACCACCACTACTCTCTCATTACTCATTGTTTAATAAAAAAAACTCTCCTGCCTCAATAACTCGTTGTAGCCTATCAATGCTCTTACAATGCAGAAATGGGCATATGATAAAAATATTTTTTTATAAATCAATAAATAACATCATTCAATCTTTTCCCAGGTCATAACCATGAACGGCTTAAACGGACACAGCAACGGCGATCACAACGGTGCTGGAGACATCCTCACCCAAAACCAGCAGAGGGGTTGGTGGACCATCGGCCTGATCAATTCCAAGTACCGATACCTCACAGCTGAGACCTTCGGCTTCAAGATCAACGCCAACGGCACCAGTCTTAAGAAGAAACAAATATGGACCCTCGAACCTGTCAGTGGAAACGCTAATGAATGTGAGTATCTGCTCATTTACTATCGTCAGTATGTCCTAGCTAGTTCTTCTGAATGAGTTGTGGTCTTTCACTGCGTAAAAGCAGCAGAAGCTGCAGCAGCTGCTTGTCGCGGTGGTGTATATGCTGCGGTGGGTGTGCAGTAAATCGAAACGAATCTTCTTCGAAACTTAAAGAAGAAGTAGGGAGAGGTATATCTCCGAAAGATAATTAAATTTAACGCTAACGTATTGATGACATCGATCAGCTCTTATTACTTGTAGTTATTACCTGAAATTCCGTTTTGCCCTTAATTTTTTATTGCACAAGTTCAGCTGACAGGCAAACGGCCCACTTGATGGAAAGCGGTTGCCATCGCCTATGGGCATGCATGCATTACTAAAGTTGCTAGGTACAGCGCATGAACTTCCTCACAACACCAGCATGTAAGAGATACACTCTACATTAGTACAAGTTTAGTATTAAAATTAGAATAAATTAATATAATAAGTTATTCTTAAGGTACACCACAACACAAACATACATCGTAACCAGAAATGGTTATAAATGTAAAAATACTAAAAATGTAATTAGAAATAGTAATAGTAAACAATAGACATAAAAATGTAAATAGCCTTAAATAACGAATGTAATAGATATAAGTATTTGTAAAGAAAGAAATAATACAACCTCATCCTCTTCCTGGTGTACTTAGAATAAGAGAAATAAAAGAGAAAAGAATAAAAAGACCTCTGTCTTAAACCATGACGGAGGAGAAGGCGCAATAATAATAAAAAAACACACAGACATACATACATTAAATGTCAAACACAATAACAAATAAGTGTGTATAATTTCTAAACTTTTTCGTAAATTAAATAGTAAAAAAGGGTACGGAACTAAAGTCCTTAGAGTTGTTAAAGGAAAAAACATTAAAGGTGCTACAAATGCGCCGCTGCTCTCTTAAGGGAGACTAGAACTTGGTTACTAATGCCGGAACACAACACAACTCAAGGTTGCTACGGCGGCATGCTCTAGGCCAGCCATCCAGTCGAATGAATACCCTACCACCTGGCTGTGGGTTGTTTTCGAAAAAGCAAATTACATCACGCACTCTCACATTCCTTGTAAGCAATCAAATCATATCATTTAAAAACATCAAATTCAAATTCAATTCAAATTCAAAAGTTTTTATTCAAAATAAGTTCCACTGGAGAACACTTTTTGAAGGTCATACATATAGGTTAAAATTTAATTTTACATCCTAGTCTATGTACACCGCTTCGCAACGTGTTATTGCTGTGAAGGAGAAGAAGCGGCAAGAAACTCCCCAGCAACACGTCTAGCTAAAAAAATTTTTTCTTTATATTTGTTGTTCTATTTTTTATATCATCAACAAGATCAGCAGTAATGCAAATAAAAACAGACACTTAACTGGTGTAATTGCCAGAACATTACGGGGAATTTATGTCGCGCTCAAATATTTGCACCGTTCTTCTGATAAAACGCCCCTTGGTGCCGCTAATTGGTGCAAAACATCCCCTGCACTTACATAAATATCGGCCGGGAGGGTCTTTAATTAAACCTTGTAGGGCTATGATGATGATAGCATTTTGGTTTTAATGGAGATGTTATGAATGAATACGCGTGCGTTAGGTTATCTAAACATTAATTTAAATCTTAACAACTTAACTAATATAATTTTTAGAAGGCGCCTTTCTCAATTTTGGTCTTAAAGTAGGGTTGCCTCTAAGCCTTCAATGGTCTTGAGCTTGTGGAGTTTCTTCCGAATTCACTTCACTTTACGTTTATAAGGCATTTATTGTACTGACTGATCGCCGGCGTTCAGGCCGGTTATATGGAGTAAGTTACCCTAACAGGAGAATAACTATATTGAAATTACGTGAAGTCATTCATCTCACAATGATTCCAGACCAATCTGCATATAACAATAAAAAATAATAGATAATGTTGAAATTTAGTGAAGTTTTGGCTTTATTGTAGTCGGCACTTTTTTACTTTCCACAAATCCATGGTTTCTAAAACTTATGAAAAATGTACCTATTTACCTTTTCTACTTGTGCATGCTACTGTCTGAGATTTGGTTTTTATAGTCAATTTACACTCAGCTTCGTTGATGATGTGGATTCTTTTTTATTACAAATATTTTTGTAAATTTAAACTATTAGTCTAATCTCAAAAATATCCAAGTCTTCTATTTCTTGGTAAATCTAACGGTTTCAGCAAAAGTTTAATTCGGTTTTTATTAGTGATCAAGAATTTAACTTTCTACTTAATCATTTCTGGTTTTCAATGTAAACAATTTATTACTTGACCGTATGATCAGTTATAAACAAATTTGAACTTTAGTCGACATCGCCTCAAAAATATTGAATACCAATCTCGTGTTCATTTCCGTGTTCCCCACGCAATGAAAGGGTCGTGCCCTTGTCAAGTCTAGTGACAGCTGCCTCCGTCAACATTATGCTCGTATTGATCTTCATTCGCCTTACGCCCCCCATGTTCGTCCTTACTCTTACTTTGTGACATGTACATTTATCATTTTCATTTTATTAATAGTTTTCCGTGCAGTCACATCCACGTTTCATCACTTTTTCCTTATATCATCATCATCATCCGAGCGTTAAATCACGGTTGCGTTCGGAGCGTTCACTTCGACGCCCAGCGTCCGTTTTCCTATTTTTTCTACTCCACTTTCGTTCGGTATTCATCATCCCCCGTTTTGAGACCATTGCTACGCATCTTACCCTTCACAACGTCAAGCCAGCATTTCTTGGGCCTTCCCCTTCGACCGGGACCATCGCTTCCTTGTCTCATAGAGCTATACTGTTTTTCAGGGTAAGGATGTTGATAGAAAAAATCTGTTCAGTCTTAAAAATTAGATGAAAGGACAGGTCTACTATATAAGTAGGTATCCCAACAAATTCGTTGCAACTCCTGTTTATGAATTCTATTTATTTTTCTAATTTTAATCTTAAGTTTTAAGAGATGTGTTTCTGTCACTATTATGTGGATTATTTTTTATTAATAAGTTTTCATCGAATCGAATTACAAAATTAAAACACTTTGTAGTCTGTTCAAATGTATTGTTACCAATTTCTGGGATGTGAATTAAAATGCCGTTTGAATTATCACAAAGTTTATTAGAAGTACACACACGTAATTCACAGTTCCAAGCCATAGATCAGAAAATCGTAATGACATAAACTGCGCTAACTCCGTCGTTATAAGATACTCTCTCCGAAAGTACACTAGGTAACGCCTCGATCACAGTTGAAACACAACTGCCTCAGACACTGACTAACTGACTTTACATATTTGTAAAATAGCATAGCATAAGGTCTATGGAATTCTTAACTTGTCTCACTAGTCACTAGAATTCTTGTCAGCTTAATAGCTTCTAAGAATGCATATGAAATCCAAACAATAGACAAAAGGATTTATGATGTCTGACCAAAAGCTCGATCACTCAAATTCAAAGAAGTAATAAACACATGCAAAGGTCCGGTTCGCAACAGTATAGTGCTATTGTCATTGAAGCTAGAAGTGCTTAAAAGATTATTTAAGAAGTGTGTCATTCCTGTCTGTCCTTCTGATCTATTTTTTCAGCTCTGTGAAGTTGGCACCTCGAGTTGCGAATTTTTAAAAGAACAATATCTCATTCGTTTGTCCATCGTTAGTCCACGTTTGCCCAGGAAAAATTTTCGTTTGCCCACCCTTGGTTCAAAAGTTATTGAAGAAAAACTTTTTTTGAAAAAAGAAATTCCGGTTCTTCCCATATTTTCGCAAGGTTTAATGTTTTTTGCACTTGAATGGACTTTATCGTTAGCTGATCCAATGAACTCGATTGTCCAGGCAAATATTTTTTCTATCTCTCTTATACATTTAACTATCACATATGAAATAAATAACTGGGAATTGCGAGTAAGAAGTATCTTCATACATCTAATAACCTGAAGCCTAACGTTCTCGTGTTTACCGAGTGTTTAAGCTGTTTATTTAATCTGTATTTCTATCATCCAGGTTTGATCTACCTGCGCTCGCACTTAGACAAATACTTGGCTGTCGACTCCTTTGGCAACGTCACATGCGAGTCGGAAGAAAAGGAACCAGGGAGCAAGTTCCATATCAGGTAATTGAATTCTTTACTCATGTATGCTTGATACTGGCTAGATATTCAAATCTTGCAGGGTCATATTTAAGTACTAGAAATGTCAACGACACAAAATTGTTGTATTTGGTACAATTTTGTCATTGAAACAAAATTGTACCAAAAGAAACTCGACCGCAGCGCCATCTTTCTGTCTATATTGGTCTATCCCACGGAAACGATCTCATTTATCGATACAATATCGTAAATATTTATCTAATATAAGCTAGTTCTGGGTTGAGTTTTTTTTTAATCCGTTGAGTAGTTTTCGCTTTGTGCTCTAATAGACAGATAGACAAAAATTCTAATAATTATATTTCTGAAATCTGCTGGTCAAAATGAGGCCCTTAATTTTTTGCCCTTTTTAAAGGGATTGTACACTACACCCCCGACAGATTATAGTATTGTTACGAATTTATTAGATGTGGATTAAAAATGCCATTGGAATAACCACAAAGTTTATTATAATTATTAAATAATAATTACACACGTAATTATTATTTCCAAGTTATTACAAATACAATCCAATACGAATAATTGTAAACCGTGCAGCAGACACTCGTGATGATATAAATCACGTAAAGTCCGTCTTTATAAGATACTCTTTCTGAAAGTGCATAAGGTAATAAGAAAAAGAAAGAAAGAAAATATTTTATTTAGAACAAACAAAAAAATAAGTTAATATAAATAGAGAACGAAACAAAATAAGTCCTAAATTGGACCCAGCCTCAGCATAATGCTAGCCAACAAGGACTAGCGCTGTTCTTCCGTCTGGGACCATTAAGTGAAGTTACGGTGAACAATACAACACATAACAACAACAAAATATATAGTGTAATGCAGTTTCATTAAGATTAATAAAGTAATGCCTCGATCGCAATTGAAACTCAACAAGTCCCCGCCTGATATACCTTATATATTTGTAAAAACAGTCGTGGCCTCCTAGTAACATGGCTTTATAGTTTCTAAAAATGTCAATGAAATGCAAACAATAGAAAGGAAGGATTTATGACATCTTACCGGGAGCCACACAAAGGAATGAATTAATGCGAACCTGTACAAGATCAGTATCGGTTCGGCACAGTCATCATCATCGGAGCGTTAAATCCCGGTTGCGTTCGGAGCGTTCACTCCGACGCCCAGGGTCCGCTTTCCTACCTTTCACTTGTTTCGAGACCATTGGTACGCATGTCATCCTTCACGAGGTCAAGCCAACATTTCTTGGGCCTTCCCCTTTGACCGGGACCTGGCGGAGGCGGCATGGCTAGACATTTGTTCCCCACACAATTTAGCCGGTCTCCGTAAAACGTGGCTATACCACCGTAAGCGGTATTAAAGGAAATAAATTACTTGCCTGCGGAGTTATTCAGTTTTAAATAACAGAGTAATTATTTGATTTGGTAAACAATGCGATATAAACTAAACAAAAGTCGCGTGTATGAATATTAAGGTGAGAAATTCTCCAACAAGTTTTCGCCGGAAAGTACAAATCACTCTGTACTGGCGCCTGCGCATACAAAACTCGTCTGACTCATCGGAAGTCCAGGAGTCAACTCACGCGCTTTTATTTACTTCATTATAATAATTATATTTTTGGTATATTTTATTGCTCTTCAGTGATTTATTACTTCTGCTTTGACACGAGAGCTTAATAAGGCGTTTCCGGGTTGTCGTTAATATTTGCATGTGTGAAAGTGTGTTTGCGATTATTTTATACTAGTACCTAAGTAATTAATATTCATTAATGAAATTATATTATATTAATGTTATATGGTTATCACTTTGTGTAGAATTTTAACCAATTTTAAGAGTTTTGTGTTGAGTTATTTGTATCTATCTATATATACGTGAAACAAAAACCTTGTCTATTTACGAAAATTACGCTGACGGAAGAGTGTGAAATTTCGCATACTTATAGTTTATATAGAGAAGAAGCAAAGAATGCTATTTTTTTTAATTATGCATAAAAAGTACATTAAGTAAATCAATAAAAAAAACATTACACACACTAGCATGTATTTGGCACACACACGCATATATACTCTGTTATTTATTGTTCACGTCAAATTAATAGTGTAGCCTTGGCGAAATCTGTGATTGTCAAATTAACATTCACGTGACGTCATCCGCAACTCGATATGTACGCGTACTCGCCGGCCGGTGATGCTAACGGTACTGAGTGTTCGGCTACGGTTCCGTCACCAAAATGGCGGCCAGACGCAATAGCAATTTGCGGGGATAATATTATCCTTGACAACAGAACACCTTAATAATACTCTTTCGCCGTTTCTTCTCTCCCAGCCATAACACGTTGCGAAACGGCAGTAAGATAGCGTAGGCCGGGATCCTTCTTCTCGGGCTTTATATTACCCGTCGCCCGTTCTCAATTAGTTCATTGTGTCGCCCATTGGCGGGCATCATCAGATTCATCCCCCTCTCATGGCAACAGTCCAGCCGAGGTAAAACTCCCTAGGGAGCTCCCTCAAGCAAGTTGCCCCCGGGCTCGAGCACCTTCGCCTTGCGAAAGCGCTCGCCCCAAAAACCCCGGTAAAGTTGTGAGGTCTTCGGACCAACAACATAAAGTCAAGTCAAAAAAAAAAAACCTTAATAATGTAGTAACTAGTACGAGTATGTATAAATTGGGGAGTTTCTTGCTTCTTCTCCTTATAGAAAGAAAGAGAAGAAGAAATTGCGAAGTATTTTACATAGAATAGGAATAGACATTGATTTGTAAATCATAATCTTCAAGAGTGTAGCGGGTACACTGGTTTTCCCAGAAATGCCGAGCCCAATAGTGGGATGTTTATAGGCTAATATGATAAAGAAACCAAAACATATTACTTCATTAAACAAGCTTTCATTTAGAATATCAATATAAACAAACAGTCACAACGTTTGTCGTGTCTTCGATAAATGAAAGATCGATTTACATCAGCTCGTGACTCATCCCATGAATCATTGCCACTGTCTCCACTGAACAGACAAGAAGTATGGCTTAGGGTTGACATTTTCACTTAAAACTTAGTTTTTCGAAGATATATAAAAAAATCCAATGAAAAAGGAACAGACTGCAAAAACAAAAAAAAACAAAAAAAATGCTTTCTAATAATACTTTGAAGTTAGTCAAAAGCGTTGTTGTGGTCGGTGAGCATAAATTCAGTGATTGTAATAAACAAATATTCTGGTTTAATTAAAATTAATTAATGTATTTCCGTCAATATTTTTTACACGACAAAAAACAAACCAAAACTGCCAAAAAAACATATTCAACAACGCTATTCTATGAGCAAAATAGATTTCTACAAGCACGAGACTGCAACAAGCGTTTATATCTAGGAAGTTTCCTAACTGATGGTGATTTGGGACCTATTTGTTTATTGCAATTTTTTTAACTGTAGAATATACTAATTGTGTATTTTAATTTTAAGTTTTTTTGTTAAAGCATTATAATTATTATCATAAACCAGTATGATACCTATCTGTAATCTCGAAGTCGTTAGGAATTTAAAAAAAAATTATTACATTTTGCAAATGTGTTGTTTTTTTTATGCCCAGCAATATACTGAGTGCGAACTTCATTTCTGAAACTGCGGCATATAATTTCTGTGTATGTTTTCTTTTAATTTGTTTCTCATGTTTATTTACTTAGCTTGGTACTACATAATAATAATAATAATAAAATGCTGGTTTTTACCGCAGCTACGCCGCATTAAAAACTCTAGTTAGTGTAGAGATAAAATAGAGATTTTACGTACATAAAAAAAAAATTAGGTGTTTTATATACACCTTATATACACCTTAGATATACCTTCAATACCTGGAATCGGGATCTTGATTTTAACTTTTTCAGGGCATAACAATATGTCTGTCGAAACCGCTAGTTAGTTATATCTTTGTGAAATGTCTCGTTTAATATCAACAGCCCGTGTTAAAAAAGCAAATGTCATACGTTGCATACGACACTGGTAGGTTCAGGTTACCGAGTGCACTGACACGGCTCACTAACTTCTTACTTGAATATCGATTTCCAATGCGCCTGCGTCACAAGGTGATCGAAGTAACCTACAGGAACAAAAGGTAAATAGCAGTGGCGTGAACTTCATACAACTCGATTTCCCATGGATTACCTTTAAGAAACCAGCGACTAGAGACCAAAAGATCGAAAGCGCCGTGAATGCATTGGCGTTTACGCGTTCAGTTCAAATATATTATTACTAGAGTGTCTCTATAATTTAACTACCGACCAAAAGGTCGAAAGAGCCAACAATTTATGGTCGCTTACGTTTTTTATTCGTGCATGTATAATTACTGTATTACTTACGCTCGGTGGTTTTCCACGCTTATTGGGTGAAATAGCGACTTATAACCCGATCGGGCACCGGCTTTTGTTTCAAAATATGCCGTATAGATTCATTCATACATTCGTGTTATAATGGGCAATTGTCATACCTTAATTAGTATTCTTTCACTAAGGCCACTACCCTCGATTTTTGGTATATACGCGATTCTAATACAACATTCTATATTATTTTTTTGTTTGACTTGACTTTATGTTGTTGGTCCGAAGACCTCACAACTTTACCGGCTCTTTTGTCTTCAAGCATTGCGGAAAGGTCGACGAGATGAGGACGATTTGTATACATAGTTTTATTTTATTATTAAATAGTATTATACTTAAGGAATAATTTAACAAAATACATAATAAGCAAAATACGCTTTAAACTTCAAATATAACATGGTAGATAACATAGAATCCCATAAAATCTTTGACCTTATCCTAACTAACAAAACACTCAAGTCTTACATTGACCTTCCAACGCGCGGGGAGCCATAAATATTGATCCTCGCCGTAACAAGTTCACTTCCCCTGAAGAGAGCCCAAAAGGGGATGCTAAATATATCCTAAGTAAATAATACATATCCCAAAGGATTCTGGTCTCTATGCGATGCGATATAAGGCACAAAACCCGTTTTAAAGTGCTTCAAAGTACACTTTTAGGGGATCAAAGCTAAGTGTCGTCGAAACATTTTAATGAATGCGTGCCAAAACTCACTGTTTTAGAAATGAAGAGCTTTGTATTTTATAAAGTGAATTTTATATAAGAAACTTAGCTGCCCCGACATACTTCGTACCGCCCCAGAATCAATAAATAAAAAGGCTGAATGATGATTGCAGAACGTTTCAATTTTAGTAAAAAATGTGGTCAATACTTAACCGGAACGAACATCAAACGTTTGACATTCAAAAAAAAAAACTTTTAAATTTAATTTGATTTCTGAACGAATTTTAAATTTAATTGATTTCTAAACGACGGGACGAACATCAAATGTTTGACAGGTAGGAATAGTTTCTAAGGGAAAGCGAAATTGTTGTTTTTATTATATTCCAAGCTTTTTTTTTCATATTTACTCACCTTTTAAACCTTCTCTGGACTTTCACAAATAATTGAAAACCAAAATTAGCCAAATCAGTCCAGCCGTTCTCGAGTTTTAGCAAGACTAACGAATAGCGATTGATTTTATATATTTATAGATTAGGAAAAGGTTTGAGGTTGAAACATCAGACCAGTGGGTCCGCCACCAAAGAGTTTCTTAAAAGACATATGTAAGAAACTGACACTACCCGTGATCAGTCTTCTGATGGTTGTTTTTTTTTAAATTTTCATTTGGTTTATATTGAAATGATAATCGGACAAACAAACACACGTATTGTATCTATATTCCTATATATATAAATCGCATCATAAATCTCAGCTTAATCGGTGTATATATATACATAAAAAATTGAGAACCTCCTCCTTTTTGAAGTTGGTTAAAAAATGACTAAGTGTTGCATGCGTCCGGCCAGGTTCGAACCTGCGCCCGTTGAGGTTGGGACGCGTGCGCTAGCCATTACGCTACCACGACTATTAATATGGAATATGATGATATTTACATTTATATATTTTTGTAGATATTTATTTGTATGTTATGTATATTAAGTATATACCTATTCAATATATAGAGCATCTGTATATACTGCATTTATATATTTATTACTAGAATGTAAGAAATTGTACTATGTATAGCACCATCATTATTATATTCTCAATTCATTCCTGGGGTTGTCTGGAAGAGATCGCTTTTGTATAACTAGTCGTTGAAAGTTGTATAACTAGTCGTTTGACCCCAACAACTCATACATTATTTATTGAACTAATAGTTCATTTTGAAAATGTTATTACAATTTGGGCCACCTGCCTATTTGTAAACAAAGCACATTTATTTTATTACCCGTCGGTGTTTGAGTTAATAACATTGAAGCGCTTTTATTACTGTCTTCTTTTGTTTACTTTGTGTTTAAAATTTGTGATTGGAAAAATGGCCCATTGTGTAATCTTTATGGTAGTCATTATTAGTCAGGTGTGATTCTTAGAAATTTAGTCTACAGACATATTGTATTTGTACAGTATAAAGCAATGCTCCAACGGAGGAGCGCGGCAGTCAAGCGCTAATCACAAACGAGGCAAGACGTGTGTACATTCAATAATCTATATACTGACGGACTTTGCGCGTTTTATTGAATCGTGAATTACGTTTGTATTGGTTGTGTTCAGTTATGTACCTGTGTTATACGTGTTTGTATAGTTCTAATAAGTTCTAGAGTAATTCCAACGACATTTTAATTCGTGTCCTGCAACTCGTAACAATATACTACATGGTAAAAGTATATTAAAATTATAATTTGGAAAGTATATTATAATGAAATTATGTTTCTAAGAAGCCTAGTCGAAGCGAGCAAAATACCGGTAAACGAGTTCATATAAGGTATGATCACTTTCAGTTCACTCCATAAGTTATGACGAAAAAAATATTAAAAAACTTGATTATTAATATCGTCTAATATTAGGTATGGCATAATATTCTGGGGAAATTCCACTGAAGCTGGTACAGTATTTAAACACCAAAAGCGTTGCTTAAGAACTATGTTCAAACTCAAACAGACAGATAGTTGCGAACCTTATTTAAAAAAATATAAAATTTTGACTGTACCCTGTCTATATATATTTGAAATTTCAATATTTGTCAAAACAAATCCACACCTATTTAGTCAGCGTTCGGAGGTCTTTCCTCGTAACAGACGCGATGACTTTAAAGTTTGCACCATCAAATCATTTACGACATTAATGCGCAAAAGTGTCTATTGCATGGGGCCCTTTGTTTACAATAAGCTTCCGAAGTCTCTTAGAGAACTGCCACTTACACTATTTAAAAAAAAAAAAAAATACTTACTACTAAATGTTATTATAACATAAACACCTTTATGGAGGATAAATCATTATGAAGTGACAAATATATTTGACATGCTGTAATAGTAGACATTTTATTATTTCGATTATTATTATATTGTATACCTGATAATTATGATTAATGTTTAATTTTAATTGTTATCATTCATTGACTGTATTTTTTGTACATAATTTAATATTGTAATCATTGATATTGATTGATATATAAAATCCTGTAATATTAATTTTGCACGCCCAATAATGGGCCGAATGCATTGATACCATAAAAACTGTAACAACTTTGTACATGCATTACGCAATAAAAATATATTCTATTCTAACGAAAAATATCAAAATAGATTAATGCAATGCAACCGAATTTGTAATTTACTTACATATTGTAAGTAAATTACAAATTCGGTGGCAAAATTAGTATTTTCTCGAGGCTTCACTGCATCAGTGTCCTATATGTTTCGAAAGTGCATATATACGTATATAGTGGGGAACGTGCAGAAATTTTAGAAGATACTATAGTAGAATCATTTTCTCCGTGCAGTTTGGGTCATAAATAATCGGAGCAGTGAAGCGAGTATTTCGCTCTCTCTTCAACTCACGGGCTTTATGGGCAGGCAGAGTGATACGCATTATTGTTGTCGATAAGCTTTATCGATAGTGTATTTAGTTTAGTCATTTTGTGGGTTAGTGATATAAATAAAAGAAAAAAATAGATAAAACAACGTATTTATTAAAATAAGAATAATAATGATTTAAAATAAATTATTCATTAGGAATCTATGTATTAAAAAACTATAAATACAAAAGTTTAATGCAACAAGTTATATTAAAAATAAATATAAATACTTCTATCTAAGTTTAAAATTAACAGCAAAAAAGAAAATAATGATTTTTATAACAATGGTAATCTTTCTTTGATAAGAATGAGTTTTTATCGATAATGGCGTTGCGCCCGCGCAACATGCTCACCGCCCTAGCTGGGCTCAGGCCGAGTTTGATTTATGACCCAAACTGCACGGAGAAAATAATTCTACTATAGTAGGATATGCCCGCGACTTCGTACACACTTGACTTGAAATTCCCGCAGGAATCCCAGGCACAAAGTACCGTTATGTCTAAACAAGAATGTAAGCTACCATTTTAGTGGAAAGTGTGTCATGCAAAGCAAAATCGGTGTTCTGGATTTTCTGTAAAAGCGTAACAAAGTTACTTTCACAGTTATGGATTAAATTAAAAAAAAAATGGATGATAAGGGTCACATAAAGAGGTGTTGACGAAGTGTGACATTGTGTGACGAGTGGTGGGAGGGGTCCTATATTTCGTGACGTCACATTTCAAAATCTAAATATTTAAGTTAATTACATTACTGCTGTGTTAAAGTATTGTTATACGCCGACAAAAGTAATTGCCAGTTTATTACCTTTCGGCATTTGGACTTCTTTTGTTTACCTTGTGTTTAAAATTTGTGATTAGAAAAACAGCCCATTGTGTATTGTAATCTTTTATGGTAGTCATAAGCCAGGTGTGATTCTAGGAAATTCAGTCCACGCGGCCGAGCAGTTTATACTGGTTGGTTATATTTGTATATGTGTTATAAGTGTTTGTATAGTTCTAATAAACTCTATAATCATTCCAACGGCATTTTAATTCGAGCCCTGCAATTCGTAACAATATCCTTAGTTTTTTGATGACAAGATGCGCTAAAATGCACATATTTAAAAATAATTAGTACTTACTATATTATGTTGGTATATTTTGATATAAATGGGTTCAATTATTCTCATTGCAAACACCATTTCGTTTCGCAGTGGCCAGACGGTATGGCAATTACAAATGCCGACATGCAATTAACTTATTTAAGCGCATAAACATCGCAATTATGGCCTGGATTAAAGGTTTATTTGCTTTAAAGTCTCATCAAGTCGGCTTTTAATTTTAGGTTTTTCGGTACATTGATTATGTAGTTAAGAGTTCCTGAAGCCATTTTCGCTAAAAGTTGTTTTGTTCGGCTGTCTGGTCGTAGAAAGAAATAAACAAAATATTTATTTCTACGAGTAAAAGCGACTCGCACAAGACAAAATTATCATAATAGAATAGCAAGTATGCCGAAACTATGAGTTTGGCACACAGCGCTGTGCTGAAACGTAGTCCGACACAGCACTGATTCTCAGCGTAGACCATATGGTGTTTTTTTAAATTTTTTTATTGCAGGAATTTAGCAGACCGGCAGACGGCCCACTTGATGGAAAGCGGTTACCGTCGCCTATGGACATTTGCAACACCAATGGTGCTACAAATACGCTGCTTTTTTAAGAGACTAGAACCTGGCCACTAATGCCGGAACACAACTCAAGGTTGTTATGGCGATATGCTCAGACCAGGAGTGGTAGCCATCCAGTCGGGCAAATGCCCTACCTGGCTGTGGGTTGTTTTGTCGCCTCTTACGACAGGCCGGCCCAGCGCTGGAAATTGTATTCTTTCTCCGTTCCTGCACGGTTAAAAATATGCAGGGTGCGGTGAAATCATGAAACAAAATGAGTAATTAGTAGTTCCTGCAACAAAAAAAAACAACAAGTTCTATTCTTAGGATTACGGTAATATTTGACAGATTTAGCAATAATATGCTCTCTTGTCCCCAGCGTATCTGAAGACAACAGCGGCCGATGGGCGCTCAAGAACGTCGAGCGAGGTTACTTCCTGGGCTCAAGCTCTGACAAGCTGAGCTGCACTGCCAAGGTCCCTGGTGACGCCGAGCTATGGCACGTACATTTAGCTGCCAGGCCTCAGGTAAACTTAATACGTATACTAATAACTTGTTTTTTTAAAAGGTTTTTAAATACAAGCTTTTGAGATCTTGGGTATCATGTAGCAGCAGAGTGCTAGCCAAGACAAGACGAGCCAAAAAACGATGGGTGTATCTTATTTAGTACAGGAGTTCCTATGGCCACCTTCCGACTCCATCACCAGATCAGCTCCCTGGTACCATATTATTGCATTGTCACGCGATATACATATGCGTGCAAGATTTCAGCTCAATCGGATACCGGGAAGTTGGTCAAATTTAACTTGCAAGATTTCACCCGAACTTACATACATAGATACATCCATTGTAAGTTAAATAATAAAGCTTGTAAAATAGACGGAAGTTGTTAAATTCTTAGGGTACATAATTATGGTAGATGAACTTTAAGTAATATACAAACCTCAGAAACACTTGTTTATGCTGCTAAGATGCTTGGAGTGTAAGGTCCTGAGGCCAAGAGTATCTTACAAAGAACTGGCAGACGGCTAATCCACTATTTAGGCGATCAGAGGGCTGTTTCCTAGCCTAACAACGGATTAGTATTGCGATCTATGGAGATAATGTAACCAGCCTTACTACCTTAACCAGCCTACCTACACCTCACAATATAAGTTATTCTTAAGGTACACCACAACACAAATATTCATTCATTAAATGTTACACACAATAACAAAGTAACAAATAACCGTGTACAACTTCCTAACTTCTTCTTAAATTTAATTGTAAAAAAATGGTACGGAACAAGACTCCATAGAGTTGTTAAAAAAATAAAATAAAAAACCAGCCTTTCTGGAACTTTACACATTGACTTCGATGACATATAGACTTAGTACTCTTCTTGTCAAAACTTGCGTTTAGATATCAACGCACTGGTAGGTATGTGTTTTAGTAAAGTATGTTTAAATATTCGATTGACTTTTCTAATCTATTACTTTTTTATTTTCATTTTGTCTGTCATTGTTGTCATTAGCAAATACATGGATTGTATCTGGCTCTCTCCAATTAGTACCGCTTTCTAAAATTCGACTTTGTGTGGGGCACAGATCCCACACTACTGATAGCCATAAGGGATTGATTATAAGTACAATACAATATAACTAATAAGCCTTAATTGATTAGGTTAATTTTTCTATACTGTACTAGTTTATGTGTATTTTGAAGTAATTAATAAATTAAGAAAAACAATACAAATTCCTGCTTTGGGGCGGCCTGTCGTAAGAGGTGACAAAACAACCCACAGCAGGAGGTAGGGCATTTGCCCGTCTGGATGTCTACTACACCTGATCTAGATTATGCCGCCATAACAACTTTGAGTGTTTTGGCATCAGTGGCCTGGTTCCAGTTTTTCCTTCAAGGCCGGCAGCACATTATCAGGACCTCTGGTATTGCTAATATTCATAGGTGTTAGTAATCACATTCCATCACAGTTGGGAGGTCAGCCTGTCTGTTATGCTAAAGCAATTAAAAAATTATTATAATAATGTCTCGGTATGTAGATGAACCTGCGTTCGATTGGGCGCAAGCGCTTCGCCCACCTGTCAGAGAGCCTGGACGAGATCCACGTGGACGCCAACGTGCCCTGGGGCGAGGACACCCTCTTCACCCTGGAGTTCAGGATAGACGAGGGCGGCAAGTATGCCCTGCACACCTGCAACAACAAGTACTTGAGCGCCGGTGGAAAGGTTAGTACGGTAGTTTAAACTATGGATATATTTAGTTGTCTTAATTTTTCTCTGGTTTTAAATTAAATTAAGTTTTGCACAATATGCATGAAGTGGTTAATAATTTAAACTTTGATTATCTGTCACTGTAATAGAATAGAATAGAATATACTTTATTGTACAAAAATGCTACATAAAATCAAGAATATTAAATACAAGTACAATTGGCGGCCCATGGCGATTTCTTCCAGACAACCTTTGGATGGAGTATAGGAAGGACAACAAAAGTCGGTAGTTGCTAAACCAGCACTCGAACAATAATTTCGTTTATTAATTAATAAATAAATAGTAATATATATATGATAATAGGTTATTTATCAAATGACAAGTGCCAATGTAATTTTTAGAAGACAAATTATATATTCTCTCCTGTGTTGAACCTTGTTTCAACAAAATCCAAATTAATCCTTAAACATAGTTTTTCGTAATTCATGTTAAAACTTGTATTTCCAGAAGTTAGACAGATATATGTTGTACCTACGCTCTAGCTAAACCGGGCCGAGCTTCCCTGTGGCTGTGACAGAAGTCAATAATACATCCACTACTTTTTGAGTATTTGCGGACACAAATAAACAAAATCAAAAAATTTCAAAAGTACAGTATACACTCCATGTAACGTCACTCGATTTAACGACAAACTCTCTTAAGCGGCGAAATCATTTGACTTTGGTCGGTTCAGCTTGTCTTCCATACAATGATACACTTTATATAGCATTACACCCACTCTCAATAACGACAACAATTAAATTAATTAAAATTAAAAAAACAATTAATTAAAAGTACCCTTTCAGGCCAATATTAGTAAAAATTGCGCAGCTGCGTACGCTGTTTTATCGCTTTATTATCGTAGCCCGTAATAAACTCCACTGTCGGCATCATACATACCGAAATTGTAAGGCACTTCCGTCATCACCAAGACGCCTCAATATCGCAAGATATAAGTAAAATAAGTGACTGGTACAGCAAAAGACGACAGACAAAAATAATAGACTTCTCTCCATTTAACAACAACTCTCTATTGATAACGTAGTGGGCAAAAATAAGCACGAAGCACAAGATTAAAGTAGATTTATTCGTATTATTTAGAAATATATTACAGAGCACAATTAACATTTAGAGAGCACGGAATGAGAGAGTGACAGAAGACAATGTTGCCAGTATGTACACTAAAAAGTGATACCAGTTGTAACGTAATAATTAACAGATATTTTGTTTATACATTACCAAAATAATATTTACTTTAACACTGGCCCTTAAACAAAATAACAATCGTCATACTATGTAATAAAAGATACAATCAAAAGTAAACTAAACAATGTACCTTATACATATATTAAATACAACTTTTCATGCTATGTTATTTTAGCATTAGCTCTCTGACAAATTTACAATGTACATCTTTACATAAAGGTTTTGTAAAAACATCAGCTATCATTTCTGAAGTACATACATATTTTACATCAACAGTTTTGTTATTTATCTGTTCCCTAATAAAATGATGTCTTATATCTATGTGTTTTGTTCTAGAATGGAACATCGAATTTTTACACAATTTTTGAGCAGACAGGTTATCATTATATATAGTTACAGTATATAATTTACCTAAAAGTTCACATAAAAATTGACGTAAAAACATAGCCTCTTTGCAGGTATCAGATAGTGCCATATACTCTGCTTCTGTACTTGACAAAGCAACAGTTCGTTGTTTCCTGCTTTCCCAGGACACTACTGACTTTCCAATTTTAAACACATAGCCGGTATAGGATCGTCGATCGGTCTCACATCTTCCCCAATCTGCATCAGCATAGGCACTTAACTCTAAGCCACCTTTCACAAAGGTCAAACTCATATCCTTGGTACCTTTCAGATAGCGAAGAACCCGTTTTGCACTCTTCCAGTGGTTTTCCTCATAACAGTCATTGAACTGACTTAAATAACCAACTGCATGTGCAATATCAGGTCGTGTTCCTACTGCTATATACATCAATGATCCTATCAAACCTCTGTAGTCATACTTGCTACAATTTTTATTATTTTTATCTCCCTTTTTCAATTTAATACCAGTTTCCATAGGTGTAGGAGAAGCTTTACATTCTTCCATTTTGTATTTAATTAATACCTTTTGAATATAACTAGACTGATTTAGGGTTATACTATCTTTAGTTTTACATATATCTATTCCCAAAATATAATGTGCTGGCCCTAAATCTGTTATATCAAACTCAACTTGTAGTTTTTGCTTAATTTTATTTTTCTCAACTGAGTTGTGAGGAGAGAATAATAAGATATCATCTACATACAGTGCTATTATCAATAATCCTTCACTACTGGATTTATAATAAACACATGGTTCAGATGAAAGTTTTGTGAATCCCAAGTCACATAATACTTTACTGATTTTCTCATACCAAGCTTTAGCTGCTTGTTTTAAACCATATATAGCTTTATTAAGTCTATATATTTTATTTTCTGAGCCTTTAA
This sequence comes from Dendrolimus pini, assembly GCA_949752895.1. NCBI lineage: Eukaryota > Metazoa > Arthropoda > Insecta > Lepidoptera > Lasiocampidae > Dendrolimus > Dendrolimus pini. Next base: position 21,202,502 of record OX457136.1, read on the forward strand.
TTATAAAACCTTCCGGTTGTTCCATATAGACAGTCTCATTGAGGTCACCATTAAGGAACGCAGTTTTCACATCTAGTTGATCAATATCCATGTCATACTCAGCAGCAATAGCTAGTAATGTTCGAATACTTGAGTATCTAACTACAGGTGAAAAAGTTTCATGATAATCGATGCCTTTTCGTTGGTTAAACCCTTTGGCTACCAATCTAGCTTTATATTTCAAAAGCTTTCCATTAGCATCATACTTTTTCTTGAAAACCCATTTGCATTTTATAGGCTTTTGTTCCTTAATTCTGTCTGTAAGGGTCCAGCATTTATTTGTAATAAATGATTTATACTCATCTTTCATAGCTATCCTCCAGTTGTCTGCATCTGCACCACTCAATGCTTCCTGCACTGTCTGAGGCTCATCAGCGTTGATGTCAAGTCCTCTTGCTAGGTTAGCCAGCATGGAGTCATCGCAATCCGAAAATGTCATTGAAATGTCTGAACTTTCTTCTTCCAGGGTTTCATCTGGAATGTATGTGTTATCTATTGAAACATTTGAATTATAATCCTCTTCCTCACTCTCAGAATCATTTACTGAAATTATGCTTTGTCTTTGTATTTCTGAATTATCAATATTCTGAATTATAGTTGTGTCATCAGAATGTGTACTAACTGAGAAACTTTCCTCAGCAGATGATTCTATTGGAGGTTGAGTATTATTCACCTGAAAACAAGGTGTATGTACAACAATGTTATCATCATGTGACACAATATCTTTTAAAAACAAATTCTCCAAGAAAGTTACATTTCGTCCAATAATACATTTTCTATTCTCAGGATTAATTAATCTGTATCCTTTGGTATTATCACAATAACCTATAAATATATATGGCTTTGCCTTTGGATCTAACTTTGTCCGTTTGTTTTGTTGGACATAGGCAACACAACCAAATATACGTAAATGTGATATACTTATCTTTTTATTAGTCCAGCTATGTTCCGGAGTACAGCCCTTTAAGGCTATAGTTGGTGAGCGGTTCTTCAGGTAAACAGCTGTGTTTACAGCCTCTGCCCAGTATTTCTTATCCAGACCAGCTTCCTGAAGCATGCAGCGAGCCTTCTCCATGATGCTCCTGTTCGCACGCTCAGCAACACCATTCTGCTGCGGTGAATATGGCACTGTTGTTTGATGTTCAATGCCACACTGTTGTAGAAAGTTCTGGAACTTTGAACATACATATTCACCACCATTATCAGTGCGAATTGCTTTTATTCTTTTATTTGTTTGATTTTCTACAAGTGCTTTCCAAGTTTTGAACTTGTCAAAAAACTTCACTTTTAAATTTCAAAAAATATACAAAAGTTTTTCTTGTAAAATCATCTATAAAAGTCACAAAGTATTTATATCCGCTAAATGATGTACAGGGCATAGGGCCACATAAGTCACTATGAACTAATTGCAATATATCTGTAGATCTATTAACAGATTTCTTTGGAAATGGTTTACGAGTTTGCTTTCCCTCGATACAAGCAATACATTGCTGAAAGTCACCTATATCATAAGATATACCGTCGACCATACCTTTCCTCAGTAGTTCCATACTACGATGGTTGAGATGTGCCAAGCGACGATGCCAAACTCCTTGTGTTATGACAGCATCCCCCTTTGAAGCAGCAGCAGGCAGGAACCCCTTTGTAGCTGTGTCAGGGCACCTCTGCTTTGATTGGTCACCGCTTTCTGCAGGTAGCGAGCTTGAACCGGCACTATCTGAACCTGTAAGTCTTAAATTATGCCTATTCCCTACCAAATTACATTGAACGGGGTCATATACCATAGTATCTAATTGAAAGATACCATTTCTTAGTGTGGCTGTAGCCAAGACCACACTGTTGTCCAATATTTGACAACCATCAGAACTAAATACAACTTTATATCCCCTTTGAACCATAGCATTCACAGATAACAAGTTTGTTGATAAATTAGGAACATAAAAAACATCTTTTATTGTTTTAATTACATTATCCTTCAATTTAACATGCACAGAGCCCTTACCAGCTGTGTACAGCTTGTTACCGTCCGCTAAAATAACTTCATTTGGTTCTATATTTACATAATCACTTATATAATCTTTGTTACCACACATATGTCCCGTCGCACCACTGTCTATATACCAATAGTCTCTTTTGATGTGTGTTGAAAGTGCTGTCAATAGTACTTGAGATGAATCCTTCTTAGGTTTGTTCTTCTTAGTAACTTTATGACAATCTTTAAAGAAATGACCAGTTTTCTTACACTTAAAGCATCGTGGTTGTTTCTGAGCGACTAGAGCAGATGTACTTTCTCTGGTTTCACTTCTGCGAATGTTTTCCTGTAGTAACTTTGCTTTGACTACTTCACTGGATAGTTTTGTATTAGAATTCTCCATTGCCATGATAAGAGGGTCATAGTCAGATGATAATCCACTTAACATTATTACAGCGATGAAATCATCTTCCAGCTTTGATTCTATTTCACTGAGCTGTTGTGAAATATCCGTGATTTTGTTCAAATATAGCTCCATGCTTCCGCTCTCATTTAGTTTTATTGAGAACAATGCTCTTAACAAACCCAGCCTTCGACACAAACCTCTATCTTCATATGCTTTCTGAAGACTACACCATGCTTCCTTTGCTGTTTTGGCATTCCTTATATGTGGAATTATTGCAGGTGTGACTGCCAACGCTATCTTTGCGAGCGCCTTTTCTTGTTTAATGACGTCGTCATCTCCTGGCTCGATGCATTTCCATAATTCATCGTGTATTAATATCATTTTCATCATGAATTTCCAAGATGAATAGTTTTCTAAACCTTTGAGTTTTTCGATTATGGAATTTGTAACACTGTTGGCCATGTTGCGTGGCGTCGAGGTTATTCTTATTTTTGCATAAAACTCGAAATATTGTGATTTTCGTATTATTTCGATACACTGTGCCCGTAACCTGATAACGTAGTGGGCAAAAATAAGCACGAAGCACAAGATTAAAGTAGATTTATTCGTATTATTTAGAAATATATTACAGAGCACAATTAACATTTAGAGAGCACGGAATGAGAGAGTGACAGAAGACAATGTTGCCAGTATGTACACTAAAAAGTGATACCAGTTGTAACGTAATAATTAACAGATATTTTGTTTATACATTACCAAAATAATATTTACTTTAACATCTATAACGCCATAAAATGCACAGGCCCTTCAGTGTCGTTATATAGAGTTTACACTGTATATGGAAAGTAACATTTTTAAATTGAATTTAGAAACTACAACTAGAATTTAGAAACGTTTCATTAATGTAGGAAGCTTTCTGGATTTTCAGCGATATCGACTAGGCCTGATGAGAAAATAATTTCATCAACGCGTTAACCTTCATAATTTACTAGACTTAGAGGAAATCACACGCCGGTCATATAGTTCTTGTCTCCCACATAACGATTCCCACGTAACATAAAGAGATGATGAATCTCAGGCACGTAGAATTTCACTTTTGTTTGTAAAACACTTGCCGGTCGGACATGTAGGTATTTGATACAAAACATGTTGTTAATAAATCTACTTTTGCAATGGATTCATTCTACGCAATAGCAGGTAAAACGATTTATTAGGGTTTTCAATTTATAATTTAAGTTCAAATTTGTATAGATAGATAACACTTTATTGCTTACCAAAATAAACAAATACAAAAACAAAATGTATAAATACAATACTTCTTGGCAAAACAACAGCCTTGTCGCTAAAAGCGACCTCTTCCAGGCAACATAGCTTAAAATAAATTCTTAACTAATCTGGCATGTAGGTGGAGCAGAAAAAAGATGGACTGCAATTTAAATATACATACTTACACTAATTTATAAATTGTATGTTTTGAATGATAAGAGAATTTCCTATAGTAATAAGCATCTACAATAAATAAATCTGTATGAAGAGATTAATGAATGTAAATGTATATTAAGACCGTAGCAGGTGGAAATCCAACGTCTTTGCCTACCTCTAGTAAAAGGTGTGATATATGTATGTATTTGAGAAAATTTCCTTCCTCTAAAGAAATACTCTAACAGCATTCTATAAACTTAACCTATTTCTTTCTATACCTTATCTTAAGTAATGTTTCAACTTTATACGTCACACACCCTCAATTTGCGCTCCACTAATAATCCCCTGATGATGGCATCTGCACACTCTTCAAAATTTTTATTCCAACTCCTTCGCCATGCAGACTGTCTTACTTTGGAACTCTTTGCCCACTGACGTCAGAAAAGCTAACTCTTTGCCCACTGACGTCAGAAAAGCTAACTCTTTGCCCACTGACGTCAGAAAAGCTAAATCTGTTGCCATATTTCAAAATTCACTCTGGAATCATTATGTTAGCTATACGCAATAATGTATGTGCCTGTTTACAATACTTTAGACTAATCTATGCTGCTCCATGCTATGCTGTCCACGTATGCCATTTTTATTTTTTCGCCTTTTCCTTAGTCGCATAATAATTACAAATAATGTAAGAATTTCCTTTGAGTCAGGTTGCCTGGAAGAGATCGCTTTAGCGATAAGGCCGCACTTTGTAATTTTTGTTTTGGTGAACAATAAAGTGTTGTGTATGTTATTGGAATATGAAGGTGCCTTAGTTACTGAGTCACCACCACGGTTGGAGGTAAATAAATCAATTTCTTTGCCAGCTCCAAGATCAATGCACGTCGACGTGTCTCTTCAGCGCGGAATACCACTCTGGGGCTCTCGCCCTTCGCGACGGCACCGGCGCCTACCTCGCGCCGATCGGCTCCAAGGCCGTCCTGAAGACGAGGTCGACGGCCGTCACCAGAGACGAGCTGTTCTCACTGGAAGACAGTCTGCCCCAGGCTGCTTTTATCGCTGGCTTGAACGAAAAATACGTATCTGTGAAGCAAGGTAAGATTTGATATGCATTAGTACCTGATACACGTAAGTCACAGTCATCATCATCATCATCATCCGAGCGTTATATCCCAGTTGCGTTCGGAGCGTTCTCTCCGACGCCCAGGGTCCGCTTTCCTACTTTTTCTACTCCACTTCGCGCGGTCTTCAGCATCCCCCGTTTTGAGACCATTGGCACGCATGTCATCCTTCACGACGTCAAGCCAACATTTCTTGGGCCTTCCCCTTCGACCGGGACCTGGCGGCATGGCTCGACATTTGTTCCCCACGTAATTAGCCGGTCTGCGTAAAACGTGGCCGTAACAGCGTAAGCGACACTCTTACAGTTTGTCTGCTATGTCACGGACATGAAGACTGCCGCGGATGCGGGAGTTCCTGACCCGGTCTTTCCGCGTCACTCCACACATCCATCGCAGCAAATTCATCTCCGTGACACGCAGTTCTTGCTTGTGTCGCTCAAGTACTGGCCACGCTTCACTGCCATACAAAAGGACAGGTCTAATGATGGATTTATAGACCTGTCCTTTTAATTTGACCGGCATTTTGGGGTCACAAATGACACCTGTCAGCTCACGCCACTTGGCCCAAGCTGCTGTGATACGGGCCTTGACGTCGAGGTCGATATCCCCGGACGCACTAAGGACAGACCCCAAGTACTTAAACTGATCCGTGCGCTCGACCGTATCTTCGCCTATGCGCACGGATGTGGGATCTGTAGTGTTGCAGGCCAAGTACTCAGTCTTCGACACATTTAGTTTCAAACCGCCGTTCTCTAGCGACACGTTCCACCAGGCGCCCCCTGTCCGAATCTGCCAGCGCCATATCGTCAGCATACATGAGCAACCATGGAGGTTGCTCATGCGCATCTCTGATGCTGGCACGTAAGTCACAGTCTCGCAGCTAATGTTTTCCAGTACAATAACATATATAGTAATTTCTGGCAGTATGTAGATCTTTAAATAATCTAAAAGTTTGATTCTAAAGTCTATCAGAGCAAATTTAAGATTTTCTTGACGTATATCTTGACTATCTTATTATAACAATTGACTCTCTAATCTGTGCTGCACGTATGCAATGTAAAACTCGTATCTCATTCTCTTGCAGGCTTTGTTCAGTAGATTTATCTCTTTCTAGTTTCGCTTTTTCGTTTCGTCGAGTTTCAAATCATAACGTTTCTAAAGAAGTTTCACTTCAAAAAGTAATGAAACTTTAGCCAAGCAGCTATGAGTTAAGTTCAGTACTTGGCATAACACCTCTTGCTGCAAATTAGAATGCCTAAACTGCAATTCGTACAACATTAAGCAACAACAAACAGACTGTTTACGAAGCAAGTGACGCGGTATCACAATGGGGGGGTATACGAGTTCTCGGAACACGGGAACAATGCGATGCGCTTGCGCATACCAAATGCGAATCGTTGAACGCAAGCTTCAAAAGGTGTGCGACATTAATATTGACCGTGTCTTTGGTCAGCGATTTGTCGAATACGTTGCAACTTGCAGCTTCAACGATTTTTTGAATTTAGGCCAGTCTTAAGTACTTTAGAAAAACTAATGGGCTTATGATTCTAATGCTAGGATCAAGGACCTCTAAGGTCCTAAGGTCATTGGCTAGCTTGGCTAGTTCCATTTAACATTGTGTAATTTAATAAAATTTATCATAAATATTTGAATGCTCCTATATGAGCAAAACATGTGTATATTATAATATATTTACCAACTGTCTAACCATGTTTTGAACAAATAAATTTGATTTCATTTAGGATGACTTTGATAATTATCAAAAGTACGTTTAGAGTTGCTTGATCGCAGGGATGAAAACAGTACTTTTCATCCCTGGGAAACCATTTTCACTGCTGTCAAAAAATCTGTAAAACTAAACGAATCATAGATAATACATATGCGACTTATGTGAACTTTTTTACACCCACTGTTGTGGTCGGTGAGGATAACTCCGGCGGTTTTAATAAATAAATATTCTGGTTTTATGTTAATTTACTATTATTTAAGGAATGTAGTGTTCGAATTTAGACCAATAATTTAGTTGTGTTTAGATTTCCCGTCAGAAGTTTAACAGTATAAGATATATTGAATAATTTATTTTAGTGTAGTGTAACACACTATCTCTTTCTGTTCTTTTTTCTAGATTATAAGTATCCAGTTTTGGTTTAGATTTATTGTTAGGCCTTCAAATTATGGATATACTGTTGGATACTTTTTAATAATAAATAAATTTAAACCTAATAAACACAATTAAAATATTAATTCGTGTATTTCCGTCAATATTTTTCACACGACAAAAAAAACAAACCAAAACTTTGACATAAAAAAACACATTCATAAACGCTATTCTATGACGCAAAATATCATGGCAGGAATTGTATCAAAAATATTAACAAAATCTGTTAATATTTATTACAGTTCACCGAAGCTACTTCTGACTTGTTATTATTATTGAAAATGTAATCGATTTTGAAATACATAGATGAAGTTTTAACGACCAGTCTGCAAATTAAGCAACAAAGGTTAATGAGTGAATCTGTTACAAAGACAGGTGAAAGTTAAGTGCCGTTTCATTGCTTAAATCTAAGAATAAAGAGTGGCTTCTTTTATGTGCATTTCCATCATAAAACGCTTTATTACATTCACTTTCGTGTTTTTAGTTGGTTTTATTGTCTCGTCCACGTGAGAAATGACACGCATCGGTCTTATTTACATTATACCAACTTGCGCGGCAGTAAGCGGGATATCGGACAATGCGAGGTATTAAACTCAATATATTATGATGAATATGGTACGTTATACGTTAAGGAAGTATTCCTATTGAAATTAAGATCTCATTTTTGGGATAATTCTCTAAAACGAGCGATTCAGCTGTTTCTTCCACCGCCGAACCGGCCGATCTAGACGTGTTTTGTAAATAAAATCCCGCCATACTGTCCACGCATTGTAACATATTTGATTTACCTGATGCAACTTCGAATGTTGCTATTTAATATGGCAGATATCTAAAAACCTAAAAATCTTACCATAACAAAAATAAAAATATTAAAAAAACTTCGTTGCTAATTATTGTATAGAGAATGAAGCGACAACATGCATGCTCACGCACAATTATGTTTTCTTAGACCCGAAGGAGTATAATATAGTGTTGGGCGGAGCGGGGGCGGTTATAAACTAAAACATTTTCAAGCGATGTGAGATAATAAAATCGACAATAACGCACGAAATAGTCTTCAAATAGAGGATCGACATATATATATATATATATATATATATATATATATATATATTATTTATTTTCAAATACTTAATATGTAAGATAATCATTATTTATTTTCAAATATTCGAGATGTATAACTAAGGTTATAAGTATTAGAATAGTTATGTATTATTTTATACAAAAGCTTATTAAGGGCAACTTCTTAAAACTAAATAATTAAAAAAAGGTATTAAAAAAGACCCAGCTGGAAAAGACTATATAAACGACGGAGAACACGGAGCACTTTTTTTTAGATGTCTGTTTGTCTCATTGTTCAGGTTTCACATGACAACTACTAGGCCAATTTCGATGCGGTTTGCACTGATCAGCAGCTAATTCTTACTAACGTAGCGTAGGTAACTCGCAAGTTTTTATGCGGGGAATTAAGCGGGCATTTTTCTGGGAATGGTTTAAAATGACCAGATTCAAAAGAAATACCGAATTCCAAAGCGATTTTCACTGATCGATAGCAAATTTTATGTAATAAAAAAATCACATGTTTAATAATCCCGGAATTTCAGCGGGAATTTTCCCGGGAGGGATTTAAAGTTGTTTGGGTGCATAAAAATCGGCTTATGCAGTTTCCACTAAAACGATAAATAACATTATTTTTTAAATCTGCAGTACTTTATGACCCGGGAGTTCCGAGAGAATTTAAAGTGAAGCGTTGACGAATTCGCTGGCATATTCTAGTATTTAAATAAAACGCTACCGCTTATGAAATATGTCCGCTCCACTTTTCATTGATTTATTCAACGGCACGACTAGACGTATAAAGGTTCTTATATGGTTATTATACGACGTCGACATGTTTTGAATGTACCACGCGTTTTTTTTAAATAATTGATAACTTGAAACTACATTCTCGGGGTTTCGTAGCCATTTTAGATATATCCTTATATGAAAATTTATATACTTATCAATTCTGTATACCAAAATCATTTTTATGAGAAACTACTTAGTTTGTATCGATGTAATTTGACAGGAAAATATAGTTGCACATAATACATATAATATATATACGTCGCGTATATTATTGTTACGAGTTACGCAGGATTCGAATTAAAATGCCGTTGGAATTACTATAGACTTTATTAGAACTGTAAAAACACGAATAAAACAGGTACAAATATAACTGGAAACAACCAGTACACACTGCACGATCCAATAACACGCGCAAAGTCCGTCACTGTATCGCTTATCGAATGCTCGTCTTACTCGTATCGTAATCGTTGCTTGACTGCCCCTCCGCATTGGGCCTTTGCTTTATAATGCACCGATGCCATTCCTGGCAAGCTTTGACGCAATACAATAACAACACGAATTAGTTCGATACTAATGACGGCCATAAAACAAGTACGATAACAATAGAATGTTTATCTTGATTACAAATTATAAACACAAAGTAAACAAACGAATTCATACATGCGGGAAGTTAATAAAATGCGCTTTATAACAGGCAGGTGTGCGTTAACCTTTGTCGGAGCGTAACATAATTTTCTACGCCGATGGTGTGGGTGATACCCTGGTCGTAGATATAGAAGTTAAACTGTTAGATTTTTTAATTGCCTGAAATAGGCAAACAGGCAGACGGCCAACCTGATGGAAAGTGGTTCCCGTCGCACGTAGACGTTTGCAACGCCAGGGGTGTCGCCAACGCGTTGCCGACCTCTAAGAAATGTAGTGTGCCTGTGGAATGCGCTAGCTGTGAAAATGAGGCGTGCCCAATCTCTTCAGGCGGTCAACGGACTCGTGAAGGATCATTACCTCGGGATCTAAAGTCAATAATAACATCTTCATCTCCCCATATTTACGTAATTGTATACATTATTACTATGATTATTATTTATATGTATATCAGCTAGTTGTCCCGGCAGACGTCGTCCTGCCCGGAAAAATAGAGGTTGATCGGAGAGGGTTGAAAATTTAGGGTTGTATGTATTTTTTAAAGCTGTATCATAAAAAATTAAACTATCTAAAAGTAAAAAAAAATATTAGGGGTGGACTACCCTTAATATTTAGGGTGATGAAAAATAGACGTCCGATTCTCAGACCTACCCAATATGCACACAAAATTTCATGAGAATCGGTCAAACCGTTTCAGAGGAGTATTGTAACTAACATTGTAATACGAGATTTTTATATATAACATATATGTATATTTTTGTCTTATTTCCATGTCTATTTATACTTGCCATTTCAAAATCTTATATACATACTTTTTATTCTATTTATATTGCAAAACTCACGTGTTACACAATTTTCTCTAATCCATCCTAAAGTTGTCTGGAAGAAATTGCTTTTTATGATAAGACCGCCTATTGTCTTCTGTACAATTTCTTGAATTGTATCTTAATGTTATGCAATAAAGTATATTCTATTCTAAGAAAAGTGCTTGCCAGGATCGTTGCAGGTGGAGATACGTCATTACTGCCTACGCAATGGTAAACAGACATGACAATTGATATGTAGGTAAACAGAGAAAAAACTAAAAGTACCTTCTTTACAAGGAAATACCTCGTTAAAAAGCTGCATTTAAATAGGTTTATTAAAAATATGAATATTATATTTAGCTGCAAGCCGTGCTCTTAATACCTACACAAACATGTTGAGAAACTTTTTCGTATATTTATAATTCAAGAGCGATTTAACGATCTGAATCCATGTAAATCACATTACCGTTAAATTATAAAAAGAAGCTTAAATATAACACATTTATTAATTAATTTTATAAGGTTTTTGCACTCACGGTGAGCAATTATAAATTGAAATATAGTTTTAATTACTTCATTACTCGGTGTACGGTAGTTATTAACGTTGTGAGAACACTTGGAAAAGTGTAAAATAAATTGCAATTATAAGACTGATTTCCTTACATATATTTTAGTATTGTGCTTATTTATTCATCCAAATGACCGCTCCTTAATAGAAATTTAGTCACTGACCTATAAGCCGCGCGCAGGTTTGCTGATGACTACTTACTATTATTGTTTTTACTTATGTAAAATAATATATCTATACATATAATAAAACTGTAGACGTCGAATTTCTGTACAATGAGAAAAAATGTTAAAAACCGAGTCAGGGAGGATGTAAGAAGTGAAATAAAATCTAAAAGAAAAGAAATAAAAATTTATTTAAATTTGTTAAATAAAATTTTAGAATTTAATTTAATTTAATTTTTAAAATTTATTACATTTTGAAATAAAAATTTCTTTGTTTCTCTCTGTGTCTGTTTGTACGGGCTAATCTCCGAAACGACTGGACTGATTTAAATGAAATTTTGTATTGTGGTAGCTTATATCCCTCAACATATAGGATACTTCTGACCCCGAAAAATTAAAGAGTTCCCGTGGGATAGTTAAAAAAGTTTTTCCACGCGGACGAAGTTGCGGGGAGAATCTAGTACAATAATAAATTAAAATAATATATTTATTGCATATATGCATGCAACCCTAGTGACAATTGACGCGTGACATCATGAGGTTATCGGCAAACCTTCTGCGCACATTAATAACGGTGCACTAATAGTACTCCGTTCATGAACTACACGATACTGTCGTACCGCTGCTGGCGCGCTGGACGCTAACCAAGTGAACTAATAGATCGATTTACATTTAGTAATATGAAACATTTCGTTTAGTATAGTAGTTGGGCATCGCTTCTTAATAGTACACCGTTCATAAACTACACGAGACTTACCGCTGACTGGCACCTTGAACGCTGACCAAGTGAACTAATCGACCGATTAACATTGGTATTGTTATACCTATCTTTAGTACAGCAGTAGGGCATCGCTTCATAATAGTACACCATTCATGAACTATACAAGACTTTTACTATTTGCTGGCCCGCTGAATGCTGACCAAGTGAACTAATCGACCGATTAACGTTGGTAATGTGAAACGTGTCTTTTAGTACAGTGTAGGTGTGTAGGGAATCGTTTACTAATAGCACACTGTTCATGAACTACACAAGATATTTTTACTGTATAAAGTGTGCCTTGGTTCATTTGCATTTACATGTGTTTAGTCACAGGTTTTGCGTTGGTAGTGCTCAAGCCAACTGTTGACCGCTGGACATAAATTATTCACAAGTTTCTTCTTCGTGTTTTTTTTTGTTTATTACTTTAAGCAAGTTATGCATGCTTAAAGTCTGGTGTACATTAAGCTTCTATAGAGCATCCTTATATAGATATATTTAACATAAGTCTTCCAATGTAACTTGTAAACAAACTGAGTAAATTAATTTATTTTTAAAAAAATATGTTATCAGCTTCATAGTAGTCTGCAACTTATTTATGGCCAATTCCTGTGTCTTACTGATCGTTCCTTAGCCTTACTAAATAGATAAAAAAATCGTAAGTTCCTTAAAAATCAAGTCAAATTTCTAGCAGTGATATGGCAAATAACAAGATATCCGTGCAGGAACGGACAAAAAATACAATTTCCTGCGTGGGGGCGGCATGGCGTAAATGGCGACAAAGCAACGCAACCCGAAGTGGTAAGGTACTATTTGCCCGTTTGGATGGCTACCACCCCTGGTCTAGAGCATGCCGCCATAACAACCTTGGGTTGTGTTGGGGCATTAACGGCCAGATTCCAGTTCCCCTTTAGAGAGTGGCAGCACATTGATAGTGGTTTGGTGTTGCAAGTGTCCATAGGCGTTGGTGACCGCTTTGTAAGCAATAAAAAAAAAATCACAGACACTATCAGTGCGAACGTATCGTTTTGCCACCACGTTCCTTCTGTGTATTGCAGAACTGAAATGCACTACTAGATTCCATGTTCTCCAAAAAGCACAATCCTGGTGTATTATATAGTCTCGTGCAAATAAGTATTATCTATATAAGTGCAGCAAAAAACTTTTACCCCTTTTTACAAAAATTGAGCGGACGGAAGAGTATGAAATTTCGCACACTTATTATTTATATGGAGAAGGAGTGCAGAATGCTAATTTTTTTTAAAAATTATACATAAAAATTCATAAAATCAATAAAAAAAACATTACACACACTACCATGCAGTCTCCCTTAAGAGAGCAGCAGCACATTTGTAGCACCTTTGGTGTTGCAAATGTCTATTGACGATGGTAACCGTTTTCCATCAAGTGGGCCGTCTGCCAGTCTGATGAACTCCTGCAATAAAATAAAATAAAACATATATTTGATACACACACGCATATATAATACTCTTTTGTTTATGTTTATTGTTAAAGTCAAATTAACAGTGTAGCCTTGGCGAAGTCTGTGATTATAGAAGTATGGTCTTTGACAACAGAACCTTAATAATGTACAAACTTATTATATTAAGTATGGTCGAATTTCGACCATTGGGCGAGCACTACTCTAGCTAAATCTCTTCGACCGCATCATCGTCTGATATTAGGCGTGATGGTGGTCAAACGTGTCCTGGAGTGGAGACCACGTCTCAACAAACGTAGCGTAGAACGCTGGATGAGGTAGACGGAAGACCGGGATATGTAGCTCAAACTTTAGGAGGCCTACGTCCAGCTGTGGACAGGGACTGGTTGAAGAAGAGAAAAGTGGTCAAACGCGGACCTATCTATTAAAATAAGATCTGCGCCATCATTGGCGGCGCAGTGATTTGCATCTCTCAGTAAAATGGCCGTTAGCTCGCCATTGGGTTTAAACTGAATATTCTAGATACGTCCTAATAATTTAATTGCGCTATAAAATTTAATGTACCCGTAAGCTGAGTTGCCGCGAACACGGAACGCGTTCAGGCATCCGTGTAGAGAAACGTTAGAAAGCGATCTCTGAACATCACATAGCACAATACACTGCCGACACGGTTTTTGTGGCGAATAACTGCGCCCGCGCCGCTCGCAGGGTTGCCACTCACAGATTATCCCAATTTACCAATATGTATAATAATCTTTTAAAGATATAATAAGCACGTCTACATATAACAGACATTTATTTGGATCTAAATTTGACATATTATATATATTTTTTCTCTTAATACGTCACTTACAATACGAATTCGTAACTTTCCTACCGGGGGAGGATTATGGAGCACAAGTAAGCGCGTGTTCGATCCTCGCCAGAACGCATGCACATTGTTACAATTATCACGTGCTAATAACGGCGAAGGAAAACATCGAGATAAACGATGTGTCAAACCTGCCAAACCGCCATGTACAAGCGTTGCGGGTGTACTGTCCGTTCCCCTATAGCGGGGGGCCCAGCAGTTGGACATTTATGGGCTGTTATTATATTTTATTATATAAGACAAAATAGCCAGAATTTATTAATTTAAATAAGATTCTTAACTTGGGAAATTTCCATGTCAGTACGTTTGAAGGCTCGTTAAAAGTAAAAAAAATGCTTATCAAAGATAACTTTTTTGTATTATTGTGAAAGCTTAGACTCTTGCGCAATTTGCTTTTTTTCAATTTGGATTTGAGACTGAAACTCCCTGATTCGCTCGAAATAATTTAATTATATTTTCTGGAACTTGCATTGATTGATATTAGAGTGATGATTATTTTCCGTGTAAAAATACAATTTATAAGGACTTAATTACAAAAAAGCTATCAAATATCATACCAAAAAATTCAAATTGTTTATCCGTGCAGGAACGGAAAAAGAATTAAATTTTCTTCGGCCGGGCGGCCTGTCGTACGAGGCGACAAAACCACCCACAGCCAGGTGGAAGGATATTTGCCCGACTGGATGGCCACAACCCCTGGTCTAGAGTATGCCGCCAACGTTGAGTTGTGTGTTCGGCATTAGTGGCCAGGTTCCAGTCTCCCTTAAGAGAGCAGCAGCGCATTTTTAGCACCTTTGGTGTTGCAAATGTCCATAGGCGATGGTAACCGCTTTCCATCAAGTGGGCCGTTTGCCTGTCTGCTGAACTCCTGCAATAAAACACATTTAAAGCCGATCTCGAAATTTCCCGAAAATCACATAAAAATATACCATTTAATGTAAACTAGTTTTTTCACTTGAACGGCACTGTTCTGGCTACCCTGTATAATCAAGATTAAGTAAGAGCGATAGTAAAAAATGAAAATGTTTGCAAAATCTATATGTTACATAAAAGCCTATTACTTAACAAATTATAATAAATTACCAAACTTAAATATTTATGTTCAAACCGTCTTTACACGAAAGTGTCTTTCTGTGCGTGCTGTTTTTATAAACACCTGATCAAATTATGTCGTTTTATATTTAACTAATAGAAGTTATATTGTATGACCTTCAATATTCACATAATTTTATTATATATATATTGTTTTATGCTATATTGTATAAACTTTTTTATATATACTAGTGGCCGCCCGTGCTCGAAATTCGACCATAGTAATTAATGTCAAAGACTATACTTCTATAATCATAGATTTCGCTAAGGCAACGCTGTTAATTTGACTTGAACAATAAACAAAAGAGTATAGTATAGGCGTGTGTGTCAAATACATGGTAGAGTGTGTAATGTTTTTATTTATTGATTTAATGTATTTTTATGCATAATTTCAAAAACTATTAGCATTCTGCACTCCTCTATATAAACCATAAGTGTGCGCAATTTTCTTAAAAAGAGTTACAAAGTTTGTGCTGTGTTTTTGCTTCATGTACTAATACAGATTTTGAACCAATAGCCGATGCCCGATCGGGTTATGAGTCGCTATTTCATCCAATAAATGTGGAAAGCCGAACATAAGAGACAGTAATACAGTAATGCATGAATAAAAAACGTAAGCGCCAATACATTTAAAAGTTGTAGAATACCACGCCACTGATAAATACATTTATCAGTATTACATAATATACATATGTAATTACTATTTATATAATAACATATAAAATATAACTACTACATTACTATTCATACACATACTCACAACAACGCGCACTACCACCGCATTGCACGCACACTTCTCAAGCAAACTAAGACACACAAAGAGCCTAAAAATTAATAACCCAGACATAGAAAGGAAAAACAACACACATGGCACTAGATAGGATAATATATAAGTACAGTGGTACCTCGACATACGAGTGCCCCAACATACGAGTTTTTCGAGATACGAGCCGACGAGCAAGTGATTTTTTGCTTTAAGTTACGAGCGAAATTCGAGATACGAGTTCGGTTCGGTTCGGTAGTAACACGCAGTCGCGCCATCACGATCAGTTAGCAGCGTGCTTCCGCTGTGATAAGTTGTGTACTTGTGTTGGTTGTTGGTTGGTTTTGAGGAGTCAGAGGAGGAGGTTATTTCTACAAGTGAGATAAAGGAGATCTTAGGAATGTGGAATAGAGTTTCACAGTTCGTGGAAAAAAAACACCCAGAAAAAGTTGCAACTGGTCGTGCATCTGACCTTTTTAATGACACTTGCCTAACTCATTTCCGGAACATTCTGAGAGGGAGGAAGAAACAAACCTCCTTGGACATGTTTTTTTCTAAACGGCCTACAGGTGAAAGCGAGAAAAATGTAGCGAAAAAGGCAAAGACCAGTGAGGATATTTAATTTATTTCTTTACATTCTCTTTTTTGTTTTTGTGCAATAAATATTTGATATTTATAAATACGTTTTTATTATTCAAAACCACGTAACAAAAATAACTGGGGTGACATTTTGGAGGTTAGAACGGATTAATGGTAGTTCAATTGTTTTGTATGGGGAAATTTGCTTCGAGATACGAGTAATTTAAGATACGAGCAAGGTTGCGGAACGAATTAAACTCGTATGTCGAGGTACCACTGTATAGACATAAGGCCCACACTGCACATGCACTTCCTCACAACACCAGCTTGTAACAGATACACTCTACATTAGTATAAGTTTAGTATTAAAATTAGAAGAAACTAATATAACAAGTTATTCGTAAGGTACACCACAACACAAAAATCACTAAATTAATGTCACACACAATAACAAAAATAACCAACAAGTGTGTATAAACTGTAAAAACTTTCTTAAAAAATAAGTTGTAAATAAGGGTACGGAACTATGCATCAGCGTTGCCAATGGGCCAGTGTTTTGGGCACGTTCCCAACTGACGGCGATTTAGGACCCATATGTTATCTGTTTATATTGTTAGGAAATTGTAAAAATCTATACTTATAATAAAATTGTAGAGGTCGAATTTCTGTACAATTAAAAAAAATGCTAAAAACCGTGTCAGGGGGATGTAAGAAGTGAAATAGAACTAATTTATATTTTTTTAGAATTTTTTGTTTCTCAGTTTGTCTGTCTGTTTGTACCGGCTAATCTCAGAAATGACTGGACCGATTTACATGAAATTTTGTATGGTGATAGCTTATATCCCTGGTCAACATATAGGATACTTTTGATCCCGAAAAATTAAATAGTTCCCGTGGCATAGTTAAAAAGCTTTATTTAACAGACTAAAAGTAGTTTCTCTGCAACGTAACATAATAGAAGCGGATAATTTGACAGGGTGTGGTGTCAGTGAGAGAGTTTTATCTTATAGATATAATATATAAAGCAGATAAGTTTGTTTTTTTGTTTGTTTGCTTGAACGCGCTAATCTCAGGAACTACTGGTCTGATTTGATTTTTTTTTTCAGTGTTAGATAGCCCATTTATTGATGAAGGTTACAGGCTATAAACCATCACGCTAAGAGCAATAGGAGCGGAGCACCAATGAAGAATGTTTCAAAATCGCGGGTGTTTTTAACTTCCTTTCCACGCGTACGAAGTCACGGGCAGAAGCTAATCTTATATATAAAAACGAATCGCAAAATGTGTTGTTAAGCGCATAACTTGAGAACGACTTTACCGATTTTTATGAAATATTGTGTGTGTGTTTGAGTGGGTCCCGGGATGGTTTAAATCCACAATTGGAACCGGTAGATGGCGCTGAGATCGGATTCTAGAATCCTCCTAATCACCGGGAGCGATTTTGGTGATTTTGTTTTTGTGTGTTTGAGTGGGTTCCCGGATGATTTAGATTCGCAATTAGAACCGGTAGGTGGCGCTGAGATCGGGTTCTAGAATCCTCCTAATCACCTGGACCGATTATGGTGATTTTGTTTTTGTGTCATGAAACAAAGTCTTTTAGGAATTCAGAAAATATGGCGGTACGAAGTTCGCCGGGTCAGCTAGTATTAAATAAAATTAGGTTTTAGTGAAGCTAACGATAATAACGTAATTCATAACGAGCTATCTAAGTAATATAATTTGTAACATGTAATAATTAATAAAATGGACAATGATAATAACATCCGCAACAGCTATTTATAATGTCAAACATTGTTTTACATGTTAACTATGTACTCAAACGGGAAAATATGCAAATTCTAGTAAGTCGTTTTCCGTATTATGTTTAGGCTCTTTAGTTACTTCTAAATCATTTCAATTATATATATAGGACTTTGCTAAGCTAAACATATTATATGTTGTTACGAACTGCAGGGCTCGAATTAAAATGCCGTTGGAATAATTATAGAGTTTATTAGAACTAACAAACATTTATAACACAGGTACAAATATAACCAACCAGTCCAAACTGCTCGGCCGCGTGGACTGAATTTCCTAGAATCACACCCGGCTTATGACTACCATAAAAGATTACAATTCACTATGGGCTGTTTTTCTAATCACAAATTTTAAACACAAAGTAAACAAAAGAAGTCCAAATGCCGAAAAGAAAAATGTCTACAGGTATGCAGGTGTGAATTTGTCTTTTCTCGGCGTTCAGGTCGTAACAATATTTTTTATTTATTTATTGTTTGTTATTCTACAACTTTTTGTATGTACATAACCGTAACCATCGGCCATAAAAATGGCCCGAACTTTTGGAGGGCTTGCGTAAGGCCATGGGAAGGCCAACACATAAGAGACCCCTTGACAAGTTTAATGTAAATGTGGCGTTACACTGACCGGCAATTATCCCTGTCTATATCATATAGTAATGCACACCATGTAGTTATATTATCTTCAATTTAGATTTTAAAAAGAACTACATACTATTAGCTACATCGTTCGTAATATTAATATCTTCAGAATCTTGCAAGATATCGGAATAGAACATATTATAATTAAAATAATACACCTGTTTAATTCAAAGAGTTTTCATTAAAATATGTTAAGCCATATGTGCAGGAACGTAGAAAGAATACAAATTAGTTCGTCCAAGCGGCCTGTCGTAAGAGGCGACAAAACAACCCATAGCTAGGTAGCATCTGCCCGTCTAGATGGCTGGCCCTGGTCTAGAACATGCCACCGTAACAACCTTGAGTTGTGTTCTGGTATTAGTGGCCAGGTTCCAGCCCCATCTACTAGTCTGGGAGCACATTGCTAGCACCTTTAAGTGTTGCAAATGTTCAAAGGCGATGTTAACCACTTCCCATCACAGTCGGGCCGTCAGCCTGTCTGCTATACTTCAATATAGCAGACAGGCTGACGCAATAAAAAGACGAAAAGTTTCTTATGTCATCTCTAAAATGCAACAGTGGTTGTGTTTTTTAATAATATTGTTACGAGTTCCGGGACTGGAATTAAAATGCCGTTGGAATTACTATAGAATTTATTAGAACTATACACACACGTTTAACACAGGTATAAATATAATAACACGCGCAAAGTGCGTCTCTAAACAGATTACCTAGTGTAGTACACACGTCTGACCTCGCTTGCGATTTTCTCTTCACTGCCTCATCTCTCAGTTGGAGCCTTCGTTTATACTGTACCGATGCAATATATCTGCTCGGCCGCGTGAAGTCTTTCTTGGAACCAGCTTGTATTTTAAATACGAGACACCTGGCAGAGATCACAATACAATAATAGGCCCTAAGAGATGACAATATACAATGGGCTATTTTTCCAATCACAAATTTTAAGCACAAAGTAAACAAAAGAAGACAAGACAAGCTCAAACACTGACGGCGGGTATTAAATGTGCTTTGTTAACGAATATGCAGGTGGCCCAATTGTAACACTATGATTCTAAGTAATAGGAACGGGCGCAGTTTTTATCATCTTATCAAACGCCGGAACCCCCCCCCCCCCCTAACTTTTTTACGACAGTAGTAAGATATGACATCATAACTTAAAGAGTTAAACACCGTATTGTTTATTATTTAAACATTAATTTAAATTAATTTTATCATGATAACTTCATGATAATATTGATGCAAACCGGCCCGTGCAGGTGTTTTATTACCCCTTTGAATTTTAGTGTTCTATTGTTCGCGCGAATCTGTTTATTCACGCCGCCGTAAGACCTCATAAAACCTTCTTGTCTCTGTTGGTATTTCATGTGAACTCTTGGAGGTCATTGAGCTGAGTAACGAATTCAAGAACTAGTGGGCGGCATGTTGCTAAGTGACCATGTTTAATTTAAAAATGGATGAGGGCCGGTCAGTCGGGAAAGGGACCAGTCGCGTTCTGATTGCGAACGAGGCGTTACCTAGTGCACTTTCCGAGCCAGTATGTTATAACTAAGAACTCGGCGCGGTTTGTGTGATAACGATTTTCTGCCCTTCAGTTTGGTTTTGTTGTATTCGGCTATACTTTTAAGAACTGAATTACGCGTGTGCACTTCTAATAAACTTTGTGATAATTCCAGCGGACTTTTCGAATTTACCTCCTACAAATTCGTAACAATGTGTAACACACACAATATATAACACAAAATATATAATATAACGGGGAGTGTTCCGAGGAACTGTTTGATCTGGTGCCAACGCCTTACTTTAACAACCGCTCCGCTCGCCAGCGACGGGATATTCACCCCCATTTCCTTGAGCTCCCACGGTCAAATACGCAACGGTTCTCTAGAACATTTATTCCCCGTACAACAATGATTTAGAGGGAACTTCCCGCCGCAGTTTTCTCTTTACGCTAACATGGGGTTCTTCAAGAAGGGCGTTATAAAATTTCTTAAGAGGTCGGCAACGCACGTATGTGGAGGTAACCACTTTCCATCAGGTGGGCCGTCTGCCTGTTTGCCTGGTTTAGGCTATCAAAAAAAGTATGGTATTTTAGCACCCGCTGTTTTATATATAAATGATTATATATATATAGTAACATATGCCATCTACTCAATTGTATTTCGGTGTGATTTCTGCAGATATGACATGTCGTTATTCTACGTAGCACGTCCGTTATGTAGTATTGAATGGGCATCGGCGTCTTAAACGATAGCGGGACTGGGAGCGTGCGCCGGCGCCGGTCGACGCCCGCAGATGCACTCTCTCACTAGGGCTGCCAAACTCGGGTATTTACAACAATAAGGCAGTTCGAATGCTCAAAACTTTTACACTTGATTTAGAGCACCAATACAGAAGGTTGGAGTTCGCGTTTAACAATAATCTCATTTAATTTAGAGCCGAGATATTTTCGAAGATGGAGCACGCTTGCCTAGAATGTGAGGTATTCACACGGGCCTTGTAAACAACCAGGGGCCTGATTCTGCTAGTACTCATCCGAATGGCCCGACTATCGGCTTAACAAAAGCTATTCCAATAGCCTGCCCTCGACACTCTTAATAACTATTTAGAAGCGAAAATTCGCGACATTATTGTTCATTTTTTTATTAGGTTTTCAATATTAATCTTAACTAACACCATTTCTGTTAATGGCAACTCCATTTTTTCCTGCTAATATTCTGCCGCGACGATATTGAGAGTAGGATACTAATTTTGCCAATTACGAGGTCTAGATGTCGCTGGAGGGACGCAGTTTTATCTGTGCAGGAACGGAGAAAGAATACAATTTCCTGCGGCCGGGCGGCCTGTCCTACGAGGCGACAAAACAACCCACAGCCGGTGGTAGAGCAATTGCCCGACTGGGTGGCTACCACCCCTGGTCTAGAGTATGCCGCCATAACAACCTTGAGTTGTGTTCCGGCATTAGTGACCAGGTTCCAGTCTCCCTTAAGAGAGTAGCAGTGCATTTGTAGCACCTTTGGTGTTGCAAAATGTCCATAGGCGATGGTAACCGCTTTCCATCAAGTGGATCGTCTGCCTGTCTGCTGAACACCTGCAAAAAAACCTGACCAGGAAGGAATGGAGTATTCTTATTCTGGAGGCCAGGACACATTTTGGGTCGGTGAGCCGCAGCAGTTTCTTAGTTAGTTAATTGAGAGGTACATTAAGAAGATATTCTTACCAAACACAAGTAAGAATATAAGGAATCCTTCCAAAATAATAAACCAAAAAATGCTCTATGCATATCGGAGGCAGCCCTAAATCGGGGCGAATGGATGCGCACGATAGCGCTTCCCTAACGCAGCAAATCTTCGAAGTAAATTACTAAATTAATTGAGCAAATACAGCAGTATTTGCTTATCATTCGTATAACTGTATCCGATCACTCTGAATATTTACTTAAACATTAAAGATAATTTCATTTTATTTGGAGTGGATCCAACATCATTAAGGCCAGCTCCTATACCTTAGTATTCATTAACTAACCAACTGCATTTTTAATTTAACTGCTGGCAAACAGGCAGAAGTCGTGGTAGCGTAATGGCTAGCGCACGCGTCCCTGACTAGATGGGCTCGAGTTTGATCCTGGTTATTAGGCAGTTTTCTGATCTAATATGCATATGTTACAACTACCACGTGCTAATAACGGTGAAGGAAAACATCGTGATGCAACCCACCTGCAACTCGAGATAACCGATATGTCAAACCTGCCAAGCCTTGAACAAGCGTGGCGGGTATACTCTCTGTTTCTCTATAATGGAGGACTAGGCCCAGCAGTGGGACGTTTATAGGCTGTTATTATATAAACAGACAGACAGCACAACTCATGGAAAGCGGTTACCATCGCCTATGGATACTTGCAAACTAAACGGAGACTAGAGCCTAGCTACTAATGCCGGGATACAATTCAAGGTTATCATGGCGGCATATTCTAGACCAGGGTTGGTAGCCATCCAGACCGACAAATACTCTACCACCTGGTTGTTGGTTGTTTTGTCGCCTCGTACAACAGGCCGCCACCCTTGTTCCTGCACGGATCTCATTAGAGTGTTTAAGTGGGAATAGGGAATATTGGATAAGGGGGAGAGAAAGTGGGCCATTGGAACACTCAGTCATCGCCCGAAACAAGATTAGCTTAAAGTTAACCGTTTCACGCCGATATTCTGTAAGAGCGTGTGTATCACATCGAGCCGACCTTAAGGAATAATCGAAATAATAGATAAAGAACACTTTCTTGTACACCAATACAAGAATGAACTCACAGGCTCCATTACGTATACTGCATTACCAGATAGCCTTACTTACCATCAGCGGAAATGGGACTTAAACAGAACCATATACATATAATGACAACTCCGGGATATAAGCAAGCTCTGTGTTGTGTTTCATTTAAATCTATTCAGTAGTTTTCACTTGATGTTTTAACTGATGACAAAAATTCTAAAAGTTGCATTTTCGGAATCTCCTGGACCGAATTTTCCTGTTTTTTTTTTACATTTTTAAACGCATTGTACAAACTCGAACCATTTATAGATTTATTATAGCATAGATAGAGGCAGAGGCAATGTGGCCAGTCTTTTGGGCACGTTTCCGACTGACAGCGGTCTGGCACTAGATTTTATGGTGTAATTTTAGTTTGTATATATAGTTTATTTTTAGTTTAATTTATTTATAATTTAGATTATTACACTGTTAATTACTGTATTGTTCACCAAAATAAACAATTACAGCATAGATAGATAGATTAATTCATTTTAATGTTATGTAACATAACGGCCTGGCACTATTACAAATTGCCCGTATTGTCAGTCCGGAAGGACAAACTCGTTCCAACGAAGAACGAAACACCTGTATAATCATTGATATGTTTGTGACAGTTTACACAATAAATTATATTCTGTTCTAGTTTTGAAAACCAAATATTATATTTTTAATTTTGTGCCGCAGTTCAGCATAATCCAAAAAGAATCTTGTGTCACATTATTACAAGCATTTAACTTGCAATGGATGTATTATGTATGTAAGTTCGAGTGGAATCTTGCAAGTTAAATCTGTCCATCTTCCCGGTTTCTAATTGAGCTGAAATTTTGCACGCATATGTATATCGCGTGACAATGCAATAATATGGTACCAAGGAGCTGATCTGATGATGGAGTTGGAAGGTGGCTATGGCCAGTTGCTATGGCAACTCCTGTATTAAACAAGATAGACACGTCGTGTTTGGGCTCGTTTTACTTGTCTTGGCTAGTACTCTGCTGCTGTATGATATCCAGGATCTCAAAAGCTTGTATTTAAAAACAAGTTATTTATATTCAAATTAAGTAATAATTAGACTTTTTTTACTAAAAATTTAAACGGAACAGACTAAAAATATATTCCGGTAATTTTCCCTTTTGTGTCCACTTTTTGTAGAAGTAGCGATAATTACATTGAGTTCTTAATTTAGGGTTATCATTACTTGTACAAACATCAACAAATATAAACTATTTTGGCAAAGATGAATGCCATATAAGTTATAATATTAGAAACTAGCGGTGCCCGCGACGTCGTCCGCGTGGAATTTGTTTTCAAAACCCCCCGAGTTTGAAACATTCTTCATTGGTGCTCCGCTCCTATTGGTCTTAGCGTGATGATATATAGATTATAGCCTTCCTCGATAAATGGGCAATTGAAAACTACAGAAACTCTACAGCTTTATATATTAGTATAAGATACGTTATACGTAGTAAGAATTTAGCCATTATGACAAAAATTTACATAAAATATTACTTTTGGGTTGTTTTAAGAAGAAAATGTCATGTATTATTTTGATATATACATATATTCCGTTCGGTATGTTTCTCATGTTTTATTATGATTTTAAAAGTCCTTTCTAACTCAAAGACGTAATACATATTACAATATCCAATTAATATTTGATTATGACCATTTGTGTATAAAATATTCATTTAATAACATAAAATTAAAGATGTTTTCACCTCTTATAATCTTACCACTCACCGCACGCGCCATTCTTCACGCAATCTACAATCCATTATTTATCTACGGTGCGAGAGCTTTACAGTTGTGCCCCGAGTGGTTGCATAGCGGTTTTAGAATATCATCATAGCTAGAAAGTTTTGAGCGTTTCTCGCTTTGTGCAATTAAAGTGTTTCGGTAGTAATCTAAAAATCTTTTAGAAAGAATAGAGTTATTTAAAGAAATTATACATAAGCAGTTTAACAATGGTTAACTAATTGTAATCAGGCCCTAACTCAGTAAATGCTGGTTGATAACAAGCAACGCTGGTCTTCCGTTAGTGCCAGGCAGTAACGTCGCCTTTACAAATAATAAATACTGAACATTTAATACTATTTATAATTAGAATAACATCAAACAAAAGACACATATTTTGAACAATTTATTATAAGTACATAATACGTTATGAAATGCTTATTGAAATTTGAAAATAATGATTTTGAAAAATAATAAGAGATACGTCACGTACATGTTTTCGGTGCGTCTCGTCATTTTCCTCTTACTGTGTCTTTGTCTTTCTGAGCATACAGTTTGCTACAACTCCATTAATTCTTCGAAAGTAATTATGTAACATACTTCTGTATAAAACTTATAAAAAAAGAACTCGACACATAAATAGAATAAGAAATACATATAAAATGCCGTTGGAATTACTTTAGACTTTGTTAGAACTATACAAACACTTATAAAACAGGTACAAATATAACTGAAAGCAACCAGTACAAGCTTAATGCACGATTGAATGACACGCGCAAAGTCCGTCACTATATAGATTATCGAATGTACACACGTCTTGCCACGCTTATGGTTATCGCTTGACTGCTTCATCCCTTCGTTGGGGCATTGCTTTATACTGTCCAAATACAATATGTCTGTAGACTTCATTTCTAACTTCTAAAAGTGGAACTTATTTTGAATAAAATCTTTTGAATTTGAAACTTCAATTCTGGAAACCTCTTAGGCCGAATTTCTTAATCGATCTTACTATCAACTCTTTACGAGTCCTGTTACTAAGAGCAACATGCTTTCATATTTGGGAAGGCTCAGCCTAATACTAGCCCGAGACACTCGAGTCAATAAAGAAAAGAGCAAGGAAACTGATGGGCAATAACCGACTATTCGACGAGAGGCTTCAGAGCCTAAATTGTCGACGTAAAGTCGCTAGTTTGACGGTATTCTATAGGATAGATAGACACTTCGGGGAGTGTGCCACGGAATTGCATGAATTAATTCCTTTCTCACCATTTTACCACCGGACAAGCAGACATACGCGCTCACGCCACCGATATACGGTGGAAATACCACCAAAGCGGACGAAACGCTATGCTTCCACATTTATGGTAATGAGGCAGTTGTCTGTTTTTCCTGAAGAATACAATCTACGTGTTTTCATATCTAGCGTGAACTTCTAGGTAAGCATGCTCCACCTTAGACTGCATTTCCACCTGACATCAGGCGCAATGTCAGCCAAACGGGAAACTATTCAATATAAAAAAGAACATATTTTATATATTGTCGGTTGATGGAAAGTTTTTTTTTATTTGCAACACCAAAGGTAGGTTCTGACAATATGTTTGCACTCTAAACTTGGCCTACCCTCTGGCTGTGAGTTGTTTTATCGTTTCTTACTGTTGCCCCCCCCCCCCCCCCCCGGCCACAGTATTTTTTTTCGATTCCTGCACGGATATTATTCGACTGTTTTACTTGTGTAGCTTGGAAATATGTGTATTACAAGATTCTTTTGTGTTCGTTTTCTTTTGTTTACGTTGTGTTTAAAATTTGTGATTAGAAATAGCCTATTATTGTATTGTAATCTTTTATGGCAGTCCATTAGCCAGGTGTCGGATTAAGATACGGGGACATTGCAGTTGCGCAGTATAAAACGATGACCTGATGGAGGGGGGAGGCAGTCGAGCGATAATCACAAGCAAAGCAAGATGTGTGCACTACAATCGGGAATCTAATAAGTGACGGACTTAGCGCGTTTTATTGAATTACGACCTTCTGCATTACGTTTGCACTTGTTGTGTTCGGTTATATTTGTACCTGTGTTATACGTGTTTGTATAGTTCTAATAAACTCTATAGTAATTCTAACGGCATATTAATTCGAGTCTCGCGATTATTAACAATATGTTTATCAGTCGGTTTATATTAAAAACTATAATTATTGTTACAGGTGTGGACGTAACAGCGAACCAGGATGAGATCTCCTCCCACGAGACCTTCCAGCTGGAGTTCGATTGGGCGACGCGCCGTTGGTACATCCGCACCATGCAGGATCGCTATTGGACCCTCGAGACCGGCGGCGGCATCCAGGCTAGCGGTGACAACAAGTACGTATGCCATGCCCTCATTCCTGGCTATATTACCCTCAGTAGAAGCCGATACAAGGCCCAGAAGTTGCTCAGGTCTTACTTGTTCTCAGTGGAGGTCTTACTATAATACGTCTTTATGAAATCAAGACCATATTATTTTACTCGCTGCCGCTTGCGTTTCAAGTTCAGCAGCAACCACATTCCATTAAGTTCGCAAACAATGGCTAAGTGTTAACTTGTGATAAGTTAATATACTAATTTAAGGCTGTCGGATGCCTTGCAAAAAAAACAACAACACTGCTTCACACGAAAACCTGATAGGTTTAAGTGGTACCTTACTATTTTGTAATATAAAATTATTATTATAGATAAATAAATAAATAAAAAAAATTTTTTTTTGGCCACCGACATAATTGTGCCTATGTTGAATCACAAGTTTAAGATTTGCGATTGATTTTATTTATTTGTAAGGCTTTCCTTTTTGGATTCGTAAAACATAGATACTCCTATAAAACTTGTGAATAATAGTATGTTCTCCATTATCGAAAGTACATATAAGCAAAATAACACGATAATTAGTCCATATATAAGTTCGTGACGATTGAAACAAATATTCATAAAAACATATTTCCACATGTATATAGATATATTACTTTAGGGTTTTCTTGTTAAGTGACGCACTTAGAGATACATCTATCATATAGATTAAAAAATAAAATGACCACACTTCTGTATCGCAAAAAACTCAAGTGGCTGCCAATATCACTTCGCCGGAATGCTCATCTACTACATTGATTGTATCGTACACTATTTATACCCTACACGCCTCCCCTTACCTTAGGAATGTTTCAACTTCCTTCGTACATCATACACCTTCGAATTGCGCTCCTCTAATAACTTCCTGTTAAAGACACCTGCACATTCTTCAAAATTTTACTCCAAATCCTTCGCTGTGCAGGCTGTTTGCCTTTGGCACTCCTTACCCGTAGATGTCAGAAAAGCTAAATCACTTGCCATATTCAAAAATCAAAAAACCGTAGTTAATATAATAAAATTTATATTTTTCTATTCTTCTTAACTTTGCTGTTTACTGTCCACATTGTACTATTCTTTAGTTATACCTAGACATAAGTTGTTAAAAGCATCCTCTCAGTCAGGTTGCCTGGAAGAGATCGCTTTAAGCGATAAGACCGCCTTTTGTTTTGTCATTATTAATAATTATTTGTTTTGGTGAACAATGAAGTGTTTTCTATTGTATACATTTAATATTTTATACATAAGGTCCTCATAGCGTAAATGTGTTCTGTCAGGTCATCAAACGCGCTGTTCGAGCTGGAGTGGCAGGGCGACGGCGCGGTGGCGTTCCGCGCCAACAACGGCAAATACCTGATGACGAAGCGCTCCGGACACCTCTACGCCAACTCCGACACCATTGATGAGAACTGCAAATATTACTTCTACCTTATCAATAGGTATACGAATATTATTTCTACCGCTACCTTTACAACAAATATGCAAAATTTACTTCTAACTTTTCAACAAATATGTAAAAATTACTTCTACCTTTTTAACAGATATGCAAATATTATTTCTACCGCTTCCTTTTCAACAAATATGCAAAAATTATTTCTACCTTTTCAACAGATATGTAAAAACTACATCTAACTTTTCAACAGATATGCAAATATTATTTCTACCGCTTCCTTTTCCACAAATATGCAAAAATTACTTCTACCTTTTTACAATTACGAGAATATTATCTCTTCCTTATCAATAGCGAAGCAATTTTTTTTACCTACCTTATTAATAAGTAAGCTATATTACATCTAATTTATCAACAGATAGACATACATTTTCTACCGTAGCAATAGGTAAAGAAATATTACTTCTGCCATTTCAATAGTCATGCAAATATAACTATGAAGTTATCAACAGTTATAGAAAATTATTAATACACTTCTACCTCACCAAATATTACTTCTAACTTGTCAAAAAGTATGCTTTACAAATAATGTATGGGTAATAATATGAATTATATTTGCAGGCCAATCCTGGTGCTGAAGTGCGAGCAGGGCTTCGTGGGTCCCAAGGGCGTGAAGCTGGAGTGCAATAAGGCCAACTACGAGACCATTCAGGTCATCCGCGGACCCAAGGGCGCCGTTTACTTCAAAGGTAAACCACCTAATCATGTTCTTCCTGGTATATAAAAAGTATATGTCATATATTATGAATGAATGAATTAGGTCTATATTTGAAGATGGATTCAAGTAATACACAAGTTAGTTTTTGTTTTTATGTAAATTAGTTTAGCAGTGCCAATGACAGAAATTTTATGAAGAATTAATAATATAATTTAACATTTGTGGTCAGATGTGCCTTTGTCATTGTTGAAGTAAATATGTTTACTTGTGTAGAATAGGTATCCTATAGAATACATATACACAAATAAAACAATGTATCGCCAACAAAAAAGCTTCATTTTTTGGTCCTTCGAGCCGGACTTAAAAAAAAATCTGTTATGAGCTGTAAGCATATGACTATTAGATGCATATCCTGCGCATTAATGCTCCATGTACCCAAATGACCATTTTTTTAACACTCCAGGACAAAATGGCAAATACTGGAACGCGGACAGCGAGAGCGTGATGTGCGATTCGGACAGCCCCCAAGGGTTCCACTTGGAGTTGCGTGAGCCCACGCGCCTTGCGATCCGCTCGGCCACCACTCGCGAATACCTCGCAGCCGCCAAGAACGGCAACTTCCGCCTCGCCAGCGCGGACCTCTCTTCCGCCACACAGTGGGAGTACTAAACAAAATCACGAGCAATGAGATTCTTTTGAGTGCTTTCTGACGCACTTGGGGATGTTGAAAGGCGAACTTACAGAATCTAGTTAAGGATTGGTATTACAGCATGCAAGTATCGAATGTTGTGCTAAGTGTTTAGCATGCAAAATCACTAACCTCTTTTAACATCTGTATACCAAATTCCATAAAAATTACTTCTATCCAATCGTGAAGAAGTAATATAAAAACTTATGTTCTCGTAACTTTAAATAAAAATAATATAATAAAAAACTAAAACGAGAAATGCATTCGCCGCACTTCAAGTTAAATCAATCTCTGAGTGCGTTCAGATTGTGGGTTAGGATTAAGTTAATTGCAGAAACTTAATTTTGGATTAAGAGCTTAATGATTTATAATCGTCAGCGTCATATCATAATTGAAGAATTCAAAATCGGGTTTATTTTTGCAGACGGCCGCTGTAAAAATTATCAAAATTCCCTACATTCGAATGAATTCAGTCGAAAATTTCAACTTGTAACGACTTATATTTTGAGGCTGAAATAACATAAATTCTCCAAAGAAAATACCAAAATTATCGAAATAGCACTCAAATGAATCAAAACGAACTTTTCGCAATACTCTTCCAGTTATAATAATTCCTAAATGAACTAAAAACGTCTTTTTTAAAGGACGAATTCGATAGCGACGTGAGTAGTCGCGAGGCCACGTTCTGACTGACGCCATTTTGCGTACGTTCGCCATTTTTAGTAAAAACAAAATGGCGGCTGAACTACCCAATCAGCTGATTCTATAACGAATCGACTCTCAATGGCTGTTTTAAATTAAACTAAAATAAACCTGGAATGTATACCAATCAACCAATGTTATACATTTCATAAAAAAAATGTATGCATTTAAATACGTCCGGTTTGAACGTGGCCTTTTTTGCATTTAATTAATTACACTGTCACACATAAATTGATTTTCTGTAGCTCATTCAACTTTTTTAATTTATGGCTTGGTTTACAAACGTAAAACATTTTGCCAATATTAAAAAAAAAAACTTTATTTGCTACGAAACCTTTAAAATCAAATTATGTGTGACAGATTTTATTATTAAGATATTATATCTCGTATGATGAGATTGTGATCAATTATCGCTACACTATTATTATAATAATCATAGTTTTATTGCCTTTCGAGATCTGCCGACACTTTGCTTTTATTTTATTTTACTTCGTGACCGTCACTCGCTTGATTTATTTATTTCTTAGATAATTATCACGGTATTTGGGGTTATTTTTTTCGAATTATAAGTGTCTAGTCGATGGTCCTATTTCGAACGACTCAGAAAATTGAGAAGAATGAGGCATTGAATACGTTATATTTATTAAGCAATATGCCTGGTATGTGAACAGCTGATTTCTCGATACGTACACAATACACCTGTTCAAATTATATTTTAATGTACACGCCAAGACGAGACTATGGTTTATTCCAATTCATGACTGAAATCTAGTGATGCAGATAATTTTAAAAAAAACCTAATTTCTGCGTCAAGATTATTGTTTTTATGTACCCCAGATGTGCATATACACAAAACAACGTGTAGGTTAGTGAAATAACATCGTGAGACTGATTCTTACAAGTTCAGCGTCGAATCGGTGTTAATGCCGGAATGTAATGATATTTTCAGGGATTGCCGCAATACCAGACGGCGTAACGGAATCTTTTCATAGTAGCCAAAGCAGATATTAATAATTTTAACCTTCCTATCGATCCTGTAGCGAAAATTGCCAAAGCGACCTCTTAAAAAGCAAAAAAATATATTAGCCAATAATAGCATTGTACTGTAAGGTGTTTAATGTTGAAATCTACTATATTATCATCGTAAATTAAGAGAATGCTTATATGATATGAATGAATGAATGAATATTCATTTCTCCTCTTGTTTTTGTCTGAAATCGTGTCAATAAAAAAATTCTATCTATACGTGTACGTAAAATATTGCTTAGTAATAAAAGACTTCAGGTGAAAACATGGACATAATTAAAACTATTTTTAATGCATTATTTAGTTTTAATTATGTAGAAAAAGCTGTGAAAAAGTAACAAAAAAAAGACATGGACGGTTAAAATTGTAAATATTCTGCTATTATCAAAAACTTGTACGCGCGTCTGGCTGTAATACTGATCATGTAAGTTAAGTTAGTGTTAAGTATCATTAAGCTTAAATCGCTTCTGACTATTTAATCATTCATTCCATACTTTTATAAATTACCCGAAAAGGCGGTCGGTCTAAACAGGTTTAACATGTTACATATCCCAAAAAATAGATAACATATTCACTGTCAAATCTATGTTGGTAATTTTGACATTTCACAGTAAGGATGAGGCAGCATGTAATTGCTAATGAATCTATTCGATTATTAGTCTCATAGAACTTGGAATCGATAATGACCCGTTTACGCTTTATGTTCAAATTACAAAACAAACAAAAAATAAAGAAAGAAGAAAAAGAGAGAAAAATGATATAAGTACCTAAATGTTAATTATTATATATTCGATTTCAAATCGATTTTCGATTGTCTGTGGTTTGTCCTTATGAGTGGCACTTCACTAAGTGGTTGGTAGGTACCTTTAAATAAAGTACGAAATTATCTGCAGTACCTTTCATCGAAAAAAAAAAACTAAACCCCATGGGCATGAGCTGCCAAAATTATCATCTTAAATTTGACCAACCATAGAAGCCCTTTTATCAGTTAGTCGCATTCATAGTTTAACGAACGATTATCTTAAAAAGCAACAAAGATTCATGAATTTCTAGTAGAGCAGTCTTCCGCTTCGTGAATTATGACGATTTGTAGCCGTTTTTTTTTACACCTTACCCTCAATTTTATTATCCACTAGTAGTGTGGAATAGTTAATAGTAAGATGTAAAAATTCGGTTTTAAAGTACTTTGGTTTTGCTACTGATTGACTAGGAATACAGATTAGAGACTAAAAAAACGAATTTTAGATGTCACTATTTAAGGTTAACGAAACACACACAAACTCTGAGTGCGATATTTAATTCCCGTGAGTTATCAAAGCTCATTTAATTTCTAGTTCGTTATAGAAATTAAAATGAATGATTTATACAACGATAACTCGTTATACATTGAATTGCATTTAAATTAAATGCATACGCAAATATTTACCATTTTGTAAACTTTTACAAAACAAGATGGCTGCTTTACAAAGTCGATCCCAGAAACGCCGGTCCTCCTTATGAAACGAAACATGGATTTTTATGAATTTTACACTTAATGAGAAATATATAATTTTTATTTGTAACTGGTGCGTATTGTCTTGTATATAAGCGATATATATTAATCTGATATTTTGTCATTTGTACTTAAGCGGCGCGCCGCGCCGACTTGCAAATATGGCTCATGTACGGAATGATCATGAAATTAATATTTGTACGATAAACGTCTTTGTAAACTATTAATGAATAAATTATAATCATATTGTCGAATGTTGTTTTACTTATTCTAAAGTTGTTCTTCCTGTTTTTGGAAATAAAATTATAGTGCAGTACGAACAAAACTTATACACTTCCTTGAACTTCGTACACGTCATTGTTTCGCACAACACAACGCAAGGAACTAACTTCACTCGAAGCGCATTTGAGTTTTGCGTGTACTGCATCCGCCTATCTTCCACTAAATAGTATAAGAATAAAGAAAGAAAAAACAATAAAACTACAGTTTCGTTTTAAATAAATATATTTTAATAAAACTTCATAGTCACTATAGTCAATTCAATACAAATTAAATGTTTATTACAAAAAAATCCAGTTATTTTCCGAGCACGAAAATATTTGAATTGATAACTTTTTTTACAAACAGTTATTTTACGGTACGTATCTGGACATAATTATTATTCTCATAGTTCTCTTTCACTCATTAGTATATTTGTTTTACCGAATAAAGATGGTAAAGACCAAAGACCCAATTAAAGAACAATTTTAACAGGAATTTCTTCAGACGAACAGTTTACAATTATTATAAAATCCGAGAATTGATATTGCCTTCAATACGAATTGATTTTAGGCTGTTACCGTACGTGGTTGTGTTTAACGCAAGCAAAACTCACATAAAAAGGACAGGCTAAGGTAATCGTTTATAACATGTCAATTTAAACGTAGCCATGAACGAGTTATACAAATCGTGTTTATGATAAAAGAACATAGACACCCCAGGATTTATATTATAATTAAATTATCACAATTTTCTATTTATAACACTAATTGCAATATATAGATTAAGTTATTTGAAAACTCACTGAACTGCTCCATTGGGCTTTTATTTGTATAATATAATACATTAGTGAAATGAGTTTACAAAAATTTTACTAGACATAGGTAACTTGGAAACAAATTAAGCTAGTTTGCAAAAAAACTCACTCAAACTCCTCAATAGTGACATTCGAATGAATGAAAATTTATCAGTGAATTCACTGTTACAATCAGTGAAATGAAAAATTAACACGGGTGTAAAAAAAATCTACTCTGAATATATTCCTTAATTAATCAACATGGGAGAGCGTGTTCAATAAAATGGCGCCAAGTCGTTCAATAATCGGCTAAAAAATTAGCTAATAGCTGAATAACTCGCTGACAGTCGACGGTTGAAGGCTAAACCGTAAACAGCTGGGGAGTTGGTGGACAACTACTTTGTGAATAACCGTCATTTAGCTGGTTTCTAAAATAGCTACGCATTTCTACGTGGCACTAAGTCTTCGTTCCGTGCTCGGCTTACATGTCGATAATCACCATTTAGAAAGTAAATTTCGTAAACATATCCCAGAAGTTACATCTTAATCTGTCACTTATATAAAAATAATTTCATTTCCTATACCATCATTACATTATACTAATTGGTGTAATTTTATTTGAAAATTTCGTAAATATATACATTTGATTACTTACGATACTTGGAAGTTATTCATTAGCTGTTAATAAGTATTTAATATTCTGTTACAACATTAAAAATTTAAAAGGCTTCTATGTAGAGTTGCCAGATGTGCGGTTTTGTACATATTTGTCGGGTCAAGAAAATCTTGGTAAACCGGATAAAAGATTGTCTTTGAAGTAAATTCGTTCATTATATGGCGAATTCTGTTCGTATCTCGCCGTAAACTTGTCCGGTTTTTTCGGACGCACCTGGCAACCCTACCGGTGAATTTTCCAAGTGGGCCTTCGGGGCCGAATTCTAAATTATACGAAATATTAAAGTCTCATTATACTAAACTCTGTACAATACTGTTTTTATGTCCAAATAATAATAATAAAAATGCGGAAAGACACTGACGAAAACTAGTGGTATCATAAAATTTTTGGAAAATCAATTCCCCTTTTCGGGAATCAAAGCGGTTGATATTGAAAAAAATACCAAATCATAGTATAGCTCTTGTAAGGATGAGTTTATGTTTAGGAGTGTCAAATGGCAAACCAAGGGAATTGGTAGATTTTTAACAAGTGTTGGATTTTCCTTACATTAATTAAACATCAAATTGCGCCAGTCATTTGACCGCACGTGATATTATCCGACATGGAAATGATCAAATGTATATATTCAATTTTCTTTACAAATTCTAGCGATTTAATTAATTATTTTTTTGTTCGCGAATGGTGAGTTTTTCAACATCAATATTGCCCAGTTTCACTAAGCTAATACTTCGCGATATATCCACGATTATTGGCCGGTTCGTATATCTTACTATTAATTCACTCGCCTTACCATCGCGGTTGAATTTTCACATTTCTTGTATATAGCTTATGTTAAATTTTAACTGATAGTAAGACAAATGAACGGTCGACAGGATACAGGAACCGGCCTTATGTCAAGTTTAGTTGTATATAAATGCAGTTCATTATTTAATAAATTGAAATAAGGTGTTTTTAACTAGTCCAACGACCCGTTTCTATTCTGTGAAGATATTGATGGATGAAGGGATCATTACACAACAGTAAGAAAATAGGAAACAATGTCTTGTTTGATTATCGCTTTATCTTCGTACATAACTCCTTCATCCCATGCTATTTCCAAAATTTGTTTTGGTTTTTTTAAAAGATGTTATGGTCAAAGATCGATATGCATCCTCTTCCCGGAATGACTGGTCTATCCTAGCTTAGACCAAGGGTCTTCCGACAAAACCCGAAATAAGTTTCCAAAAATAGGAACCCCTTTTGAAGGTACAAAAATAATATTATTTTTGTCTAAAGCTGCCCGCTGCCATTAAAATTACCGCGCCAAAACCAAGAGAACTATATCGTCTCTTTTACTCTAATTACAAATTGTATGTAGTTAGAGGGAGAAAGCATCAGTTACAACGTTCGTTTCGATTATCTGTTCCCAATTTGTTGTTTCAAAGGGACATCACTTTTGGTAAAAATGAAATTATAGCACAAGACATTTTTGGAGTTATGGAGAACTAACATCGCGTATAGGTCATAGAAAGCGGCCATTATACGAATATCAGTGGTGTTATAAGCTATTGTTCAGTGAAATGGGCACATTATTACGTCATCATGAACCGATTTAAAAGCAAAAACATTTAAACAGTGTTGCCAGCTTCACAAGCTTGCGACCGCCGCAGTCCGACGACCATTTGATACTTACCACCAGAGCTCAGAAAGTCACCCATCGATCGAGATGATAACCCTTTCAAATTAAATACCGTGTAAACTCCACGTAACGTCCTCGATTTAACGACAAACTCCCTTAAGCGTCGGAATCACTTAGCTTTGGCTGGTTTAGATCGTATTCCATACAATGATACACTCTATATAGCACATATTACACCCACTCTCAATAACGACAACTATTAAGCAATAAAAGTACCTAGTAAGCTGCGTACGTTATTTTATCGCTTTATTATCCTAGCCCGTAATAAACTCGACTGTCGGCATCATACATACCGAAATTTCTAAGTACTTCCTTCATCACCAAGATACATCAATATCGCAAGATATGAATAAATTAAGTAAAAAATGTACAACAAATTTACTAGTGCAAAAGACGCCAGACAAAAATAATAGACTTCTCTCCATTTAACGACAACTCTCTATAACGCCACAATATACACCGACCATTCGGTGTCGTTATATAGAGTTTACACTGTATTAACGCTCACATTTTAATTTGGACGGGTTATCAATATTTCTTATGTCCCTACTACATCTGGGACAATGTTAGTGTTAGTGACTGCGTCTTGTTTGTTAAAAATAATGTCGTCAACGATTAGTTACATTATCGTAAACAGGTGAACTTTTCTAGTGGGCTTTCGGACCAAATCGTGGTGATACAAATTGTGATAAGCTATATTATTGTGAGGTTTCATCAAAATCCATTCAGTAGTGTCGCGTGAAAGAGTAACATGCATACATCCATACATTCTTACAAACTTTCGCGTTTTTAATATTTATCCAGATATGCTAGATAACGAAAAATACTCAACGGAGTTTCGAGGTGTACTGTAACACCACCGCATGATACCAAACATTGGATTTTTGGAAATTCAATTACGCTTGTCAGAATTCGAACCCGATAATTTTGAAAAAAAATAAATAAACACCTATATTATTTATTACACCAAATCATAGTTTAGCTTGTTAGAGACAATTTCTTTGAAGGAATAAGGAATATCAAACGGCAAACCAAAATAAAGGTTAGGTTTTTAATAACAATATGGAAAATTGAACATTTAGCTGTTCAAAAACGGTTGTTTTTGAAGGACAAAATGCATACAGCATGGTTTAGCATTTGGCCCTGAAGGCCCACTTGAAAACTTCACCCTGTATACATACATACATGATCTGTCAATTTTTAACGTCATCAAAAATTAATAACTGAAATTGTTAACAACTATAACATTATCCCGGACAGAAGCAAAATACTAAGGAATCACAATCGCCCAGCGACAAACGTAATTACCAACAAACCGATTTGGTTTTTAAAGAAAATCTCAATTAAAAATTATTTTGTAAACTTAATAATAGACTGTCCTAAAAATCCAATCTAAGCAGATATCACACGGTTCACTTCTGCCTTTCAATTTGGATGAATCAAATAAAGCGGTCCATATCCACTCATTTAACTACATGTCCGCTCTGTTCTTTCAACCAAATTGATTCAATCCGGTTGATCTGTGGAATATCAGCATTATTAGAAATTTCATTTCAGATTAAGTTTAAAAAATATCTTTCGATTAGTTTCAATTGAGATTATCTACAAAAAGAACTGCTTATGTTAAAATTGTATAATATTCTTATTCCATGATTTCTAAAAACCCAAGTCACGATGAGTATCAAATGTAAGTTTTAGTCTAACACTTCCTTATAGTGTTCACTTCCTCGGCAACGAGCAGGGAAGTGGGCAGCGATCGCGCTGTCCACTTCCCTCGTCGTTGCCCTGCTCATCGCCGAAGTGCACAACGCAGACGAGCGGTTACTCGTCGCGAGTGCTAAAACTTTTGACGTCGGCGGTTTAACTATATCACAGGGGTCTACCAAGTATAGTTTAAAGATGCCATTTCATAAAAACTACTCATTAACGGATTTCAACGCGTCTAGTTTTTTGACAGATACTCTATTGTATGCGATCTAGCTTATAAATTAGTTTATATTATTGATTTTATTTATAATCGTGTACAAGCGATAAAATCCGTTACATAGCAATTTTAATTGAGGAGGTGAATACTTAAAAATCATCACCGAGTAGACCCCCGCGTGATTGACAATAACACAAGTCTGTCTGTATACAAGACACCGATGCAGTTCTGTCGCGGGCGGCGCAGACGGGCGGCGAGTGTGCGCGACGACGGCGCACGCGATCAACGCACGTCTGCCGCTGCTCTTACGGCTGA
Organism: Dendrolimus pini; assembly: GCA_949752895.1. Classification (NCBI taxonomy): domain Eukaryota; kingdom Metazoa; phylum Arthropoda; class Insecta; order Lepidoptera; family Lasiocampidae; genus Dendrolimus; species Dendrolimus pini. Next base: position 21,241,650 of record OX457136.1, read on the forward strand.
AAATAAATATATAATACAGTGTAAACTCTATATAACGACACTGAAGGGACTGTGGATTATATGGCGTTATAGAGACAACCCAACAAAAATAACAGACTTCCCTCCATTTAACGTCGACACGTTAAATGGAGGGAAGTATGTTATTTTTGTCTGACGTCTTTTGCACGATCAGCACTTCTGTTGTATTTTTTTTTACTTAATTTATTCATATTTTGCGACATTGATTCCTCTTGGTGATAAAGGAAGGACTTACAAATTTCGGTATGCATGACGCAGACAGTCGAGCTTATTACGGGCTATAATATAAAGCGATAAAAGAAAGTACACAGCTGCGCAGCTTTTGCTAATTTTGGCAACTTAAAAGGTTCTTTTTATTACTTAATTGTTGTCGTAACTGAGAGTCAGTGTAACGCTACAAAGAGTTTGTCGTTAAATCGAGTGACGTTACATGGAGTTTACACTGTAATAAAATAAAAATAGTTTACGGAGTAAAACATAATTCACATTTTTTAAAGTATATTAGTACCCAAACTAGCTCGACCTGTATCTTTGGGACCTACTTCCTTGTTGGTACAATTTTGTTCGTGAAATTATTATTTCCAGTTACATATTATAGATTTTTTTATAGCCCGAACTAGGCAAACGGGCAGACGGCCGACCTGATGGAAAGTGGTTACGCCTATGGACGTTTGCAACACCAGGGATGTCACCAACGCGTTGTCGACCTCTAAGAAATTTTATAATGCCCTTCTTAAAGACTCCGATGTCATAGCGCAAAGGGAAGTTCCCTATAGATAATTGTTGTATATAGTTTAAAAAAATAAAATAATTGCAAAAACACAAAAAATGATGGCTACAAAATAAAATATACAGAAATACATATAAATATACATTAATCAAATATTGACACTGTCCAAAATTTTGCCAAATCGACTTTTTAGTGCCATCTATCGTAAAACATGGAAACACTTGTAATCGCGGTAATCCAAAAGTAACAGAAATATCCACTTGGAAGGCATTGTAATAATACTGATATTCATACTTAAAAGACGGTATTCTGGCTGTCATAGCAAGACCGGGGAAGTGCTAGTAATTGTATAGTTTCCTCTACGAACACCAACCTGTATGTGCAGTGGCTAGGAGAGGAACGGGTTCGGCGTGTGCCGCTGCTGCTGGGGGGACCACGGGGAGGAGGCGCGGGGCTGCGGGGCCGGGGCCCACGGGTCCGCGGCCACCGCGCCCCCGAGCGTGGGTCCCATCGCCGCGCCCCCCAGCGTGGGCCCCATCGCAGCGCCCCCCAGCGTGGGTGCCATCGTCGCGCCCCCCAACGTGGGCCCCATCGCCGCGGGAGCGCCGAACGCTGGCGAAGCACTCGGAAACGACAGCCCCGTGAGACCCATCTGCTGTTGTTTCAACTCATTTATTGACAACTTCGCCTGCAAAACAAGTTTTTAATTAAAAACAAGTTTGACTGTAGAACATTTTTTGAAGATTATACATTAGTCCACTTCCTACTCTGTGATATACAAACAGTACAATTATCTGTGTACAGAGTCATTGGAGTTTGAGATTCTTTTGGTAAATCATTAACGTAGATTAAGAACAGCAATGGCCCTAATACGTTACCTTGCGGAACTCCTACTAAAGCGGACTTTGTATTGTATTATGTGTGTAATTTCTAATTATAAGTTCTAATATTTGGATACCATTTTGTGGAAATTTAAGTTCTGTTGTCCAACTTGGATTTAAATAGCTATATAGAAACATATAGTACTTATTTAGCAATATATATCATGATTAACATAGTCAAATGCATAAGACATATCCAGGTATGTTGCGAATATAGGTATGTTTTGTCATATTATATGTTTATGATATATGATTTCAAGAAATTTATATGACATACACGTTTGCCCTTATATTTATAATTTCATGTCTTAACATTATTCTTGAGACAATCGGCTATGATACAGACAGTTATCGAAATGTGATTATTAGGCTTTTTATTTATACTTTTTATTACATTTCTATCATGACGATAAAAATTAGGGATTTCCATTTTTATCCTTATAACTTATAAGTAATGGAGCCATAATAGAATCTGACCGGTTGGGGTTGTGCGAACATCTGCCTCGGCTGCGCGGGCGCGTGCTCGTGCGCGAAGGGGTTCGGCGCCGGGGGCTCCGCGGGCGCCGGCTGCAGCAGCCGCTCCAGGTTCACCAGCGACGAGTTCTCCCCGAGGAACGCCGACGGCGACTTCTTCACCGCGCCGCCCACCGCCGGCGGAGGCGTCGCCGCCACCACGTCGCCTGTAAACTAACACTCATTAACCAAAAATTAAACTATTACTATTATTAACTTTATATTTCTTGACTCTTTTATGATTTTTTAACCAACTTCGAAAAAGGAGGAGGTTCTCAATTCGTCGGGATCTTTTTTTTTTTTTTGCTTTTTTTTTATGTAAAAATTTTTACATAGTTTGGCCCAGTAGTTTTCACTTTACGATCATTTTTTTGTTCCCGGTTCTTGGGACCTATATTTTTTAAGAAGCGCGGCACCATTCGTGGGTCCACCGATACATAGCTAGACACTAAAAGTAACAAATAAAATTTAAAAACTTCGTTTAAAAAAACCGACTTCAAAAACTAAAATGTATGAAATAACTTATTTCTTAAGCTATTATTATTAATATATATTATCTAAAACATCTTGAAGTCGGTGCAAAGGAAAACATAAAAATTACTATATTTTGAAAATTACTAAGCACCGACTTTAAGATGTTTTAGATAATATATATTAATAATAATAGCTTAAGAAATAAGTTATTTTATACATTTTAGTTTTTTAGTTTTTGAAGTCGGTTTTTTTAAACGAAGTTTTTAAATTTTATTAATATATAGATATAAAAAAATATTAACATATATAAATGCAAATTTTCATTTGGCAGCTGTTCAATTTTATATCCTGGCAAGAGTGATTCTTAAGAAATGTCACTCATTTCAACAAATTTATGCCATGAACTTTGGTATGTCATTTCATCATTATTTACTAAACTTATTAGGAGCATTATAAAATTTTGAAACAGTTTTCACATGTTTCGGCGAACACAATAGATTATTAGATACCCAATGAATACATAATGATATCGTTATGATATATTTAAGCTTTAAAACACTGTATCTATCTGTATGAGCATAGTGTCTAAATTATTAAATATAATGTATTCTATCTCATTCTCTGGCAGGCTTCCATCGGACTCCTAAAGAGGTTCACTTGGGAAATATTTCTGAATTAGCAACGGGAGCGTCCCTCACCCAGCGCGGACAGGTCGAAGGGGTCCGGCTCGGCGCCGTGGCTGCCGTGGTGGTGGTGGTGGTGGTTGTGGTGGTTGTGGTTCGGCCGCTGCGAGAGCGCGTCGAACTGCTCCAGCTCCGAGGACGACGGCGACGACAGCGGGGACTTACTCTGCAACCACCGAGAAACGACATCGATACATTATTTAAATCAAAATATGAGGTGGAAGGTAGTAGAACCAGACATAAAGAAAAACTATGTTTCCCATCGATTACATTATCATTGTTTAAGAAAAACGCATATTGTATGGCAATAACAATATTTAATAAATTACCCATCAATATTAGCGGGCTACCATTGAATCGGTTCAAACCCTATATGACAACTTTTTTACTTAATAGATTATACTATAGCGTAGACGAATATATTAATGACAATACAATAAAATAAGATAATAATGTTGACATTTTTAAGTTTAATATTTTCACTAATTTAAATTTTGTTTTTAAAATGTTTAACAATTCATATTTTTTTTGACATGTATATTTAATTAAATTAATTTGTTAACATTAGGGTTATGCGAGTGTATTTGCACGTCATGTAAATGACAAAACATACTGGAAACTTTATATTATGTAACACCTATTCATGTACCTATGTTTTTGCAAATAAAGACTAATTGATTGTTTGATTAGAAGGATCGGCGGGTTTCGCACATCGGTAATATTCGCGTGCGAATTCCCTCGCGATTCGCGTATTACGCAACCTTTTGCATAAATAAATAGACATTTTGCTTCAATAGAACTTTTCAGCGGACTTTAATATATTTTCATGAAATGAATTATATGGTTTTTAAGATGTGACATATTGATTATATTGTTACGAGCTACAGGACTCGAATTAAAATAAATGCCGTTTGAATTACTATACAGTTTATTAGAACTGTGTACAAACACGTATAAAACAAGTACAAAATGAAACTGGGTTGCATCCAGTTCACACTAATCGAAAGTGCTACACGTCTTAATCTTATCGTGGTCATCGAATGACTGCCGTGGGGTAGTCATTCAGGCAGGGGTGGCCCTCCGCTCGGACATTGTTTTATACTAACTATACAGTAAAAAAAAAAACGACCGCGTGCCAGTGCACCCCGCTCGGCACTCGAAAACACCAGTGAATTTCCGAGAAATAGTAATTTGTACACCTGGCTCATTATTCCTGCGAACGGCCAACATAGTCGAAAACAATAACAATAGACTATTGTCTAATTGAAGATTTTAATTACGACGACCACAATAGAACTCCGAATGCAGGGAGGGGCAGTAAACCCGGTACGCGGCGTTTCTTTGCCGGTATACACCAATAGGTGCAGGTGGCCCAATTTGTAACAATATTATTAATCTATATATATATAAAAGAGAGTCGTGTTAGTTACACTATAACTCGAGAACGGTTGTACCGATTTGTACCGAGTTTTATCCCGTTGGAACCGGTAGATGGCGCTGAGATCGGGTTTTAGAATCCTCCTACTCCCCTGGACCGATTTTGATGATTTTGTTTTGTGTGTTTGAGTGGGTCCCCGGATGGTTTTAATCCACAATTGGAACCGGTAGGTGGCGCTGGGATCGGATCCTAGGTTTTTATTTTTTCAGAGCAGGACAACATTTGCCGGGGCCCGCTAGTATTGCTATAAAAATAAAATATTACGATCTCATCACGCGATGTCGCGTGAAGGTGAAATAAATAAAGATCGGAAATATCTGCGTACGACAATGATCTGGAGAAAAAATCCTTAGAGGCCGGCAACGCGTTAGCAACGCCCCCGGTGTTGCACACGTCCATATGCGACAGTAACCACCCACCATCAAATGGGCCGTCTGCCCGTTTACATGTCGAAGGCAATAAGAAATCAACAAGGAACGTGTTGAGAGGAGTTTACCTGCGCGAGCGGGGCCCAGGGGTCCGTGGGCGGCAGGGCGACGGGGGCCCAGGGGTCCCGGGCCGGGCTCCCGACGCCACTCCACGCGTCCGACGACGTGTCCTGCAAATAAGTCACGCCAATCTCGTACTTTCGACATTTGTCAATTCCTTTTCTAGTGCTTTGGGAAAAAACCAATTGAAATGTATTCGATAATTGTACTCTATTACTACTGTATTTTAGAGAATTTATTAACAGACAGAATAATAAATACAGGGTAGTTTATACCCATTACACCACTACTCAGTCCGGTTTTGGTCCGATGCACATGGTGCAACATGTAACGCTCTAGGGTGACTAATTATTGTGCTAGAAGTGATATTTAATTTAATCGGTTATTATATACAACGAAATGTTTTCAAGTGTAACAAATACAGATCAACTCTGCAATTTAAAAATCTATCAATTGTTTTTTATGAATTAAAATTACTTATTAAACTTATTTTTGTTTTTTTTTAAGTATGTGTTACTCTTATTTAATAAATACTTTAAAAATAGTATATCAAGAAAGTTTATTTCTTGCAAAATAAGCTTGTTAGGTTTTAAAATTGCACAGCTGAGACACTAAATAAAATTTAATACAATATAACCGGTGTTCTTTGCTCTCAATATAAACTAGCGCCTACTAAACTTAAAACCTTGCTAAAATACAACTGCACTAGCAAATACAAGTGGAAACTCGAGACATAGCCGAGTATTAAATCCCAGTAGCGTCCTAGTACTTAAACCACAATGATAAAGTTATATCAATAGTGTATACCAGGGATTCCCAAACTATTTCGGGCAAGAAACCCCTTTTCCAAAATTATCTGATACCACAGACCCCCATAGCCAAATTAATTAAAAAATCCCATCTTCGTATCGATACAAAATACTTATCAATTTAAATACTTTGCGGTTGGTTCAGTGATTAAACTTGACATTATTTTTCATCAAATTTTAACAAAATAAAAAGTATTGAAATTTAGTTAATATTAGTCATTTTTATAACAAGTTTGTAAATGTAACACAACTTTATACACTATCTTGAAAGTTTCAAATAAAAACTTGCGTTCATTAAGAGGGGTCGATTTTTAGACGTCGTCTACTCCCATCATCATGTTTATGTCGACCCCCGGGAAACCGATTTCGACCGCAGGGGGTCGATATCGACCACATTGGGAATCCTTGGCGTATATGACAAAACTCCACACGATCTTACCATGGACTCGCCAAACATATCAAAATCCAGCGCCATGGGCTGATTGCAACGAATACATGTTTATAAAGAATGTATTTATACTAAAAACTTTTAAGAGATGAATTTTCAAGTGGACCTCTAAGGCCGAAACTTTAGAAGTCTCTGAGCCGATTTTGACAAAAACTAAAGTAAGCTAATATTTTTGAAAAATTAAACAACTTGGTCAGGAGTCAATTTGAATGATTGACAAAAAAAAACAACGCATGCAGTATTATTATATTAAATCGCTATGATATGCCCGCAACTTCGTATACGCTTGATTTGAAATTCCCGCAGGTTTCTCGGGCCACAAAATACCGCATTTTCGACCAATTTACAAAAGTATTTTTTTAATCGAAAGATTATATTCCCGAATCCAAGATTCCAAGAAATTAGAGAAACTCACGAAAAATTTTAACAAACTTCTTCGTAACACGATATCTATTATTACAAATGACGGCATTTGTAAATTTTGTTATTTAATCATTTTTAACAAAAACAAAACCGATTTGTCACCCTAAAAACCAAAATAGAAATATTTAACAGAATTCTTTTTACAACATCTTGAAGTCGGTGTCAAGAAAGTTTTTTCTGTTGTTGCTTCAGTAGAGTCTAATGTAAAACTGAGTCTTAGAACAAAGTAATAGTTAAAAATACATTTTGCAAAAAAAATAATATACTTAGGCCTAAATGTCGCTCACGATAAAATGGCGGCAAAGACTCGATACCGTAAATGGGGGGAATCGGGACACTTTTTAAGTTCGACATTGATTTTTATCATTTTTTGTAGTTATAGTAATAAAACGGAGATCATAATGGTTCCGGTAGTTTAAATTTTCATTTCTAAGATATAGTTTATTAAAGAATAATCATAAAAAGTTACAAAAACTCACTTGTCCCTATTCACCCAGGCGTTGGGGTGAATCGGGTCGCTTAAGGGGTCAATAGAGTTTTTCGCTAGGGCCGACACTTTCATACTATAGGCAGGTACCTACAATACAAATTTCACACAACTTTGAACCAATTTTTTGAAGTACGTTTAAAAAAAAATATTTATGACAGGATGACTGTGTGTTGCCGGATTGTAGAAAAAATATTGCAAGCTTCAAATTTAAATGATACCACAAAGTGTAACACGTAACATAAATGTGTATATAAGGCCGCAAATAAAACTTGAGGTTTGTCCCAATTCACCCCCTAGACCCTATTCCCCCCATTTTACGGTATACCAGTAACAGAAGGATTGTCGTATTCGGTTTTACCTGTCGCTGTTGCGGCGACGACACGCCCCACGGGTCGAGCGGCGCGGCGGGCGGCGCCGTCGACGGGCCCACGCTCACGTCCAGCAGGTCCAGCAGGTGCGACTGCTGCGACGACGACGACGACGGCTTCTTCACCGTGTCAGACCTTCAATCATGCGATCACGTTATCCAGTCTATCCGTGCAGGAACGTAAGAGACGACACAACACCGCACAGCCAGGTGGTAGGGTATTTGCCCGACTGGATGGCTACCAACCCTGGTCAAGAGTATGCCGCCATAACAACCTTGAGTTGTGTTCCGGGATTAGTGACCAGGTTCCAGTCTCCCTTAAGACAGCAGCGGCGCATATGTGGCCTTTAGGTTTTGCAAATGTCCATAGGCGATGGTAACCGCTTTCCATCAAGTGGGCAGGCGGCAACAAGCAGACGACCCAGCTCCTGGAAAGCGGTTACCGTCGCATATATGCGTTTGCAACGCCAATGGCGAAGCCAGTCTATTATATGATAGGATATAGAGGTTATATAAGGGATCAGACAGGAGGAATGGAATAGAAAGTATAGAGCATGGGTTTTTTTAAATAATGTGTACTGACGTCTCTAACGAGGTCAAAGTTACTGGCACACTACACATTACTCTCAGTGAATTTAAACATGTTTAAAAACAATTTCTTATAATTATTACATTATATATATTTTAATAATTTACTTTCACATTTTTCGGGGAGTGTTACTTAAAATCTAATTGCATATTTGAATTTTACAGGGAAAAATATATTATTAAGGAAATGCAAGTTAGATAATGGGAGGAAGTAGGCTATCGGAATGACGATTACACAGGATGTCGAAGTGAAATAGTTAGCCTTGTAACTATATCACTCCAATATTCTGTGTTTGCGTGGTATCAAATAAAAACTGTAATGAAGATAGTGATTCAAACTTGGCTCTAGCCCGTCACAAGATCCGGCGAAAGAGTTCACCACTAAGATAGCTTAACTGAGATTACTGAATATTCTGGTGGATTATACACTTTAGATCAATGGTCCCCAAACTATTTCGTCACGTAGACCCCCCCCTTATCAATTTTTACTGCATTCGGGGGACCCCTATCTTTTTAGCCTACTTCAAAAACGAGTTTCTCAATTCATCGTATTTATATATATTATACACATATTATATATGTTCAGACATAACTTTTTGTTATTGGAACCGATTTTGACAATTGCATTGGCTTCAGTATAATTTCTAGGTAGTCTCATACTATTATATATCACTAGCTTCTGCCCGCGACTTCGTACGCGTGGAATTTTTTTTTCATAAAAAGTATCCTATGTTACTTCTAATAACTCCAAGAATATGTATACAAAGTTTCATGATGCTCGGTTGAGTAGTTTTCGCGTGAAAGCGTAACAAACAAACTTACATTCACATTCGCGGCTCGCTGATGCCAGGTTTTGTTTTCGCCGTGGTGGACCTCTAGGGGTCCACACGGACCACTTTGAGGATCTATGATTTAGATTGTACTGTAAGTTCATCGAAATCCCTATCAGCGTTCTTAAGTACAAAGTGACGTTTCAAGTTATTGGATATGTCACGACGTTTGGATACACTTATGTCGTATAGGTTTAGACTAGAGATGCCACGAAGAGTGGTTTGTACGAATACCGAATATTCGGCGTAAGATATGTGCAACTCGCGCGTAGCAGGGTAGAATGAAGCAATGATTTGTAAAGTTATTGTCTTTCGTTCTCGCGAATTCACATAATTAAAATAGAATTACGTTTTAACGATTTTAAATTATTTTTATATATAGATCGCTTTGAGAGACAAGGCCTATTGTATTGCCTAGAAAATATTGTAAATACAAGAACGGACCATCCGTTCTTGTGATTGTATATTTTGGTGTCCAATAAAGTGTTATCTCTCTGTCTCTCCGATTCTGAAAAGGTGGTCGAAACGCAATATAAAAAAACCGCATACAACACTGTTAAAAAGTACTTTAGGTGGAAATATATACGATATTGATCAATATGTGCGTTTTTTGTTCACGATACGGTATTTCGATTTTCGGCCGAATAACGAATAGATAAAAAAGTGACCGACGGAATACCGAATATCAGCCGAATATTCGTGGCATCTCTAGTTAAGACGAATATTCTGCTAAGTTGCTAATCCAGACATTCCGTACAAAGATATAGATCAGGAGCCCCGTATAGCATGTAACAAATTTTGTTACCACAAAGCGTCTTCCACTGGGATCTTTCTAGACCTGTCACAGATTGCTTTTTTCAAGTCAATAAATATTATCCCATTTTTGTACTCGTGTCATTTTTTTCTATAATATTTTCGTAAGTTTTCGCGACTACTATACATAATAAAACTATGTTTTAACCATTTTAAAAGCGGTAATTTATTTGATTTTTATTCTGACGTTTCGGCCACTTTTCAGTAGCCATTGATCATGTACGACAAAGATGTCAAACGTCAATGAGTATTGTTGAAGTTTATCGTCGAAATAATAAAAATCAAACAAATTACGGTTAAAACGTAGTTTTACTATCTCAAAATCAAATCAAAAATTAGTTTAGTATGTTTAAAGCCATGGTAGAAAGTGAGACAGGTTTAAGAATTAAACAACCCTACACTACCAGATAACGGTGCTCTGTATATAAATAAAGTATTTTCCAAAACTGAAACCATTATCGAGTGTATTAGTTCTAAAATTAGTTTTTATAGCACTAACTCATTTACATTCGGTTGACGCCATTCCCCGTCCTCCAGATGGCAGTACTCGTCCGGAGACCATTCTTCGGCTATCGCAGGAGGGATGGGGTGGAACTCGCAGAAGGATTGGAGTCTGGAGAGGGATGGATGTATCCAGGAGATGGAGACAATAGGCATGAGTGGTACATCTCAAACACTACCAAGAATATGAATGTGTAATGATGTAATTTCTAAGAGCTTATGTCTAACTGATTGTATGATATACATTAAAAAAATATACCATCAAAAATAGTAAATTAATTTGGCTGTTGTTCATGGTGATCATTAACTATATTATACAATTGGCCTTTGAATATAATTTTGAAGTGCACTCAAGACCAAAACGGCTAAAACCATTGTAGAATTAGTTTTATTAATTCGGTAGTTGACAATTTTTGAGAAACAGGTTTATTTTGAGCCGTATGGTCTATTTTAGCCAAAATATTAATATTTCAGCAAAAAAACAACATAAACATATTTAATTTAGCAATTTTATAAATATTTTGACATTTCGTCACAAAAACGCGTCATGCTGTCATGGCGTCTCGCATGACGTCACGGTGTGCAAAACAAACATCTGTTTCGTTGAAGTGTTATCTGAGAAGTCATTGATAACTTCTTGTGTTTTGCACGCTATGACGTCACGCGCTCTGATCGGCGTTCATTGTCACGTGGCTAATGGCTGCAATATAACAATTTTATTTCTCAAAAATATCAATCAATATTTAATATTTTAGTTAAAACAATTTATTTTTGTCATATTTAGATCGTAATCTACGATATATATTAAAATCAGCCTATATTTCATGTACCGTATTATTATTATTATTTTATTAACAAAATTGGGTCGTTTCGATCTTACGCCAAAAGGAAGGTTTGCACTAAATGCGGCGTTCAAATTTTCAAAATATGCTGTGTATAAAAATGTATAAGGAATTAATGTAATTACGTCGCTAGTTCTGCAAATAAAGTTTTTCTATCTTTCTTTCTTAATTTTTGTCTTTCTTTTTTTGGCGCATGTTTCGTTCTCTTAGTGTTTAATATATTTTTTTGGTAATAGAGCTTAGGGTGTCCAAGTACTTTTTGGTGGTCAAAATATTCGTTGCCATTTCTAAGTACGCATGAATGCTATTCAAGACATTAAAATAGTAAGCCATTGTTTTAATTATAAAGTAAATGAAAATAAAATATAACAAAATCAAATCAAATAATATAATGTATACATACATTCCTCCATGATTGTGTTATGAGTCACATACTATATATATATACTTTTTCATTTGAATATATTATTCCTGTCATTTAGGTTGCCTGGAAGAGATCGCTTTGAGCGATAAGGCCGCCTGTTGTTTTGCCTAGAAAATATTGTAAATATGGTCTGTTTTTGTAATTGTATATTTTGGTGTGCAATAAAGTGTTATCTCCCTCCCTTTCTCTCTTTCTCTCTCTCACACTCTATCTATCTATTGTTTTTTTGTATACTCTCCTGTATCTTCTAATTTCCTTCAACTTTAGTCGCGTGTGCGAGACGTATGAGTGCGAGTGAGCGAGTGCGTGTGAGCGAGTACGTGTGAGTGAGTGCGAGTGAGTGAGTGAGTTTATGTGTGTGGACTTTGTTTATATTTTATATATGTCACACATTCTTCATGTGTGTGAGTGAGTGAGAGTAAATGAGCGAGTTTGTGAGTAAGTGAGTGAGTTTATGTGTGTGGACTTTATTTATATTTTATATATGTCACACATTTTTCATGTGTGTGAGTGAGTGAGAGTAAATGAGCGAGTTTGTGAGTAAGTGAGTGAGTTTATGTGTGTGGACTTTATTTATATTTTATATATGTCACACATTTTTCATGTGTGTGAGTGAGTGAGAGTAAATGAGCGAGTTTGTGAGTAAGTGAGTGAGTTTATGTGTGTGGACTTTATTTATATTTTATATATGTCACACATTTTTCATGTGTGTGAGTGAGTGAGAGTAAATGAGCGAGTTTGTGAGTAAGTGAGTGAGTTTATGTGTGTGGACTTTATTTATATTTTATATATGTCACACATTCTTTATCTGTGTGAGTGAGTGAGTGAGAGTGAATGAGTGAGTTTATGTGTGTGGACTTTATTTATATTTTATATATGTCACACATTCTTTATCTGTGTGAGTGAGTGAGTGAGAGTGAATGAGTGAGTTTATGTGTGTGGACTATATTTATATTTTATATACGACAAACATTGTTCATGTGTGCGAGTGAGTGAGTGAGTTTATCTGTGTGGGCGTGGCTGCGTACGTGGTCCAACTCACTGGAAGTCGTTCTGCGACTGGCTGAGGGCGAGCTGCAGACGCACGTCGTCGGAGCGGCGGCGGCGCTCCTCGCGCTCGGCCTCCTCGCGCGACATGGCCAGCGCCAGCTGCAGCTGCAGCTCCTCCTCGCCCGCGGTCAGCGGCCGCGCCAACTCCGCCTCGCGGCCCACCCACTCCGCTGACTCTGAACTTAGCTGCAAACAACCATATCGCCGACTGAATATCACTGTCAAATTCAAATTTACAACTAATTATGAATAGTACATAATATATAATAGAGTTTTAAATATACCGTCTCTGTACATTAAAGATATTTTAAGAAACTGGCATACGAGTGTTTAAACGGTGGACACCACAATGCATTTTTAGATTACTTGGCTGTTTGTTCGGGAATCACGTAAAAACTACTGGGCCGATTTCGATGCGGTTTTCGCTGATCGACAGCTCATTCTTAGATGTAAAATCTGCGCCAATTTTAACCCGCGACAATTTTTCGGGACTGATTTAAAAAAATCGAATTCTAAAAAAATTAAAAATTGGAATTCGAATAAAAGTTGGTATGGGAGAGCAATCATTTCTCAAGTTTATAGATACAAAAATAAATAATCTCTAAAAGGCCATTTGTCTGTCTGCTGAACTCCTGCATTAGAAACATGAACACTGAAAATGGACATAGATACTTTGCATCAGTTTGCTATATTAAATTAAATAAAAATCTTCCGAGGGCAGATGGCACCAACATAACAATATACTACAATGTAACCTGTATTAACACCTGCTCTTTAAACAAGATGTACGTGCTAGGGTAAACGCTAGTCTTCTTATATATAAAAATTAATCGCAAAATGTGTTGGTGAGCGCATAACTTGAGAACGACTTTACTGATTTTGATGAAATTTTGTGTGTTTGGGTGGGTTCCCGGATGGTTTACAATTAGAACCGGTAGATGGCGCTGAGATCGGGTTCTAGAATCCTCCTAATCACCGGGACCGATTATGATGATTTTGTTTTCGTGTGTGTTTGAGTGGGTTCCCGGATGGTTTAGATTCCCAATTAGAACCGGTAGATGGCGCTGAGATCGGGTTCTAGAATCCTCCTAATCACCAGGACCGATTATGATGATTTTGTTTTCGTGTGTGTTTGAGTGGGTTCCCGGATGGTTTAGATTCCCAATTAGAACCGGTAGATGGCGCTGAGATCGGGTTCTAGAATCCTCCTAATCACCAGGACCGATTATGATGATTTTGTTTTCGTGTGTGTTTGAGTGGGTTCCCGGATGGTTTAGATTCCCAATTAGAACCGGTAGATGGCGCTGAGATCGGGTTCTAGAATCCTCCTAATCACCGGGAGCGATTATGATGATTTTGTTTTCGTGTGTGTTTGAGTGGGTTCCCGGATGGTTTAGATTCCCAATTAGAACCGGTAGGTGGCGCTGAGATCGGGTTCTAGAATCCTCCTAATCACCGGGAGCGATTTTGGTGATTATGTTTTTGTGTAATGAAACAAAGTCTTTTAGGGTTTCAGAAGATATGGCGGTACTTAGTTAGCCGGGTGAGCTAGTTTGAAATAAATATGGTTAGTCACCGCGGGGTAGGTGGGGCTGCCGGGCGGCGCGTCGAGGGCGCCGTCGCTGCCGAAGGCGCTGGCGCTCTGCGCGAACCGCTGCTTGGCCTTGAGTGCGCGCGCGCGCTCGTTCTTCAGCTTCTCCTCGTCCTTCAGCAGGTTCACCAGCTGCTTCGCCTTCTCGCGCACGTTCAGCCCTGACGCCGCCGTTATCGTTAAACACTCGACTTTCATAGGGAGACGCTCAAACAAGTTTACATTACCTGTGCCGCATTTTTTTTTTGCGTGATTTTTTTTAAAGAAAGAAAAACGATTCAGGACGAACACAATATAGAGGGTGTATGGACCCAACCGACCCCAAATTCGGTCTTTTGGTCGATACACCTTAAAAATTTTGAGTGTATATGGGACCAAACTGACCCCAGATTCGGTCTTTTGGTCGATACTCCCTGAAAATGTTAACAGTGTATGGACCAAACTGAACCCAGATTCGGTCTTTTGGTCGAGACACCCTGAAAATGTTGACGGTGTATGGACCAAACTGACCCCAGATTCGGTCTTTTGGTCGAGACACCCTGAGAATGTTGACGGTGTATGGACCAAACTGACCCCAGATTCGGTCTTTTGGTCGAGACACCCTGAGAATGTTGACGGTGTATGGACCAAACTGACCCCAGATTCGGTCTTTTGGTCGAGACACCCTGAGAATGTTGACGGTGTATGGACCAAACTGACCCTAGATTCGGATTCATCGCATCGCAGTACATAAGTATATATAGGTCTGGTGAAGAGTAGACACCACATTCTTTATGGGTCAGTGTAATTATGTGAATATATAATTTGTAGTTTGAATATTTAAAAAAAATACTCTACCCTTTAAGTGATAGAAATTCCACTTTCAAATTTCACAATGCGCGTGCACAATTAAACAACCCAGCACAATGTCAATCAACGGACTGACATTTCGGCTGTGTCCTGCATTGTAATTAATCTCGATTTTGTAGGCGTACATGATAACGATGGACATTGAACAGCAAAGGGGGCGTTATGGATCTTTTATTATCTAAAGCAGGTAGACGACCTAACCGAAGGACGGCTACTGAAAAGTGGCCGAAACGACGGAATAAAAATTACATAACATGCCACGCTTAAAACCGTTGAAACCTATTTTTAATAGTAATATGTAAGTCATGATTCTAATATCGCTCCCTATGCAATTTTATATATTGTAGAACACACGAGTGCGCCATCGTGAAGTTAATTCGTGTTAGAAGTTGATTGCACAAGTTCACTCGTGTTGAAAGTAAACCGATAAAATTCATTCGTATCAAAAGTTAACCGATAAAATTTACTCATGTCGAAAGTTAACCGGTAAAATTCACTCGTGTTGAAAGTTTACCGATAAAATTAACTTCTGTTGCATTTAACACCTCTAGATTTTATGCACACTTATCTCGACACAAGGGGACAGAAGTAAAAGGGACGCAAGAAACTGCTTCCCGGCAACAAACTTTTTTTTTAATATGTTGTGTTTTTTACTAATGTAAAGTTTTTGCTTTCATGTCAGGATCTTTATAGAAGGTATGTGGTCACTCACCCTGGTCCTTCCCTTCCTCCATATACTGGAAATCCTTTAACGTGTGTATCGCGAATATGTTCTCTTTGCACTGCATGGCGACCTTCTCACTGCCCGTCTTGATGAGGTACTCCATTAGCACGAGCGCCTTGTACACGTGCCGCCAGTTCTTGCCGTGGTCGTTCAGCCGCTTCCATATCATCTGCATGATCTCGGTGAAGGCCATCACGTTGTAGGTCAGGTCCGCGATCTCCGCCATGAGAGTGCTGGACGGGCCCCATGGGTCGTTTGATGTCGCCTCGCGCACTTTGACCTGGATAACATTATTTTGTTCGTTTCAAAGATGATTTTTTAATTTCCAATTCAAAGTTCGTCACAGGATAACGCATTAAAATTATTTCACTTTTACATTCGACCAGGTTATAACTTGTTTGATAAATAACTTTAATCAAATGGTTCGGCTATAAAGCCTGATCTAAGCGTCGACACTTTTCTCTTCTAAGATATTACTTATTTAACAAGATTTAATCATTAAGCCGTAGATGAATTATTTTTACTAATTTATTATTAATACAGTGCACCCCTGATACTGTTAAGGTATTTGGTTAGACTCTTAACTTAAAATAATAATACATTGTAAGGTAGATAAAACTATTTTAGATACAGTATGAAAAATCTGAAAATGGTTAAAATTCCAAATTTTGATTTTTCTTCTTCTCATTGAATAATATATAAAATTAAAAATATTGTCACATTACTATGGGTGTTATTACAAAAGTGAAGTGTAATGTTCTAGCTATTAATAAAGAACACATGAACAAAGTGTCTTCGCCTTAATAGAGGCAATAAGAAAAGTGTTAATGGACACTTTCTTAATAAGAATACTTTTAGTTAATTTAGGTTATATTTAAATTACATATTAATCTTTTTAGATTAGATGGTAATATTAATAAGGTATTCCTTTTTAAATACCTTATTTATAGAAAAAAAAACTATGGGTGTTAACAATGCATAATAAAAAGTGATAGTACGCGAAAAAGTCAAACGCATCTCGAGTGAAGTTAGCTAAAGTTTACGCTTGTGTAGTGCAAAAGAGATGGTATGCGAATCCGGTTAGTGGCCGAGCGAGAGCGCAACACTCGCCCCCTACATACCATCTCGTGAACCTTATAAGTTCGGTTTGTGCGCAAAGATCTGTACGAACTTCAAAGACGCATATAACTTTTGCACGGACTATATCGACAATGCAAATTTCAACTATTGTAATGGACATACCTGTGCATCGCTGTAGTTGTGCGCGAGATTTTTAATATTTCTCCTTAGCCCCGCCACGTTTACTTGCATATCGTCCCGACCACGGGGCATCTGAAAAAGAATACACCAAAATATCAACTAGAATTCAAATCATCTATCCTAAAAGGTCCCCTTAGGCAGTTTATGTGAATGAATATGTGCATTGTGTTACACGAGCTGACGGTAAAAGAAAATACCTTGAGGAAATCGGCATATCAAGATAATCGATGTGTGATAAGCGCTATGTATGTAGTCAATACAACAAATGTCAGTTTTTTTCGGAATTTGACAGGAACTTAAATGGCTATATGCAAGATAATTCTTGGGTTTACGTGACCAACGGAACTGTTAGATGAAATGTGGCTAATACTGCCGCAAGAAATTGGAAGAGATAATTCAGAACTGCTTAATCAATGTTTGGTGTCAGTCAACTAGTTCAAAGACCTTGAAATCAAAACCATAAATATCAGACTAATCTAACCCATCGTTACATGATTTCACGGCTACCAGCAGGAAAGTAGGCAGGGTGAGTATCACACGCTAAAAGTATGTTGCGTTTACATACTCCCGCTAAATACTTCCCGCGCCATTCTCTTGCTGCGAAATGGGCACAATAGAAACGAGGAATTAAGTCATAATAAGCATACCACAGTCAACTGCTTGAGCTGATTGCTGCAGCAGACATTTTCTATATTGCTTCAGCAAAATAATAAATGATGGAATTTCACATGCTGCTAACGCCCGAAGCGTTCGCAACTGCAATTTAAATGGGTTCATGTATACCAATGAATAGAAAATTGTAGTTCATTATGAAGTCACAGGTTGAGGTGGTCGATCATAGCTGCTTCAGATAGCCCGTGTGTCATTTTTCTTTTTTTTATTGCTTGAGTTCAGCAGAGAGGCAGATGGCCCACTTGATGGAAAGCGGTCACCATCGCCTATGGACACTTCCAACACCAAAAGTGCTATAAATGCGCTGCTGTTCTCTGAATGAATGACTGTTCTCTGGACTCTGGAACCTGGTCACTAATGCCGGAACACAACTCAAGGTTGTTGTGGCGACATACTTTAGACCAGGGGTAGTAGCCATCAAGTCGGGCAAGTGGTAGGACCACTTGGCATGTCTGTCCTTAATCAAACAATTTGAGTGTAGCATAAACATAATACCTCGACTTGGACAATACAATTTCTTACAAGCCAGCCACTGCGATTACCAGGAAAAGTAAGACGCGAGCACATTAACAAATTCAAGGAAAACTACAATGAGCTTGTCACAAGACCATTACATACAACTGTTGTTTCCTTCTAGAAATATTTAAGTTCTATCCTTAACAAATTTTGTTAAGTAAGATCGCATACTTCAAGGTCGGAAGCACGTTGCTAATACTTCTGGTGTTAGAAATATCCGTAGGCGAGGGTAAGAAGTACCCATCAGGTAGGCCTGTTGCCTACTTGTCTGCTGTGCTTGAGCAATACTTACATAATTTTAATGTGTGTATACATTGTTTATCCTTAGATCATTTTTGTACAATACAAACAGGATTTTTGGTTTGCATAGAAGCCACATCTAAAGTTAGATATTACAGTAGAGAATGGTTGTATATTAATCATAAGTAAAGACCCAATGTGACTAAAATTGTATCCAATTATAAAATACCAATAACACACGTTTAGAATCTCACACTTTCGTAGCAACACAACAATTTACCAAACAGGAAAAGATTACAGTTAATGTCTCTAATTTTTCAACGGTTTATTAAAATTATTTAATCTTTGCATCAATTTGTAAAGTTGCACACTTGCACTTCATTAGAATTGTTATTTCGCGAATGTGTAAGTTGAGATTTAACAGTATGCTGTCATCTGCTAATCGCGGTCTCCTAGGCCTTCCAGAGTCCGCGCCACAAATCCCAGTCCTCCGCCTTCCTAATTCAGCGCATACCAGCAAATTCACGCTGGTCGTCTGTTCGTCAGAGTGGAGGGCGTGTGACACTACGTCTACCGAGACGCGGTCTCCACTGCCGATGGAGCAGACAAGTTCTGGAGACTCGTCTACTCCATCGGCCCTCGGTCCGGAGACAAACATTACCGGTACACGGATTGCCACTTCAGCATGCTAATTTTACGAGCTACATATGTCGGTTCCTTTAGTTATAGAGAGACTCACAACATAGCACGCTGCATGGTTCGTCGAGTGCCTTCGAATTTGTGGTCAAATCCTGACATCAGTGTCCATGTCTCGATCCCGTAGCAAGGACGGGGAGACGCATTACTCGAAGACTTTCGTCTTCAAGTATTCGATTCAAGATTTAACGACATAGAAAGAAAGAGAGAAAGAGTTTATTTGAAGAAATAGCGACGAACTTACATTACTTACATGGTTTCACACGAAAATAGTATTAAAACATCAAATTTGTAAATTTGTACGCCACATTTCCAGCAAGCAAAATTTACACTCAGCTTGTTGCTAGCAATATTTTAATCTATAAAATTAGTACAATAGTATTTTAATAACTTATCGAAAGCTTTATCAATTTATTCATTAACAGGTTTATTATAAATTTAATTTAAAACTTTAAAACACTCTTTTTGTAACCACGTCCATGAAAAATTGCAATTTCTGGTATTCGGAATGTTAAGTTATTATCATCTCTAAGAAGTATCCACTTAAGTTTAATGAAAATAATGACCAAGGTCGTGAAGACGGAACCAACAAAAAAAGAGCCAACTCACCTTCACATTAATTAGTGGGATTAAATCAATAAAGCGAGACGGATATATTTAGCACATCATCGGATACGAATATTTCGCCGAAAGTAGAAGCAATACTCTGAAGAGTACACAGTGAAGGAGAAAAAATTGTGGCTTTATGCTGATTTATTTTGCTGTTAAAGGAGTAGAAGTGGCTCAACATACTCCCCAGCAACATATATTTGCGAGTACTGCATAGCTACATTGTACATACATTCGTCTTCTTTATTAATGTAGTTTATATTAATACAAGGTTTAACAAAGTAATTTGTATGAACGATAACTGAAAGAGCTTGGTAGCGATCGCATTATACGAGTTCGGTGCGGGCATCTAAGAAATCTTGCGTCGTATAAAAGGCCTTCTCAAATGATTATAAACAAAACCCTCCTCTTTATATACTAGTTAGAGCAGCTTTGACTATAATAGTTAAAATGGCTTATGAGTGTAATTCGGTCGTGAGCTTGTTAATTGGATCAGAGATTTGTTGAAGTTAACGATATTATATTATTAGGTCAGAGGGGATTCGACAAAAGAAATCTAATTCATATTTATATGAATTTTAAATTGACTTTATTTATTACGTTAGGGATCCACCACGCCAGTCGGCTAATCGACTTGATCTTTAAACAGAGTGAGATCACTTCTCACTCCTATTATTCCTGTGCCCCATCTCATCGCCATATGTCAGGACTGCGGGAATCGGAAATGCATCTGCTGGTCTAGACAGCGCTGGCTGAAAGAACCCTTGTATTATAAGGGGAGCACCTGTCGCTTTTTCGAACTTATTATTAAGCACACGTGCGGGAGGGAATACAGGGCACCTCTATCTCTGGACTTGTATGAACGATGAGATCACTTCTACGATATCTGCCCTATCCCATCTATTCCACTCCTGCTCTCACATCCCATTTTGCTAGCTTCACGCCATTAATATAAAGGTGTAACGTGCTTAACATAAAATGGCGCGTGAGGCGCCACTGTGCCGCTGTCTACCCCTCCCGCTCCCCATGCGATACATGGATATCGGCGTCTGGGCCGGCCGTCAGTCCTCTGTTACGTCTTACTGGCCCCCAACGTTTTGGCTCGCGAATCCAGTTCAATCCGGTTCGTTCTAGTAATTGTATTAACAATTTCACCTCGCTTGGCGAGTTATATGTATACCTACGTACGTGAATATGCCTCCGCGAAGGGATCGAGCGCACACGGAAAGAGATGATCCGAGTTCTAGTGGTGAATCTGTGAAATCAGCAGTTCAAACGGTTACGGAACCTGTGCTTATGACCGGAGACCAGCTTTCTGCGCTTCTTGCCGCTTTTTCAAAAGCTCAGGCTGAGGCAAACCAGAAGCTTGTGGAGTCTCTCCTGGCATCGCACGTAGGAGGACCATCCAATGTGAACTCCGCCACCGCTACTACGTCACCGTCTTTGTCGACGTCACTCACTCCAGGAAACTTATCTATGTGCACCGCACGCTTCGTTGGTTTGTCACATCATCCAGAACCCGTGGAGGCATTTATAGATGCGGTGGAGATATATACAGAGTGCACGTCTGTCAGCGATGATATGGCACTCCGAGGGCTCCCCCATGTTACTTCACGGCGACGCAGCCGTATGGTGGCGTGGGATAAGAAATGAAGTCATATCATGGGCGGACGCTGTCAGACGCCTACGTTCAATGTATGGAATACCACGTCCAGCGTATAAAATATTCCGAGATGTATTTGTTACCGAGCAAGGCTTGGAACGTGCCGATGTATTTATTGTACGCTTAAGAGCTTTATTTGCAAAGTTACCTTACCAACTACCAGAGCTAGCGAGATTAGACATGATATATGGTTTACTTCACAAAAGTATCCGGAAACGATTGCCTAGAGATCTTGTAAGTACCACTGAATCTCTTATCGAGAGGTCTCGAGCTATAGAGGAGTCTCTCTCGGAGAACTCAGACCGCCATCAGTCATCGTCACCGCCTAGCGAGATCGCCGCGTCGCTGCCGCCGAGTTCCAGCGTCGACGTACGGGGATACGCCGCTCCGGGCTCGACGCCAGCGCGTGCCGCCGATGCGGCCACTGCGCCGTGCGCCCACGCCCGCTCCTCGTCTTCGTCCCCGCATTGTAGCGGTCATAGCGTACACAATAGTGTTATCAGTGATAGTGATAAAAAGCAATTTTGTGTTTATTGCAAATCGCGTGGTCACGTCCGTGATACATGTAAGAAGTTAAAGAAGAAGTCTTTGTCTGCTTTTGATATAATTTTTTGTAACGTGCTTAACATAAAATGGCGCGTGAGGCGCCACTGTGCCGCTGTCTACCCCTCCCGCTCCCCATGCGATACATGGATATCGGCGTCTGGGCCGGCCGTCAGTGCTCTGTTACGTCTTAAAGGTTTATTTCACAAAGCTTTATTAACCACGAACTACAGTCAGCGGCACGGAATATGGCCCAAACATAAACAGACCGATAACAGGCGATTTTTGTACCGCGTATGAGAATTTTGAGTGACAGTTTGTCAGAACCATTTTTTTGTTAATTTAAGAGGGTAAGCACTCAAAAATGTTCATTGGTGTGGCCAGCACGAAGTCCAGATATGAATCCCATAGAACATGTCTGGGATATGCTTAAAAGGCGAATTCGATCCAGTTCCAACCCTCCAGAGACCATCAGTCAATTGAAAACCGCCTTGGTGGCCGCCTGGGAAGAAATACCCCAGGTGGACATTAAAAACATTATCCATAGCATGTCTGATCGTATGCAGGCGGTTATCAGGGCCAGAGGTGGAAATACCTGTTATTAATTTTAAATAACACAACCTAATTTTGTAAAAAAAAAACAAAAACATTTTTTAAACATAGAGCTGTAATGACCTTTTTGTAATTTTCACAAATTTTAACAAATTTAACTCGCTTTTTGTTAATTAAACATTTGCATTTAAGTTCCAAATAAAGATTTAATTTTTACCACAAAAAAAACCTTTTGTCGCGTTTAATTTTGATAATAATCCACATAACGCGCTTGGGCCACATTCCGTGCCGCTTAGTTTATAATAGACAGAATTTAATATTGTTATAATTTGGGACACCAGCAAACAAAGGGCATTTATTACTCGCCTGCGTCGTTTGAGCTAATAACATTATGACCGTCTTCTTTTGTTTACTTTTTGTTTAAAATTGTAATTAGAAAAACATTCCATTGTGTATCGTAATCTTTTATGGTAGTCATTAGCCAGGTGTGATTCTTAGAAATTCAGTCTGCGCGGCCAAGAGACATATTGCAATTGTGCAGTATAAAGCAATGCCCCAATGCAGCGGGGCCGTCGAGCGATAAGCACAAGCGAGGCAAGACGTGTGTACTACATTCGGCAATCTATTTAGTGACGGATTTTGCGCGTGTTTGTATAGTTCTAATAAATCCTATAGTAATTCCAACGGCATTTTAATTCGAGTCCCGTAACTCGTAACAATATAGACATAATGGAATAAGTTTTACTGTAAATGTGATTATCTGTTGCATCACACGCAAACCTCAAAGAATTAAATGGTTCTTTACTATTTTGTGATGTAATTTTAATATTGTAAATAAATAAGAGTAGAAATAAAAACTACCTTCAAAGAAACATCACTCAAATGCCGAATACAAAGAGCGCTATTTCCGACACAAAGCGTATTCGTGGGAAACAAAGACACGACGCTGTCTGTACATGCACTTATTTTTATCTCCTGTGTTAATGAACTTTGCATGAAATTCGACTGTTCATAATCTAAGAACCGTATTAAATCGCATCTCGGCACTCCCAACTCCTCTGCGAAAGTATACTACGCAACCGACTTCGCGCAAGGTCAACGGATGGAATTTATCACGATCATTGTCTATCTTCTTCTATCTATATATTGGTACACGGCGACAAAGTGAATGCACACCTGGTTTATTACCTTTCTCGGATTTGGACTTATTTGTGTTTAAAATGTGTAATTAAGAAAATCATTCTATTGTTATTGTAGTTGTTTATGGCCGCAGGTTTGCAAATTACGTTTTCTTGGAAACTTCAGTCCACTTGTATTGTACAGTTTAGTATAAAACGATGTCCGAACGGGGGGAGGCAGTCAAGCGACGACTACGATACGAGCAAGACGTGTTCATTCGACAAACTATAGTGACGGAAATT
The DNA here is from genome assembly GCA_949752895.1 of Dendrolimus pini. Classification (NCBI taxonomy): domain Eukaryota; kingdom Metazoa; phylum Arthropoda; class Insecta; order Lepidoptera; family Lasiocampidae; genus Dendrolimus; species Dendrolimus pini. Next base: position 21,265,796 of record OX457136.1, read on the forward strand.
GCGCGTGTTACTGAATCGTGCTGTTTGTACTGGTAGTGTCCAGTTATATTTGTACCTACTTGTGTTATGCGTGTTTGTACAGTTCTAATAAATTCTATAGTATTTCCAACGGCATTTTAATTCGCGTCCCAGACTCGTAACAATATAATTAAAATTGAAGTGTCTGTCTATAATGTCAAAATAACAACTCTTCACTAAATGCATATGAAATTATATGCGGTACGGTTTTTAACCGACTTCGAAAAAAGGAGGAGGTTCTCAATTTTGGCCCGGGCAAACGAGATATGCCCGAGTCTACCACTTTTATTTATATTTTACCAATAAATTTACAAGTTCCACGTATTGTAATTTGAAACTCGATGAAACGAAAAATCGACACTAAAAATAGATAAACTCACAAATATATAGGACTAAACCCGCGAGAGAATGAGATACGAGATTAACATTGTGCAGCACAGATTAGAGTGAGAAGAAGACCGATGATTAAACATAGTTCGAATTCGGACCGAAATAAAACTGATAATAATATTTTTAGAGTTAAACAGTGAAAAATTGGAAGCGATACTTAAGAAGTTTATTTTGAATTATAATATTTTGACGGATGTAGGCTAAATAAAGGAATTATATTTATATTAATAAAAGTCAGAGAAGAATTATCTGTAAGTATATTCTTTGAAGTTTCACTTCCACTCCGTGTGAAATTGTGTGTGTGTTGCAACACACACAATTTTTTTGTGAACTGATTTTGACAATTATTTTTGCGTTAAATTCAGTATAGTTTCTGGTTGGTGGCATATAAATTTTATAGCTTGTAAGTACAAACACACACTATCATATTTAATTATTCTATTTATAGAAAACTAAAAATTTACTATTGTGGATCAAACATTTGCAGCTCGCGAAAACACAGATTTTCTTTTCGCTTACACAGACCCCCGGGGGTCTGGGATTTATATCATCAAAAATACAGTAATGCACGAGAGAAATAAAAAACACTCATAGTTTTTAAACTATATTAGTCTAAGAATCACAAATAAATACCTTCTAGTAACCATATAGCAAAATAAAAATTGTACACAGACTACAAGAAAAAATGCAATCAACAAATATAAAAAAACGTAGCAAAATAAATTAGCTAATATACTAAACAGGGATTGTCTACACTTACTTTGATGTAAAGATTGGTGTCAATTTTTAAAAAAATATTTTTTAAACTGCCCGCAGTGATGTGCCGACCCTGCCGACAATAAACACAATGTACACACACAAACAATCAGAACAATCAATATTATAACATAAGAAATAGCATAAACAGTAAAAATTGCGACTGTTGATTATAATATTTGAATAATCAGATGACAGACGAGAAAAGAAGAGTGGTAAGCCCTGGTAAAAATGTTGACGTTGAGAACGGAGAGTGGACCTCAGGTTCCGAAGCGAATGTTCCCAACTGAACCGAGATTTAAAATAAGGACGATGAAACGATCTTGAGTTTTGGATTTTAACATAGTCAAAGTAATCTGTCTGACAACTTAAAAAATGCGTTATATTTTCTAATACAAAATTAAAAACATCCGCTCTAAATTCTATCTGGAAAACAAAGTCACAAATAAGTGGTAGCGATTACCATAATCGATATACGTGAATGAATCTCAACAATTAATAATATAAAAAAACACACCATTAATTCATTCAAACTATCTAAACCCACTACAATTATAAAAATATCAACATAAGAAATAACATTCTAAAATCACTGTCATATTTTTCAATCTGGGCCCAAGAATGTATGAAAGCGTACCCGTCTCCTTTAAACGCCTAATTTACTATTTGAAACCTGTATTTCGGAATAGAATTAACCTCTCAACCTACCCTTGATTTTTTTTCTTACAAGCTGAAATACAAACAGGTTGCCTACAAGAGAAGAATAATTACCGTCGCCTATGGGAGTTTAAAACACGAGAGACGTCGGCAACGCGTTGCAGGCGTCGAACAGATATGACGCTTCAGATGACAATCGATAGAATTTAAACGTCGTACGGTTCTGTAGTATTTAGTGCGTTCGAAACTATTTTTCAATTTCATAGGATTATAGTATCAAGTGTCAATCAGGAAATATTGTATTTTTATAGGGAAGTTGCCAACACGTTAGTAACTTCTGCGATGGGATAGATCAGGGATTCAAACTATTTTGGGCAAGAGACCCCCTTCTCCAAAACGAACTGACACCTCAGACCCCATAGCCAAATTACTTTAAAGATCATATTGTTACATACCGACAAAGAAATGCGCACAGGTGCAGCCAGGTGGCAACAAAAAACGCAGTTTATTGCCGGCTATGATTTAGGAATTCTTGTGTTTACTTTGTGTTTAGAAATTGTAATTAAGAAAAAACATGTTTTTATTATCGTACTTGTTTTATGGCTGTCATTAGCGTCGAATCTTTATTGTTATTGAATTGCGCCGAAGCTTGCCAGATGTGCGGATTAACTCAGTGAACGTGGCCCCTTTGTCGGTATTATACAGTTTAGTACAAAATTATGCCCGAACGGAGGGGTGGGGCAGTCAAGCAACGATTACGATACTAGCAAGACGTGTGTAGTACTTTCGATTAGCAATATAGTGACGGACTTTGCGCACGTTATTGAATCGTGCAAATTCTACTGGCTGTGTCCAGTCATATTTGTGCCTGTTTTATATGTGTTTGTACAGTTCTAATAGACTCTAAAGTAATTCCAACGGCATTTTAATTCATGTCCTGTAGCTCGTAACAATACCTCTATTTTTTCGTATTGATACAAAATACTTAACCAATTTCAAAACTTTGCTTTGCTTTGGTTATGTGGCCCGAGCCCAGCAGTGGGATATTTACGGGCTGATATTATTAACTAAAGTCGACGGGTGCAAAGTAAAAAGAGATATCTGCAAAATAGCTACTTTACAGGAGAGCGAAAATATGGTCGTATTAACTTCGTAGTATTTGAAAGAACATACGTACCTGGCTTTTTTATGTACGAACATTTATTGAAATAATGTGATATATGCAAAACAAATGTCGTCATATTGTAAAGAATTGTTTTATTAAAACGATTGTACAATAAACTAAAAATCATAATTTTGTAGATAACTTTATTTACTTTGCACCCGTCGAAGTATTCATAATTATTGAGGCAATATGCCTTAAATAGAAACCTCAGTAAATCTAAACTCTTACGTGTAAAATATGGCTATATTTTACCCGTTGCGTTTACTAACCTAAACCGCAATAACAATACAACGGAAAAAAAACAAAAATTAATAATTATAATGTATATTTAATAGTAGAAGGCAAAAAATATAAGAACGATAATGGCGGGCTAGCCTAATAACATGTTAAGAAATTAATCAATAAAATTACGTAGTCTTAAAAACATGAAATCACTGATGAATTTTATTTAATTGAGAATTTAATTACGAAACATTTAAAGGAGTCGGATACGCTTTCATACATTCTTGGGGCCAGAATGTAAAAAAAAGACGAACGTGACTTTAAGTTTTTTTAATTGTAATTATTTTGAACGAATGAATCAGATTATTAATTGTTGAAATTCATTCAATTGATTATGGTAATCTATAGCTTATTTGTGACATTATTTTTTAAATTTCTCTTCCTCCAGATAGAATTTAGAGCTGATGTCTTCCATTCTGTATTAGAAAATATAAAGGTAGCCATATCTCAACCATATTTCTTTGGCACCAAAAGTCTCCGTCTCCTTTAAACATTTTCTTTGTAATTCACATAAAAATTATAATCCTTTAAATTGTTATGTAGAGGTCAAATATGATATCGCGATTAGAATCATTTATAATCATTAATAGTTACTAATTAGTAGCTATATGCACATTCGGTCAGAAAACAGCCAAGTGGTGCATGCCTTCCGGCCGGGGATCGAACCAGCGACCTTTACGTTACCGCGTGCTAACAACGGTGAAGGAAAACATCGTGATGCAACCTGCAAGGTAATGATGTGTCAAACCTGCCAAGCCGCCTTGGACAAACGTGGCGGGTATACTGTCCATTCTCCTACAGTGGGAGGCCCGAGGCCCAGCAGTGGAACAGTTATGGGCTTTTGTTATTATATTATTACGTATTTATTTATTTTCAAAAAAATTACATTTTTTTTTTAAATATATAAAGAAATTTTTTTATAAAAAAATAAATAACATTATTCTTTTATAAAAATACATCAGAAATAAAATACATATTTAATAAAAAAAATATAAAATCTTGCGGATCACCGCCAGCGGGGCCTCAGGTCCAAACTACCGGTGGTTAGGACTCCAGAGTTAGGAACCTCCTCACAATTCGTGCCGTGTCCAAGAGTGCTGCCTTCTGTATCTGGCCCTTCACCCAGCCTCCCAGTGAAAGCCTCTCTAGATGACGGTCGAGGCTTTTCGCTATAAGACCATTGACGGTGACAACTATCGGCACAATGCTCGTTGACTCCAGCCTCCACATAGCGGTAACCTCGTGAGCAAGATCTAAGTATTTACTTAGTTTTTCTTTTTCTTTCTTCACGAGGTTATCGTCATGCGGGATACTGATGTCAACGAGTATTGCTCGTCGCGCAGATCGATCTATTATCACGATATCAGGCTTATTGGCTACAATAGTCCTGTCCGTGATAATTGATCGATCCCAGTAGAGCGTGGCACAACTGTTTTCAAGAACTGGCTCCGGCGAGTACTGGTAATAAGGCACCTCCGTTTCCACAAGACCGTATCGAAGGGCAAGTTGCTGGTGGATAATCCTGGCTACGAGGTTATGTCTGTGCAAGTATTCGCCGTTAGAAAGATGTGAACAGCCGGAAACAATATGCCTGAGGGATTCACCTGGGCGATGACATGCCCGACAGATGTCCAAGGTGCCATCCTTCAGGATATATTTCCGGTAGTTATTCGTCTTAATAACTTCGTCCATAATTGCAAAGACAAAACCTTCGGTTTCTCCGAAGAGGTTACCGAACCGTAGCCAGTTTACCGACGCTGACAGGTCTACATCGGGCCCTGTTAAGGCCCGATAAAACCTGTCATGCAGCGGCTTGCTCTTCCATACGTCGATGCGGTCGGAGGCGCTCAGTACTGCCAGATTGCACCAATTCTCGTTAGCCAACGAGAGCGTGGTAAGACCTTTGTCTACTGCCACAACATCTTTATGCAGGCCCACGTCCATCTTAAGGAAATATGCCCTGAGATTGTTCACCTCGCGATTATGCAGATCCTTGGCATTTAGAAAGCCTCGGCCTCCACATCTTCGCGAGATGTACAATCTCATTACTGATGAACGTGGGTGATGCATACGATGTTTTGTCAGCAGGCAACGGACTCTTCGATCTAGGGCATCCAGCTCCGTTTGAGTCCACCTAAGTATGCCAAAGGATTATATTTATTATTAGTAGCTATAATTGGTAACGGTAATAATACATTACTACCCCACCAAGCCCGGTCGACTTATACAGGAATACTGTAGTTATCTTAGCATATAACGTACGAAAGTCGTGAGACTCAAAAGTTGAAATATCTAAAATTGATAGTCCGACTCACTATACATAGGAGTCAATGATTGTCAATTCTAAATTCCAATCACAACAGGAAAATAAAGTATAAGTGCATGTATTTATTTTACATCGTAAATGGCTTATCGCTTTGTTATTAATTAACACTGAAACTAGTAAAATGTCTCTCGTATGACTTTTTACCATGCTGTGTCCCTCTATATTATGGGGGCGGAACCGACCAGTGGCGATAAGTGCCGCGCAGCGTATGCCAAGACCCTGGTTACCAACTACTCTGCTAAACTTAAACCTACGTCCCATACCCACGCTTGTGCGGAAGAACATGAGGTCAAGAGCAAAGCTACTCGCATGATCAACCGCGCCACAATCTTTGGTCGTCCCGCGAAACAGGGCGACAACTTCACCAACAGAGGTTAGATTCGCCGCATCCGCATTATGCAGCGGACCCCTGTGATGGAATCATTAGAAGCAACGACTCCGGAGGCCAATCTGACGACGGCGCCCGGGATACGTATGTGCAGCTCTCTACCCCTCTCTCTCGGCGGCTTCCATTGTAAAATTTATTGTTTTTACGGAGACTTAACAATGAAACAAGCGTGTACGCCATAACACATTTATTTTATTCTACCCTCATTTATATTATATTGAATACACCTACAATCCCCTTATCATAAATAATAAGAAAGAAGAGATGCAATTTAAAAACAAAGTACAATAATTAATTTGTTGACATGACATGTTATTTAATCTACTTAATTTTATGACTATTATTATTATTTTTAATTTTTATTTTTTATATATTTTTTTATACACAATTACCTTTATACATATATACGATTACAAATCAATTAAATTAAATAATACAAATATATTCATGCGAATCATGCGGGACATTACTGCCTCGCAAAACAGGAAGAAACCTACGATGGCTTCGAGCTCGAACCTCTGAGAGGAAGACAGACATCTCACGATTTAATGCAGATACTTACCGAAGCCCGCGCCCGGTAAGTATCTGCACTATCCTGATGGTGAGAGTCCCGCGTTTCCGCGTGACCCATCGCAAATAGGTAAAGACGAACCACCTCCATCGTATCAACGCCGGCCTTGGGAGATTCTAAATCTCTTTGCCAGGTCTGGATCATGGTCCTGATCGCTTCCAACTATGCCCGACAATATACCAGGCTTCTAGCGAGGGCATCCTGTCAGGAACGTCGCACTTTCACAAGCACCTCCGCCTGGAGATTGCAGATGGTTCTCTTATGAGTAGCATAGGTCCAAGATAGCATGCCCTTAAGGAAATGTTTGTTTTGTATCATTCCACTACCGTAATCGTTACATTAAACGTATGTATTTTAAGTATTGTTATCAATTGATAACGGTGTGCACGATAAATGGTTTTGCCGTCATTATCACGCTTTGGAAGACAATAAGAATGTGCAAAACAACAGATATAACTAACAAAACATTATATAACTATCTTGTCAACAGTGTTTGCTTAATCGCTCGAGGATAATATGAATAAAATATAATAAAAATCAATAAACGAAGTACTGCCGTACTCGGGGCGTTCCATTTTTAGGGGAACAGACAGCATACCCTGCACGCTCGGCCAATACGGCTTGACGGCTTTGACACATCAGTTAACGTGAAGAAAGAAAATAATTTTATTTAGGACAAATTACATTAAATTAATTGTTACCCAAAAAATTTAATTAAAAATGAACAATCTTGCCCTAAAAGCACAATGCTGGTCTGTTAAAACCAGCGCTCATCTGCCGCTGAACCCTTAAGGTATCGTCATAGCAAGTGTTGGGCAGTACATGATTTTAAAATGAGTTTGTAAGAGTAACATGACATTATGTACTGAACCAGTACAATGTTCCACTTCAACTGAGGCGAGGACATTTGCACGATTTGTACCGCGGCAGTACATTTGAAGCGATGAGGCTGATGAGGCGGTGAGCGTCATTCCCTCATTTGTCCCGTTCAAAACTAGTTCGGAAATGTTCGTTAAGAATCGAATGTGTTCGGCCTCGGTCACTTCATTTTACTAGCCGTCGTACATATTGTCATGTTGTGCCTCTTTGTCATGTCAATATCCGTAGAGGCGTTATTGTACTGTTGTAGCATAAGCCTCGTTCCGTCCTTCCCCTTACTTTTGAGAAGTAGCGCGACACAAATTTTGAAGTGGTACATTTCAAATTTTGAACCGTATCAGTACAAATGTACTGGCTCACACATGTACGTGTAATGTAAAACTAATGATCATAAATAAAAAGTCCATAATGAGTGTTATAATGTCACATTGGCATTCGATTTTTTTAAATGTGGCACGTACAATTATTCCCAGAATATTTCCCGCGGGATTCCCAGGATAAAAAGAAGCGCGGATTTGAAGTCTTAAGAATTTGCTGTCGACCAGCGAAAATCGCTTCGAAAAAACCCAGACGTGTGTACTACTATCGGGAATCTAATGAGTGAGACTTTGCGCGTTCTATTGAATTACGACCTTCTTCATAACGTTTGGACTTGTTGTGTTCGGTTATATTTGTACCTATGTTATACGTGTTTGTATAGTTCTAATAAACTCTATAGTAATTATAACGACATTTAATACGAGTCTCGCGACACGTAACAATATTATATGACACTGATTATAGTAATATTCGCCATTACTTTAGCAGTGTAGCAAGAGCATTATATGCCTACCCCAAACAAACACGCGATGTAGAACGAACAGTAAACACTCCGCCAAGGGGGTGGGCTAGACAATGTATCACGAGGGTGGAAGCCCTACAAATGTCTGAAAGCTGTCGTTATACCTTACAAGTGACTTGTTACGTTTAGATGTGTATATGCATCTGTGTAATTACTGTTTTAGAGAAACAGAAATATTGTGATATAGATAATACTATGAAGGGTAGGGGTAAGGAGAATCGTTTGTGTACATGAAGAAGTCTCTGAAGAGGGTGCTATGATATTGGACGTGATGTAAGGCTGTTGAATAAATATAACTTCGATCTTAAAACTGGCTTTTATTTTCACACTAGTATCGTTTAGTAGTAGGTACCAGTCTCTCTCCTAACGGAATTCAAAACCCATGTCTTTTTACATTTTTGAATTCCCACCAATGACAGCGAGTTCTATACACACCTCTCATTGGTTAGTTGAATCGTTACGTCCTGGCTAACACAGCTATATAGGCATTGATTAGCAATAACAAGAGAAGATCATTAAGATAGATAGTTAGATTTTTTTAATATTTATGGCTTGGCAACTAGGCCTTTAAACCAGTAGATAGATAGATAATTAGCACTTTATTGTTCACCAAATATACAATTTCAAAATACATAATTACATTGTCATGGTAGAAACAATAGGCGGCCTTATAGCTGAAAGCAATCTCATCCAGGCAACCAAACTTAAGGAATAATTTAACCTAATCTGGCGATGTAAGTGGTCCAGATCATTAAATATATCATAAATAAACATACTTAAACTACATAATTTATAAATTAAATACATACATACATATATATTAAATAGTCTATAATATAATAATTAGGCGTAATTATTTAAGGAAAATTAGTGTTAATTAATTAATAAATCAGATTTAAATAAATAAATAACAAATTTGAAGTGGATAGTTATATATAATTATATATATATATTAGTGATCCAAAAAAAATATATTTTATTTTATATTTCCAAACAGGCTCAAAAGTTTCTTTTGGGTGTAAAAAAAAATCTGTGAAAAGATGAGACCATAATATTAATATTAAGATTGTCCTCATCGCATTTTTTTAATTCCCATAAGAATAACACAGGAAAATTTTTTTTGCTTCTTCTGATTTTTGTACAGTTCAAACGACTGGTTGACTGATAAATCGCTGTTCCAATCTTTATAGAGAATTGAACGCTCTACAAAAAAGGTCTGATAACATTTTTTGATTTGTCCACGCGTTCAAAAGTTATTCAAGATCAAAGTTCAATTGTTCAAAAATATGATCGAATTTTATAAATTACACCGAAACTGTTGGTTTCAGTGTCAAAATAAGGATCAAATTTTTTGTCAAATATAATACAGTTCAGAAGGATTTATTTGAAGGCTAGCAGCGAGCACTAAAACTAGCGTTTGTACACGAGCATGTATGTCGTGCGTTCGTGTTGTACATAGCCTGTACTGTAGCCGAAAATCAAAAATCGACAAATCAAAAAATGTTATCAGACCTTTTTTGTAGAGCGTTCAATTCTCTATAAAGATTGGAACAGCGATTTATCAGTCAACCAGTCGTTTGAACGGTACAAAAATCAGAAGCAAAAAAAATGTTTCCTGTGTTATTCTTATGGGAATTAAAATTAAAAAAACCGACTTCAAAAACTAAAAAACTAAAATGTATAAAATAACTTATTTCTAAAGCTATTATTATTAATATACAGGGTGTTTGGCGCATGGACCGACAAAAATTTTTGGGGGATTGGGTGGATCAAGAGCTATCTTTAACCCATAGATACCTACGTCCCAAGTGTCACTGTAATCGAGATACGATTTTTTTTGTTTGTTTTTGAAAATTACCTGGTTCATCGTCTTTAAAACGACATATTTTTCTAGTTTGTTGTTGTAATTGAACCAAATAACTTCTATCGCAGTCTTTAATGTATGATTATTCTAAATTAAACATTAATTCTTAGCATTAGACAACAAAACGTTCTTGACGAGCTTTCAAACTCTTAAAAATGAATTAATCTATGAAAAAGGTCAAATTCAAAATTAATTATAAAAAAAACTAAAAGGTATTAAGAATTTCATTTGATTGAAACAAAATCTGTACTTAATATCCTTTCCAACGATATACCACATGGCCTTGAAATTATTCATGTGATCACAAAACAAGGTATTACTCAACCAGTGTCAGAATAAAGAAAACACCTTGTTTGTATTTTACGACGTTTTAATTAAATTTTATTCACAGATTGGGTTCAAAATGACGGCCTCCATTGTGAATGCATGCACGACATCTTTTTCTTGTTTCCACAGTCGTCGTTTTTAATCGCATTTCTTCTTTCATTATGCGAAAGGCGCTATTTATTTTTTCTATTAAAATTTCCCTTGTCCGTACTTCTGTCGCATAAACAATTTCTTTTGCGCGCCCCCAAACATAAAAATCCAGAGGTGTTAGGTCTGGTGACCGTGCAGGCCAAGGAATCGGACCGCCTCTTCCGATCCACGAATTGGGAAAACAATTGTCCAAATGTTCTCGAACGTCTCGTTGGTAATGTGCTGGGCAACCATCATTTTGGAAAATAAAATCTTCTTCTTCTACTATTGGTAAAACCAATTCAGGTAAGTCATTTATTAAAAAAGAAAAATAACTTTCTCCGGTTAGGCGCTCCGGTAAGAAATGTGGACCGATCAGGTGTCTTCCAATAACCCCAGCCCAAACGTTCACACTAAACTTACTTTGAAATGAACTTTGCCTTTTATTGCGGGGATTTTGTCCTTTTATCCCCCAATGATGGAGGTTGTGGAGATTCACAATCCCCTCATGATTGAAATTGGATTCATCGGTCCACAAAATTCTTAAAAAAAAAATTGTATCTTCTACGTCTGTATGCATCATAAACCTGCAAAATTCCAGCCGCCTCCTATGATCATCGTCTATGAGACCTAGAACAATCGATTAAATCCGTGAGAATTGTACGGACGCGATTTATTTCATCTGTGAGCTGACCCAAAGGCCACAATGAATAAATTATTTTTTTAAACAAAAACAAACACATTTGTTTTAACTATTAGAGTAAGAATTTACTTGTTAAATTGTTGTACTTGAAATTAAGTTGTAAAAACACATGCAATGAGTTTTGAATTGTTTAAAAAACATACCTTGAACAGGAGTGTAGTGGAATGCATGCCTTCCATCTTGCCGAAGAACTGACCAGACTTTCCAAACCGACAAGTTAAGTCTTTTAGCTACAGCTCGAATACTTGTCGTTGGATTCTCATCAAAAGCTTGTAAAATACTCTCATCCACTGCAACATTATGTTGCCTCACATTGACTCGAGGCTCTAGAATATTTATGCTTCCAGTCTCCCTCAGACGCCGATAGGTCGTAGAAAACGTCTCGTGGTGTGGTACACGCCGATTAGGATATGGCTCCTGGTAAATTCTACGCGCTTCACGAGCGTTACAATTGGCGCTGCCATACGCCAACAACATATCAGCATACTCTTCGTTACTGTAGTTAGACATTGTAACGAGAACAGTGAAGTAGGAGTGCACGATATATATCGATATTGAATAAAATATCGATATATGTACACGATATATCGATTCTTCCCGATATTATCGAATAATCTAGTATCGATATGTACAATCGATACATTTTATCCGATACATCAAATATCGGTAGAAATTATATAATAAAGTTTTAGTTTTTTAAACTGATTTATAGTTGGTAACTTGAGTAAAAATAAAACGTAAAACCCTGAATTATTGAATAACTAGCCTTCCCAGTAACGAAAGTTTCGTTGTTAACAAAATACTCTAAATGACTTCAAATTAAACTCCACTACATACCTAACCTACAATGTATATTCGTATCAACAGCTAAAGAGCGATTTTTGAGTTTCTCCAATAAACTCTGTTTTATTTTTTTGTATATTTTCAGCGCTGGTCGATTATGAGATATACTAATGAAATGATTCGATTATAAAATAAGTAAGCTACTAATTTCATAATCGATTTTCAATATTAATATTCGAAAATAATTCGATTATGACATTAGTCATAATCGCCCCCCGCTAAACAACATACTACTCCTACTCTTAGTAAGGGCAGCACTAGTATTAAAAATGGTATAATCTGTGTCTGTGGGTACTCGTTTCGGTCTCAGTACAAAATAACTTACAAATAAAAGCTATCTGTTTTGATTGTTTTGTTTGATACATTTTACGAAATGTAAATACAGTTATATAAAAACTAACTAATAAAAATAAATAGCACAATATATAAAAGCGGCTACAATTCAATTGTATAGAAGAAGCAAGCTGTGGCAATAAATTGATTACCTGTTTTATATATTACATTTTAATTTAAATTTTGTTTAAGCAAGGTCTCGACAAAAAGTATTGGGAATTATAAATAATTAAACTTGATTTGTTTCTTATTCCCAGCTATTTTTACTTATATCAACCTGATCCCTATCAAATACTTAATATTAAAAACTAACTAAGTAAGAAAATTACATTTTGTTACGATATATAGAAGATATCGATATATTTCTACGATATATCGCAAAGTATCGATACAACATTACGATATATTATATCGAAAATAATATCGATATTTTTTTTGTATGAACATCCCTACAGTGAAGACAAACACACCAACAGTTTAACAGAATAGTTCAACCAAAGAAAACTTAACAAAAACAGAACGTAACAAAAACAAAGTTAAACACAAAAATACTCCAACAATGCAGATGTGAATCGCGACAATACCGATAGCAATGATAGTAAAATCTCAACTAATACTAAACAAAGACCACGACACAAATTACGATCCAATGACAGACAAAGACAAGGGATATTTTCATGTGCAAGAAAGAGACAGTGTTTACCTGCGTACTATTGTTCTAAAAAACGGGTTTGGTGTTAGAGTGCGTCTTCGTCCCTACTTTGATTTTGATAATTTGGTCACATAAGGAATAATTTCAAGGCCATGTGGTATATCGTTGGAAAGGATATTAAGTACAGATTTTGTTTCAATCAAATGAAATTCTTAATACCTTTTAGTTTTTTTTATAATTAATTTTGAATTTGACCTTTTTCATAGATTAATTCATTTTTAAGAGTTTGAAAGCTCGTCAAGAACGTTTTGTTGTCTAATGCTAAGAATTAATGTTTAATTTAGAATAATCATACATTAAAGACTACGATGGAAGTTATTTGGTTCAATTACAACAACAAACTAGAAAAATATGTCGTTTTAAAGACGATGAACCAGGTAATTTTCGAAAACAAACAAAAAAAATCGTATCTCGATTACAGTGACACTTGGGACATAGGTATCTATGGGTTAAAGATAGCTCTTGATCCACCCAATCCCCCAAAATTTTTTGTCGGTCCATGCGCCAAACACCCTGTATATTATCTAACACATCTTAAAGTCGGTGCTTAGTAATTTTCAAAATATAGTAATTTTTATGTTTTGCTTTGCACCGACTTCAAGATGTGTTAGATAATATATATTAATAATAATAGCTTTAGAAATAAGTTATTTTATACATTTTAGTTTTTTAGTTTTTGAAGTCGGTTTTTTTAAACGAAGTTTTTAAATTTTATTTGTTACTTTTTAGTGTCTAGCTATGTATGGGTGGACCTACAAATGGTGCCGCGCTTCTTAAAAAATATAGGTCCTAAGAACCCGGAACAAAAAAAATTTCGTAAAATGAAAACTACTGGGCCAAACTATGTCAAATTTTTAGGGGACCACATGGCAGCTATTTCGCGTCGAACAAAAAAAGAATCACGTAAATCGAATCATAAATCTCAGAGTAATTGGTGTACATATGGAACGGAGTGAAAATTATTTTCATGAAAAATGTTCATAAAATGAAAACTACTAGGCCAAACTATGTCAAATTTTTAGGGGACTACATGGCAGCTATTCTGCGTCGAACAAAAAAAGAATCACGTAAATCGGATCATAAATGACGGAGTAATCGGCGAACATATGGAACGGAGTGAAAATTATTTCCATGAAAAATGTCCATAAAATGAAAACTACTGGGCCAAACTATGTAAAATTTTTAGGGGACCAATTGGAAGCTATTCCACGTCGAACAAAAAAAGAATCACGTAAATCGGATCATAAATGACGGAGTAATCGGCGAACATACATAAAAAAAAGGAACAAAAAAAAAAAAGATTCCGACGAATTGAGAACCTCCTCCTTTTTTCGAAGTCGGTTAAAAATGCGATGAGGACAATCTTAATATTAATATTAAGGGCTCATCTTTTCACAGAATTTTTAGTTTTTTTTTAATCACTATAATATATAATTTAAATTATTGATTACAAAATTATGATTAAACATGAATAATAAACATAGCGTAGATCAAAATGTGTTGTTGCAAGGTGGCACTCAAACGTCAAAAGCCAAATGCCAAGAGATTTTTGGCGGGAACCGAAAGGGGACGTTGTGCTGTAGTTTTATTTTCTAAAAATGTGTAAAAATACTCTAAAATGAACAATAGTGTAGGATATTGAGAGTTTTTGAGTAGTAATTATATGTTTTTATGAGGAATGTGAACTGTATAGTCAAATGTGGCATTTCGAGTTTTCACAAGAACTCCGTTGAATGGCGTCGGCTGTAGCCTACAATACAACTGCGCTACTATACGAAGACTTGTATATCAGAATTGGCTGTATGGACTAAGATTCCTTTGTCTGTCTTTGTGGCGAATTCTATTAGTATATACTTTTTAATTTTGTTTATGAGAGAAAGTTTCTAATGGAAAGGTATAAACGAATAAATAAATTGGAAAATCGTGTTATATTAAGCCAAGTAAATAATATAAAAATATCTACAACTTCATAGTGAACACACTTACCACGTATGGACTACGTGGTAAGAGTATTCACTACCATGTCCATCGAAATGCATTAAATTAAGGTGGCGCTCCTTCAGCATCAGGGTAAATTTTTAAGAAAGCGCCAAAAGTTATTGCAGTAGTATTATCGAGTATTTTTAACCGACTTCGAAAAAAGGAGGAGGTTCTCAATTCGTCGGGATCTTTTTTTATGTATGTTCGCCGATTACTCCGTGATTTATGATCCGATTTACGTGATTCTTTTTTTGTTCGACGCGGAATAGCTGCCATGTGCTCCCCTAATTTGACATAGTTTGGCCCAGTAGTTTTTATCTTACGAACATTTTTTTGTTCCCGTTTCTTGGGACCTATATTTTTTAAGAAGCGCGGCACCTTTCGTAGGTCCACCCATACATAGCTAGACACTAAAAAGTAACAAATAAAAACTAAAACTACGTTTAAAAAAACCGACTTCAAAAATTAAAATGTATTAAATAACTTATTTCTAAAGCTATTATTATTAATATATATTATCTAAAACATCTTGAAGTCGGTGCAGAGTAAAACATAAACATTACTATATTTTGAAAATTACTAAGCACCGACTTTAAGATGTTTTAGATAATATATATTAATAATAATAGCTTTAGAAATAAGTTATTTTATACATTTTAGTTTTTGAAGCCGGTTTTTTTAAACGAAGTTTTAGTTTTTAGTTTTATAAAATTAATTAGATAAAGAAAATTTGATTAAATAGATTACATTTTCTAACTCGGCATACTTCACTCCGTTAACAAATGCTACGTTCACACCACACCGTTTGTCTACGCTGCCGCTATTAAGGAGGGTTTTTTAACTATTATTTATTGTTTATAGCTGGACACTTTCAACTTTCCACCCATATGAGACGACTATCCTTACCTCTACCCTCCTTTAAATGATACTTATAATTAATAAACAATTAGTTTCATGGCAAAACAAAAAAGGTAAGGCAAGTGAATGAATGAATACATTACACACATTACCATGTATTCGACACACATATGCATATATACTCTTTTGTTTATTGTTAAAGTCAAATTAACAGTTTAGCCTTGGCGAAATCTGTGATAATAATAGAAGTATTTGACAACAGTACTTTAATAATGTACCAACTTATAATTTAAATTAATTATTATGGTCGAATTTAGACCACGGGCGACCATTAGTAAAATTAATTACATAACTGCTGTTTTAATTTTATAATTTCTTGATGTAAAATTGTGGAGTTACTAAGGGAGCAAGGAGTCTCACGAATATGACAACGAAGTGTGGAGTGGTCATAAAAATCATGAAATTCGGGTGACGCAATTTGCAGTTGTCCCAAAATCCTATCGGTCAATGCCTCAAATCAGCTAGGTTTCATCTTTCAAAGGCGTCGGCGAGGTGCGGTACGTTGTCACACGGCTGGGCCGTTGACCCGGCGCGTGCGCATCCTATCATATAAACTATTGAGAATTATTTATTTCCGCTTTTGTGTTAATGCTTGCCTATTTTATAATGCGTATGTATAATACACTATCTATGCTAACTGTTATTTTGATAGAATTGCGAATATGACAAACAGACATACGGCCCAGCTGGAAAGTGGTTAACGTCGCCCTTATAACTCGTTTTTTCTTATAACGTAACGCGACGTCGTCCGCGTGGAAATTGTTTCCAAAATCTCCCGTTTTTGAAACATTCTTCATTGGTGATCCGCTCCTATTGGTCTTAGCGTGATGATATATAGCCTATAGCCTTCCTCGATGAATGGGCTATCTAACACTGAAATAATTATTAAATCAGACCAGTAATTCCTGAGATTAGCGCGCTCAATCAATCAAACAAACAAACAAACTCTTCCGCTTAATATATTAGTATAAGATATAGAGAAGAAGCGTGAATATATGCATAAAACATACATTAAATCAATAAAACACATTACACACACTATATACCATGTATTTGACAAACACTTATAAACTCTTTTGTTTATTGTTCAAATCAAATTAACAGTGAAGCCTTGGCGAAAGCTGTGATTATAGAAGTATATATAGTCTTTGACATTAATTATTATGGTCGAATTTCGAGCACGGGCGACCACTAGTGTATATAATAATATGTGAAAATAATCTAACAACGCTTTCATTACACATGGCCGGACTTTAGCAGGTATCATATCAATGAGTCATCTAATTATGAAATATGACTTGCACTTTGAGATCCCTATCGCAAATTCCCTAATCTATCAAAGTAAATTTTCAACCATTAGCATACATAAGACTAGAACTTTTCTTGTTCATTTTTATGTTTTAAATTGCAAAGTAACACGAAGCATGAGGCGAAAAATAGCATAGGATAAAAAATACTAGGAAGAGAAAAAAAGTAAAAAACATCTTACTAATTATATATTACTAATTAGGCCATATATAAAAATACCATTACGACTCTTTCCCATAGAGGTAGACACAATATATCCTGGCTTTCGCTTCATCTATTTACACTAAACTGTTGATATTTGCAGTAAACTTTCAAGTACCTACATTTTCTATCAATCAATCAATAAATTTGCGAGAATGTAGTTTATACAGGTGTATTACAATTGTAGATGCACAGTACATTCAACCACATAGTGGTGTATAAAATTAATTAAAAAAATAAAACAAAATTTACATAAATATTCTAATTTAGAAAAATGTCAATTAAGCTTTGTTTATGTTGCACGCCGACAAAGTGAACCTGCAGTTTATTACCTTTCCCGCATTTGGACTTCTTTTGTTTACTTTGTGTTTAAAATTTGTAATTAAGAAAAACATCCTATTGTTACTGTACTCGTTTATGGCCGCAGGTGTGCAGGTTACGTTTTCTTGGAAAATTTAGTCTACGCGGTCGATTGTTGTATTGTATAGTCTTGGTATAAAACAATGCCCGAACGGATGGGTGAGGCAGTCAAGCGAGGCTTACGATACGAGCAAGACGTGTATATTCGATAAGGTATATAGTGGCGGACTTTGCTCGTGTTATTGAATCGTGCAATTTGTACTGGTTGTGTCCAGTTATATTTGTACCTGGGCAATACGTATTTCTGTTTGTATAGTTCTAATAAATTCTATAGTAATTTCAACGGCATTTTAATTCGAGTCACGCACTCGTAACATTAATAAATAAACAATTAATGTCAAAAGAAAAAATAACAAATAGATCACTAAGGTTTTCCATATAGTTAATAACAACAAGCACTTTTTTTGAGAAATAGTTTAAACCATATATAGGCTCTCTAGAGCGCATATATAATAATACACAGGTTTGGCTAATAAGCAGTCTAACTTACGACGATATCGAAAATGTGCTAAAAATAACTGTCTGAATAGTGTGATACGAAAATGCGACGTGTGTACGCGCGCGCGCGCGCACAGACACACACACACATACATATGCGCACATACACATACATATGCGCGCGCACACACACACACACACACACACACACATACACACGTCTGCCCGGTGTGGCTATAAACATCGGCATTGGTCTTCAAAATACAGTGTTCCCCTAGTAACATAAATAATGTAAATTTGACTTTGATAGTTAAGATTATTATTATTTATTACAGAGTAGCGCGGCAGCAGTGCAGTGGTGACGTATTGGCGTTGCCGTTTACATAAGCGCTTAAGGCTCAGTATTTTTCACCAATCATTAGTTTGAACGATGAAAAATGATAAAGCATTTCCCACCAGCGAGTAAAAAGCCATGTTACCGCAAACAGATCGATAGCAGGTAGCCGTAAGCGAGGACCTTCAAAGGCATTAACTGACCGACCTTCACGGCCACATTGCATCTTAATTGCTAATGAATTCAAACACATCCGCCAATATGTTAAATATTCCTCGTTCAATTGCATAAATTCCGCAATGCTTGAAGACAACAGTCTTCGAGCAGTGCTTCCTTCCCGTCATGTACTGACCTACGGGGCTGAAACATGGATACTGACGGCAGGATTGGTCCACAAGTTCCAAGTCGCTCAAGGAGCCCCTTAACATAAGAGAAAGACAACATGGCTATGTTAAAATTAGAAATGAGGAGTGAAGTGAGCCGTTTACGTCTGCCGCAGGACCAATGGCCGTAATGGTTAGTGCAACCACGGCACCAAAATTTAAAAAAAATTAATTTGCAGGACTTCAGCAGACAGGCTGACAGTCCACTTGATGGAAAACGGTTATCATCGCCTATAGATATTTGCAACACCAAAAGGTGCAACAAATGCGCTGTTGCTCTGTTAAGGGAGACCGGAACCTGATCACTACTGCCGGAACACAACTCAAGGTTGTTATGGCGACATACTTTAGACCAGGGGCGGTAGCCATCCAATCGGACAAATGCCCTACCACCTGGCCGTGCGCTGTTTTGTCGCCTCTTACGACAGCCCGCCCGGCCGCAGGAAATTGCATACTTTCTCCGTTCCTCTACGGATAAAATAAATTATAGATTACTAGCTGACTCGGCGAACTTCGTACCGCCTTATTCAAATAAATTAATAAACAAACAAATTGAGAAAACATGGGAAAGGGCTCATAGAATTTGAAAAATATATAGCCTATAACCATCTACGATTAATTCCGCGTCGACTGGTTGTGGTTTCACGATGATCGGTCCAGTAGTTTTCGAGTATATAGATATATAGATAGATAGATAGCCATAAACCATCTAGGAAAAATTTCGCATCGAATGGTGGTAGTTTCATGTCGATACGATCAGTGGTTTAAGCGTGATTGAGCCTCAAACGAACACCATTTTCATTATATATATATAGATAGATAGATTATACATAGATTTTTTTGTGCTAATCATTATTGCTGTTTAACTTGACACTACAAGCATGATTTCAAGGTATAGTGACATCTTAGACATCAAAACCAACGTAGGTATTAGATAAATACATGAACCACTTATCACACTCATACCAAATTTTGATAATACAACAAAGCACATTTTTCTTATACGATAGCAGTGTTAGGGTGAATAACACATTCTAGATGTAGACGAATATACATTGGCATTCGTACTTGATATCGCTATGATATTATTATGATAAACAATATGCAAACATAGGACACTATTTTCGTGAATACGAACATATAAGTACATCCAGAGGTCGTCGCTATGCTAACAGGATCTCAGTATAACAACCTTTAACAAGAAAATCTATATTGTTACATACTGAGAAAGAACGCACACCTGGCTGTCGTAAAACGCAGTTTATTGCCTTTCCTGCATTCGGAGTTCCTTTATTTACTCCGTGTTTAAAATTTAAAAACATCCTATTGTTATCGTATCTATTTTATGGCTGTTATTAGTGTCGAACTAATCCTTTTTTTATTGCATTGCGTCGAAGCTTGCCAGATGTGCGGATTAGATCATAACGCGACCCATTTGTCGGTATTATACAGTTTAGTATAAAACAATGCCCGAACGGAGACGTGGGGCAGTCAAGCGACGATTACGATACTAGCAAGACGTGTGTAGTACTTTCGATTAGCGATATAGTGACGGACTTTGCGCGCGTTATTGAATCGTGCAATTTCTACTGGCTGTGTCCAATCATAATTGTGCCTGTTTTATACGTGTTCTAATAAATTCTATAGTAATTCCAACGGCATTTATTTTAATTCGAGTCCTGTAGCTCGTAACAATATAATTACTAGCTGACCCGGCAAACGTTGTTTTGCCATATAAATTACTAGCTGTGCCCGCGACGTGGTCCGCGTGGAATTTGTTTCAAAAACCCCCCGATTTTGAAACATTGTTCATTGGTGCTCCGCTCCTATTGGTCTTAGCGTATGCGAGCGAGCGACGATATACTTTAGCCTTCCTCGATAAATGGGATATCTAACACTGAAAGCATTTTTCAAATCAGACCAGTAGTTCCTGAGATTAGCGCGTTCAATCAAACAGACAAACAAACTCTTCAGGTTTATATATTAGTATAAGATATCTAGTGAATATTTTGGTAAATAAAAAATAACTAACTTATAGTTCTCATCCCTATTCCGGGGAGAGAAGTGACACCAGTAGACGCCTAGCGGGAATAACTGATCAATTATCGACCGCCGAGTGTAGAAAATTATTAAAGTACTAATATCGCTATTAAAAAATAGGGGTTGGTGGTAGAAGGGTGAAAAACTATGGTTGTATGAAAATATTTTTTTGTCCAAAAGAAAAATTGGGGTGGACTACCCTTATTACTTAGAAGTATGAAATATAGTTTACGTTCTATTCGCAGACCTACTAAATTTATACACACAATTACATAAGAAATTTCGGAGTTTTGTTACAAACACTGTGACACGAAAATTTTATATATTAGATATAGATAATATTTTTCTTTCCTCTTAATGAGCATGCACTGTTTGCTACAACTACATTAATTCTTCAAAAAATAATTCCGTAACATACTTCTGCATACAACTTATAATAAAAAAGAGTTTGAAATAAGATAGAATAAGAAACATAAGGGAAAACCATTTTAAGCTAGACATATTGCTGAGAAATAGCTTGCCACTTCTTCTCCTTAACATTAATCACACGTTGCGAAGCGGTGTACATAGAATAGGAAGTAAAATTAAAATTTTAAGTGTTCTCTAATGGAACTTATTTTCAATAAAAACTTTTGAATTTGATCAGGGGGGCTGTCTGTCTATTTTATGCAATAAAGAAAGAATAGGCATGATCGAATTAATAAAAACGAAAAATAATTTTTGAACTCCAATAATTTTGTTTGCTCTACAAACACGCAACATGACAACAGCAATGCGACACGCACGTCGTATGCAATATATAAACTCCTAAATACAGTGCAACACAATTTGTTGCTTGATTGATTTACTAGTGTGGCTGGCAGCTTAAATAGCACAAATGCAGTGTGCGTATATACAAACTGTTGAATATTTACAGTATTTGTAATGGAAGTAACATTGCAAAACATCATACCTAGTTGACATTCTTCCGCAACCTTTATCAGTACGTTGAAAGACAAAATTAAATTATTTAATATTATTTTAGAAGGCAGTTCTGATAAGCGCTTATACATCGGTGCATAAGTCATGGAGGCCGTGGGAAACTCAGTGTCTAATTACGAAAGGTTTTAAATAATATAAAGCTGAATAATAAAGTTCAACCAAATTGAATTGTTTTATAATACAGAAAACAACAACACATGTATGTTTAAACAAATCACTTTGGTTGCTTCATTCAAATAGAAGTGAATCATGTAATATCATTACACATTTATTTAGGAATTATATTATTGGTTGACTGTGTCATAAAATATATAATAGGCCTGAGACATGAAACTGAGAATCAACTCAAAGTGGTGATTTAAGTAATAATTATATAAACACACACACACACATACACGTTGTATTAATGTTTAAAAAAATTGAGCATTGGAAGAGCTAGAGACCAACACCTAATATAATACAGGTTTTTACCTAGTTTTAGGTGTTGAAGCCCTCATACAGTAGTTTTGTAGTAAACTTTATTGTCTTTTATACTGTTACTTCTACATGTTTTACTGAATAAAAATTATTATTCTTATTCTTAGGCCATGAGATTTACTTAAGTTTCCCTATTACAAATAGAGGGGTATACAAAGACGAAAGCAGTAGGTATTTAATGTTTGTTAGAGACCACAAGGTCATTCACTCTTTTGTATAATGACTGAAAAAATTAATGAAAAGAGGTCAGTGCTTGTCCTTCATGCTCATTTGCACTCATTTCCATCCACAGTTCAAGCATACTTATAGCTGAAAATTATTTTTATTTGTTAATTCTATTCAATCTCATAAACAAATATCAATTCAAAAGTTATTGCAAACTGAATTCTAGACAGAACATTTATAATAATTGTAAAAAGCCTTGCAGAGATGTGGGCAAGAAAGTACCAAATATACCTAATATTAACTATTTGGGCAGAGTTTACCCCTTTAACACACAATAAGCAATGAACACCGTCTACACGCCACACCGCCTTTTATACGAAAATACTACGAAAACTACCCTACATAATAATATTATTATCTATGAAGATTATCTATGTGATATTAATATAATCTATGGTTCTCATAACTGCTGTGATGGACATCGCGTAACATAATATTATAAATTATGTATCTTGTTATTGCTGTTTCAAAGTGGAAAAAAGGCCAAAACTACCCAGCATGTCTATCTATGATTACTTAATTACAATGGGTTTTTTTTCAATAAGCATGTTACATTTCAGAGGGAGCTCTAGCGCTGTGCCTATTAAACTACAATCAGCCACACTACCATGTAACCCCAAATTCAGATACCTTGGTTCACTACTGCAGAGTAATTGTGATATAGAGGGATGTAAGGAGAAGGATAAATGTAGCATGGCTAAAATGGAGACAGGTAACTGGTGTGACGTGCGACCAACTAATGCCACTGATACTAAAAGGTCAAATATATAAATCTGTCATACAACCAGTCATGTCATACGGGTCCGAATGTTGGGCCACTAAAGTGATAGACCACAAATGGCTCCACTCATCTGAGATGAGAATGTTGAGATGGATGTGTGGTGTTACAAGAATGGATAAGGTGAAAAATGAGTACATAAGGGGATATTTGAAAGTTGCATCTGTGACTGAAAAATTGAGAGGAGAAATATTAAGGTGGTATGTATGGGCATATAATGAGTAGGGATGAAAGTCAGGTGACAAAAAGAATGTTAATCCACAAGATGGATGGGTACAAATGTAAAGGTAGACCAAAAAAAGACTGATGGATTGTGTGAAGAATGATTTGTGGTGTGACAGAAGATGTATGTGAGAATAGAGGAGTGTGGAAGGAAAAGACATATTGTGCCGACCCTAATTAATTGGGATATGGTGAAAGAAAAAGAAAAGAATTATATTACAAAATTTCTTTTCCTACAATTAATGGTATACAGCTAACAGAACAAAATATATAAAAAAACTGTCTTTATGATTTTACAAAAAAAAAAACAGGTTACACAATTTTCTCCCTTAGAATTGATGGTGTTACAGCTAGCAAAAAATCCTCCATAAATTCTTAACATGTGATAATAATAATAGACACAAATTAAAACATTACACAAAGGGTAGAATATAATAAGTGAAAGAGTAGAACAAAGAGTGAGCAGATATGGAGTACAGTGTCTTTGAGATATTCTTCAATTGGAATATTTGTGAGTGTGTGTGTAGTCTGCATTATTTAAAACTTTACATAACAGTTCTTGTTGGTAATTAAGTGAAAGTTTCCGAGATTATACCATTATAGAACAATAGGTGACATTTTATTACTAAAAATAATTGTTTATTGCTTTGAAACAGCATTACGAAGTAAGAATATGGTGTCTTAATACCCCATGCATAGACATGAGATAGGAATAGTAAGAAACTATATATTGTTTAAGTATGTTTGTTTATCATATTACCTAATTATCTGCACCATCTATATTGCCAGATTAGGTTTAATTATTCCTTAAAGGCCGCCTAATGTTTCTACCATGACAATATTGTAAATGTGCATTTTTGAAATAGTATTTTTGGTGAGCAATAAAGTGTTATCTATCTATCTGTCTATATACCTAGTGCTATATCCTGGTGGCCTTCTAGCATCCTCTGCCTTATTTTTTCTCCACTTCAGGTGGACATTGATCTCCATTATTGTGTAACAATTGTCATATATATATCAACACTCATGATGTAGTAAGAATTTCTTCTATCTCTTCTAACTCTATCTCAAGATGTTTGTATGGCTAGATACTTATTGCCCACATAACTCATCGGTTTCTATATAACATGTGCATAAGGTACAGTTGCGGTATGAAAAGGTTTGTCATCTTAAAGTCGACTTTTGCTTGCGTGAGTACAAGATACGGTAGTGGCAACATTTTAATAAATGTTATGTTTTGTTGTTGATCTCAGTAATTTTAGACTTTATTGTCACATGGTAAAACATACGATGTGGAACATCTATTCTGTGATTTAGTTTGAAAAGGTAACATGTGCTCTTAAATGAATCAATTTGGAAATTGGTAAACCTTTTCATACCAGGACAGTACATAATAGGCATGTTTGGTAAGGCTATTTTAACATGACAGTGTTCTGTGTAGAAAAGTTTTGAGGCTTTCCTATTAAAATATATTAATTGTGAAGAGATAATCATTACTTACACACACAGTTCTTGCAATTAGCAAAGGTGAACAGGCTTTACTTGTGGTAAAATCTTTTTGGTGACACCAAAATGTGCATAATTGGACTCACATTCATCCATTCATCAGACACAAACAATATACACTTCACATACAAGTATGAGTCAAGCCAACTCGCCTTTATAAATTGCAAGAACTATACTAACATTTCAATAAAATTACAAAGATTATTCACAATTTATGAAAAGACTATTGGAATAATTCATACTTTAAATATGTAAATACTCTACAATTTATATGTTTTAGAATATGGTAATTTCTGTTAAGCATGTACTGTTGTTGTATAATTATCAAATACCTGCATAAATATTAGCTTTCCATCATTAGTATTTTGGTTCATGTATCTACTCATACAATGTATTGGCATAATATTTATAATTAATCATTATAAGATATAAGATTTTCTGAAGTTTTCTCGACTAGTATACATAATAAAACTATGTTTCTTCCAAATTTTAATATCATATAAAATTATTAAAACTAGGCATATTTGCTGAAGAGTTTCTTGTGTTGCTTCTTCTCTTCAAGCCACAACATATTGCAAAGCAGTGGTAAATTAGATTAGGCTTCCTTGGAGTAAATAATAAGCAACGTTAATACTTAAAATGAACAAGTTGGCGGTAGGCTAAATAAAACATTAACTACTGGCCACCGGGGATCAAAATTCAACCATAATAATTAATTTAAATTATAATTTTATTAAGGTTCTGTTGTCAACAACTATACTTCTGTAATCACAGATTTCGCCAAGGGTAGACTGTTAATTTGACTTGAACAATAAACAAAAGAGTATAAATACATTTGTGTCTCAAATACACCATAGTGTGAGTAATGGTTTTTTTATTGATTTAATGAATTATTTATTCATAATTAAAATAAATATTAGCATTCTGCACTTCTACTCTATATAAACTATATCTTTGTGAAATTTCATACTCCTCCATCTGCACAATTTTCATACAAAGGGGTACAAAGCTTTTTTTGTGTTTTTGCTTGATTTAGTAATTAATTAATATGTACATACATACATACATGTATTTGTAATGAGATGTATAAAAGTAACAAATAATTGAATACAAATATTTCTAATAATAACTAAAGATCTCGACTTTCAACCAACCTAGCATACACTTTTTTTGCTTCAGCTACTTCCATAAATTTTCTCAAACATGTGCAGCAGTTTCAAATTACTTTATATCTGTATTTTAGTTATAATGGAGTAATTTCACTTTTTAATAGAAATTTAAATTTATCTCTGAATAAAGAAATTGTCTTAATAAAAGTATGTCAAAAGATTTATGCAGCTGTTTCAACATATTAAAATGAGTGTTAGCAAATCTAATCTTCTTGCCATAACCAATTGGATGCCGAATAGTGAAAGGTGTTGGAAACTAATGTCAATTAATTCATGACTTTTATAATTTAGATTGCACACTTTTAACCGGAGATAAGAGAAGTTTTATGTGTGTGACATAGAAGACGACAACCTTGTCCTTCAAGTCCAGTAAACATAGATTTTATGTACAATGCTCTATGTAAATAACATTGAAGACAAAAAAATAATATCTACTTACAAAATATCCAATAAAAAGTAAACCAAATCACTGGCACTTAACAAGAACCGGAATTATTGTGTAAAAAATGTAATTCCCGTATAACGGAGTTTGTGACTAACAAACATCTGATACCTGTTATCACTCGGATAGGTTTGTTATCATATCAGCAACATTAGCACAAAAGAATCTTCGACTTACACTTATGACGTATGATAAACAACCCGCGTATACAAACACGTCCGTTCTTTACGAATAAATACGATACGATACGACCTAAATTACTTTTGTACACTGCGCTATGTAGACGTCAAACGTAGGTCACTGGCTCGCCAAATGAAGTTTAACCACCGTATAACTTAAACGACAATACAAGGTCTAACTTAAACGCTTAAAAAATACACCCAGAAGCTGTAAAAACAAATGTAGTGCTAAGAAATTCAAATTAAAGTATGATTTCGTAGAAACATCACTCACCAAATAGGAAACTGGTCTACTTTAAAATTAATTTTCTTCTTCAGTCGATCTTATTGTTATAAAGTAATATCACGCATTATACTAAAATCACATTACGCAATACGATAATAATCACACTTTTTACAGTAATTTTGTAAAAATTTACGTCTAAACAAAAGTTTTGCTTTTGACGATGACAACTTACTACTCATTCATGACATGACACATTCAACATGTCTTCTAAATACTCATCCGGTATACTGTGTCTTTCTTTAATAATAGTATTTTTGTTACAATCACACCATTGAGACAGAAAGCTAAGTATCGATAAATTAAAACATTTTATATTTTACGGTTGGAGTTTCAAACTATTTAAAGTTTTTAAATGAAAACAACACATAAATAGCAAGTAATTGATCAAAATATTCATTATTTATTTTATAATATTTATGGCTTGGCAACTAGGCCTTTAAGCCAGATCAAAATATTCAAACTTTTACCAGCACAGATAATACAATAAAATTGATGTGCTTAGTTTTTTTTCTAAGCCGCACTACGAACACAACACGACAACACTTATACCGAGTCTACATAATCCAACCTCTGGATGGCAATAACTTGCGTATTGCCATCAACTCTTAATATTATATGTTTCAACTTTAGCCAAGTCTTTATAATAAAAAGCCCGCCAGGAATATTTTTTTTATTATAGTAACCTTTAATACCCTTGCCCTTGGATTGAATTTTTTAAATAGGTACTTAGTGCCTTAAATAAACTTTATAGCAATAGTAATAAAAGCAAGATTTGCTCAGAATTTAAGTGACAATGGATTTTTACGTGCTTTTTAACGAGAGACGAACCTCTAAATTGTTATTTTTAAGTCATTAAAATAAAGACTAGAATATGGTAATACATTACCAACAATTTTATTATAACAAAATTATTTACATGTTGTCATATTTTTGACTTTAATTCTTTAATGTAATTTGTCAAACTTTGACTTCTACTTATATTATCAATTTATTTATTACGCACAGAATAAATTGATATAATAGGAGATTATTAAGTGACTCAATAATATGACATATTTATATACACTGAGTCTGATTTACTGCTGTTCTTGAACTGCTTCTTGAAATATTTCCTTTTAGCATTTTGCAGTTTCACCATCAATATTCCAAATTGCGATGAAGCAGAAGTATCGGTAATAATGACAGAAGAACACTCTCTTTCAAATATAACTGATTTAGGTTGTCCAGAACCCTTTGACACTACAAGCAATCCACCAAAAAGTCAGCTCTCATATAGTAATTTTGGCGACGAATTTTGCGGCGAACCATTACTTTCTCAGCACATAACGATAGACTTCAAGCCACTGGATAGCATTGATAATGACTTCATTCAGAAGAAGTGCTGTGCGTTTTGGGAATTTCTGAATAGTCGGCAGGAGCTTAGGCATCTGATGGTTTATCCGGTAAAAACATTGTCAAGTATTCCTCGGGTCTCCTCACTGTCAGCGCGTTCCATTAGTAGTTCACAACGCCCAAAATGCTGCGTTAGCCGTTCCACAAGGCGACCGCGGTCATTGTGGTCGTGGCGAAAACGTCACTAATGACGACATCATTTTCGATCACACAACGCTCACAAAGACCCAATTCAGGAGCCATAAGCTTGGCAGCTAGGCCTTTAAGCCAGATCTTAGTTATTTACAATATAGTTTCTTAATTTTCTTAAGCCTATGTGTAGCACAGCTGAACTGTAGGTAATCAGCTAGTGCCATGCAACGGAGTTCTTGTGACAACTCAAAAGGCCACATTTGACTATACAGTTCAATTAAAAACTCAAAAGCTATCAATATCCTACAACTATTGTTCGTGTTAGAGTAAATACGTTAAGTACATATTTTTAGAAAATAAAAGTGCACAGCACAACATCCCTTTCAGTTCCCGCCAAAAACTCCCAGAGTATCTTTCGACACAGCAATATATAGAGTGCAAATCTCGTTTGTCGAATAGCGGCAACTACAAACATATTTAGTCTCGTCTATTCTATAATTTGTCCTTTTTCTTTCTTTCTACTAATGATAACTTCAACAAAGCCTTGTAAAAGTATAAAAATTACTTGGAATTATCATTAATAAAATACTTAAAGATATTTTCTACATGATGGAAATTTTAAGAAAGCTTTTGTTTTAGGAAAAAGGCATGTATACTGACAAAACGACTTCCCATGAAACCAGCTCGACAGAAATTTCCATCAAATCCGAGCATGATGAGACGGCAGCAAAACCTATGAGAACTGCTGTGTCTATGCTTGAAATAATAGAAAAAAAGGGTATATCAAATAGATTCTATATCATAAACATAAATTCTATAAATTATAATAGAGATTTTTGCTGCGACCAGGCCTATCGTAAGAGGCAACAAAACAACTCAGAGCCAGCTGGTAAGGTGTTTGCCAGACTGGATGGCCCCTGGTCTAGAGTATGCCGACAACAACCTTGAGTTTAGTAGCCAGGCTCCAGTCCCATCTGTACAGCAGCACATTGGTAATACCTAGTATTGCAAATGTTTATAGGCGACGGTAAGCACTTTCCATCACGTCAGCTTGTCTGCTGTACCCAGCAATAATAAAAACAAAAGATTCCACATTATTTTATAATAATATTTATGAATATTAAAATCTAGGTCCCGATTGCAGCACCACCCAATTGTGAATTTAAACCGTTCTCGAATCCACTAGACAAACAAACAAAAACTGTCCTGTCTGTCCAACCGTTTAGACTCATCCTAAACGGTTTGACAGATTGTGACATACACACGAATAGAAGTTGCTATTAGGATTAAGCCAACAGGTACCCAGGGACCTCGAAGCCGCGAAAGGAGGATTGGTACCAGTCCACTAAAGTAAAACATATCTCAGGGTTGTCATGACGATAATTTATTATACTCTACCAGATATGTATACTCTACTAGATTCTTTTGAGAATCACTTGGTGAAATTGACACGTGTCTAAATATATTTACCAGTACTTGTAAGATATAGAATATAGCGCGTTCAACCAAACAAACTCTTCAGCTTTATATATTAGTATAAGATTTCACCACGAAAAGAGGGGTATTTTTCTTCTATGGTTTCACTTTCTATTCTATTCTATTTTTGGCGATTTGGCTCCAACGCTACTGGCGCTGATTCGGCCAATGTCACAGTAACAGAGAATGTCAGGTGTGGGTTATTGGCAATTGCAGCTCAGAAAAAAAAAATTGGTCGGTTTTCTTTCCAGTCGTAACTGGTTTCACTTTATTTTGATACAAATCAAATGTCACAATTTATGTGACAAATCGTTTTAATCTTGGCAACAGACTGTATACATCTTCAGGATAAAAATATTTAAGTCATAGCTTTGTCACTTTCCAGGTCTTATAGACCGTACCTTCGAAGCAAAGTTGCCACAGTCTATGTGCTCTTTGGGCTCGAGGGAATATCATGAGAACGAGGCAATTCCAACCTCAGCCAAGTTGACACGGAAAAATAAAATAAAAGGTATTATTTATATATTTTGAAATTGTATATTTGGTGAGCAATAAAGTGTTATCTATCTATCTTATTTAATTAGTATTTAGTCAGTGGCTATTTTGTCCTACAGTCATCTTGAATACCCGCTGTACTTCTACCCTTTCTTTTTTGATAACGCAGAGGAATATCTTGGGACGACATCCTCAGGGTCTTCATGCTAGCTTCAAACAGAAGCAGTCCTGAAAAAACCGATTGACTATAGTAGAATTATTTTCTCCGTGTAGTTTGGGTTATAAATAATCGGAGCGGTGAAGCGAGTATTTCGCTCTCTCTTCCACTCACGGGCCTTATGGGCAGGCATAGTGATACGGATTATTGTTGTCGATAAGCGTTATTGATAGTGTATTTAGTTATGCCATTTTGTGGGTTAGTGATATAAATGAAAGAAAAAAATAGATAAAACAACGTATTTATTAAAATAAGAATAATAATGATTTAAAATAAATTATTAATTAGGTATCTATGTATTAAAAAACTATAAGTACAAAAGTTTAGAATGTAACAAGTTACATTAAAAATAAATATAAATACTTATATCTAAGTTTAAAATTAACAGCAAAAAAGATAAAAATGATTTTTATAAGAATGATAATCTTTCTTTGATAAGAATGAGTTTTTATCGATAATGGCGTTGAGCCCAGGGAACATGCTCACCCCTAGCCCTAGCCGGGCTGAGGCCGGGTTTGATTTATGACCCAAACTTCACGGAGAAAATAATTCTACTACAAGTAACCAGTAAACATAAACCTGCGCTCCTGTATCCGTGCTTTTTCGAGGCGTCACGGGCTCCAGCACAGAGTTAATACGCTCGGCAATACTGGGCTACCTTGGTGGCAGACTGACTCACTTCCCCAATCATGGGGGGAAGTCCACTGCTAGCACCGTAGCAAAATCTTCCTGTGATGAAATTCACCGGAGGAGGAAATGCGCGTAGCGCATGCGACCGCCGGTCCACATCCTGTAGATGGGGTCTAAGTGCGCGTTCTACTAACGTTTTCCTTGGCCTTTTTCTGCGCCATAAACTCCGCCAAAAACTCTTAGATGTTTCCGGAAAAAGCTGACAACAACTTTTTTATTACGAAGCTACTACACCTGTTGGAACGTGGTTACCGTCGCCTATGGAAATTTGTAACATCAAAGGTGCTAAAGGGAGAAAGGAACCTGACCACTAATGCCGGACCATAACTTAAGGTTCTCGCGACACTAAAGACGATGTTTTCACGTTGCCAGCCTTGATAATGGGATACAGATATGATACAGGGAAGCTAGGATAGGAGGAGAGGAGAGTGGACGTATGTGTATAAAATTATTTTCTTCCAGCTTGTACCTGCAGCGGTGTGTGCAGAACGTGTAAACAGAAGTCCATTGACGCGCCTCCATCTTCAGGGTCTCTCAGAGTTAAGAAACTGTGCAAGAAGATGACTGAGTGGGATCAGAGACATCCTAAGTATGCTGTGGGGGTTGATATAAGTTATGTGGTGCGATTTGGTAGAGGGTTACTACTAGGGTTCTACTGTGCGAAGTGGTGCGGCCCTGCTTCTCGGGGCTTAGTACCAAATCGGCGCACTAGAATCTAAGAAGAGCTTAACTCTGATTTACATCACTGATATCTTAGATATATGCTGTCATAGGGAGCCAGGTAGAAATATGCTGCTGCTCTCTTAAGGTAGACTGGAACCTGGTCACTAATGCCGGAACACCAGTCAAGGTTGTTATGGCAGCCTACTCTACACCAGCGGTGGTAGCCTTCCAGTCGGGCAAATACCCTACCACCTGGCTGTGGGTAGCTTTGCCACCACTTACAACAGGCCGCCTGGTCGCAGGAATTTGCAATCTTTCTCCGTTCCTGCACGGATAAAAGTCTACGATGGTTACCCCGTTGGATGGGGTGACGCACCAATGGCAGGCGCGGTCAGGCGCTCATGGCTCAATTGCCCGAAGGAGGAGAACGAAATATGACGACGAGTTCTTGCACTCTCTTCTACTATATTTCTTTCTTAATTCTTGCTAATTTAACGTAGACTATATATACAAAACTCTTATCGTTTACGTGATGTGCACTTCAATATTATAATCATTAATTAATATTTTTGGACATTTTGATGATATAGAAAATTTTCCAATCTTATCGGCAGATCTAACACCGATATACATTATCTGTTATTACGTAGCATCACGTTCATGTATTTGCCATGGTTTGTAACTATGCTCAATTATACATCAATAAATTGGTGGATGAAACAAGACATATGTTATGACTTCTCTTCCCAAGCTTCTGATATCATGTATCTTAGAAACACACAATGCCCCAATGAGAGATCGGCAGTCGAGCGATAACCACAAGCGGACTTGTGTACATTCGGTAATCTATTTAGTGACGGACTTTGCGCGCGTTATTGAATCGTGCTTTACGTTAGGACTGGTTGTGTTCAGTTATATTTGTACCTGTGTTATACGTGTTTGTATAGTTTTAATAAACTCTATAATAATTCCAACGGCATTTTAATTCGAATCCTGCAACTCGTAACAACATTGTAAGAAAAGAGTGGAAGAGGTTTCATACATTTCAGATCGATGGAGCCGCCTGGTCATCCTCCAGCCCTCATTCACAGCGCCATGCAGAGGAAGGTCTAAGAAACTACTAATGGTCCAGTAAAAGATGCAACTTTGAAAAGCTATAATAATTACTAACTAATATACTAGATCTATATCGCCATTTTGCGAGAAAATTTAGTTGTTAATGTTATCAGGAAATACCTACACTCTTAGATTTTAAGGGCCGCTTGCATAACGATCGCCTTTAAATAAAATTAGTTAATCATATTAAACTGCCTATATACGTTTTCCACAAAACGTATTGACCGTTCTTTAAACATATTTAGCGGCAAATTTTACATTGTGCAAGACGCTAACTGTACTTAAGGGTGTTAAATACGTTGTAACTTTTAGGTTTCTTAAATAAATTTAGACAATCTTATGCAAGCCGCCCTAAATCTACTTGATGCCTATCGTGCCTAATTTTGATTATCTATTCTTTTACATATTATAAAATTATAATATATATAATGCTTTCGGTTGTTTTATGAATACAAACTAATAAAATTGAAGTGTCTGTTTGTAATGTAGCAAACAAACAACAGGTTTTTTAGTTTATTTTGTACTTGTATTAAAAAAACCGAATTTGACGGGACTTTCATTGGGAGATAGCTAATGATGTTATGAGTAACTTTATACTTTCGAAATTAGGGTTCCTTGAAAAAATCCTCACGGATGAAGTCACGGGCACAGCAAGTGTCATTATATATCTCTTGTAGCCGCCTGCGATTTTATTTCTGAAAATTCTGCCCTCGCGCCCGCCTTTGGGTAGTGGACCCGGCGATGACGCGTATTATTCACCTCGACTCGTGCTATATGCCGTTTGGACACCACGATGATATTTTATTTTCATGTATAAGCTATATTCAAAAAAGTTTCATCAAATTCCGTTCATTCATTAGTACTTGTGTGAGATAGGTATATATCCATCCATAGACACAAACTTCTGATACTTATAAAATATACTTATATCACTACTAGAGTTTAACCCGCGGCTACGCCGCCGGTCAATCTCTAGTGCGTGCTTCTTGTATAAAAAGCAGACGTTAATACAGGTTACATTGTACTAATTTTTCATGTTAGTGGTATTTGCACTCGGAAGATTAATTTCATTTTATATCGCAAACTATCCCAGCTTCCGGCATGAAAAGTGTTTATATCCATTGTCCGTATTAAAACTACATTTAAACAAAATTACAGCAAAACCGATCCAGTATTCCTAGTAGTTTTCCGTGAAAGCTTAACGGAAAGACATATCGAGTTACTATCGCATTTTTTATAGACGACGAATTATTATATCAATAAACTTGAGAAATGATTGGTCTCATCCAAACTTACATTCTTTATTTCAAACCGTCCTAGTTATACTTATTTATCCCCGTCTATGTAAACTACATAATAGACAAACATGACAATAATGACTAAAAGGACAAAAAAAGACGAAAAGGATAAAAAGGACCTAAAGGGCAAAAAGAGACAAAAAGAACACAAAGGGCAATCAGGACAAAAAACACGAAAAGGACAAAAAGAGCAAAAAGAGACAAAAAGAACACAAAGGGCAAAAGGACAAAAAGGGCAAAAATGACAAAAAGGACAAAAGGGCAAAAAGGATAAAAAATACAAAAAGGCAAAAATGACAAATAGGATAAAAAGGGCAAAAGGACAATAAGGGCAAAAAGACACAAAGGGCAAAAACGACAAAAATACAAAAAACGCAAAAGGGCAAAAGAACAATAAGGGTAAAAAGGACAAAAGGGAAAAATGGCAGAAAGGGCAAAAAGTGCAATAAAAACAAAAAGGGCAGAAGGACAAAAAGAGCAACTAATACAAAAAGGACATATAGGGCAAACATGACAAATAGGACAAAAAGGGCAAAATGACAGTAAGGGTAAAAAGGACAAAAAGGACAGAAAGGACGAAAAGGACAAAAAATACAAAAAGGACAAAGTACAAAAAGGACAAAAAGGGTAAAAGGACAAAAATACAAAAAGGACAATAAGGGCAAAAAGACACAAAGGGCAAAAATGGCAAAAGTACAAAAAGGACAAAAGGGGCAAAAGGACCATAAGGACAAAAAAACAAAAGAGCAAAAAGGACAATAAGGGCAAAAAGGACAAAAATACAAAAGGCAAAAGGGTAAAAAGGACAAAAGGGAAAGGGCAAAAGGTACAAAAAGGACATAAAGGGCAAAAAGAACGAAAAGGACCAAAAAATACAAAAAAGGCAAAAAGGGCAAAAGGACAATAAAGGTAAAAAGGAAAAAAGGGAAAAAAGGACAGAAAGGGCAAAAAGGGCAATAAAAACAAAAGGGACAGAAGGAAAAAAAGGACAAAAGGTAATAAAGGTCAGAAACGGGCAAAAAGGACAAAAAAGGCCAAAAATATAAAAAGGAAAAAAAAGGAAAAAAGGGCAGAAAAGGGCAAAAAGGGCAAAAACTACAAAAAAGGGCAAAAATGACTAAAAGGGCAAATAGGTCAAAAATGGCAAAAGGACAATAAGGACAAATCGGACAAAGATGACCAAAATGATAAAAATGGAAAATCACAAAAAACCTTTTTGGGATAACCTTTACATTAATCTATGCCAAAATCTATCCCATTATCCGGGATAAAAGGTATCCCTTGTCCACCCTCGGTATTAAAACTACATGTTTACCGAATTTCAACTAAATCGGTCCGATCGTTTTTCCGTAAAAGCATAACAAACCGAAAGACAAATATATTATTATCCCTGAAACTATCCCGTTTTTCGGGATAAAAAGTATCCTATGTTCATTCTCGGCATCGAAAATATATATATACTGATTTTCAGCCAAATCGGTCCAGTAGTTTTTACGTGAAAACGGAACAGACAGACAGTTACTTTCGCATTTATAATATTAATAGGGATTCCGAAAAAACATTTGTCTATTTGTGTTGTTCGTCTGCAACGTGTTGCGAATGGAAGCTGTCACGAATGATGATTTGGTATTTCCAAATTATTACTATAGACACAAAAGTTTATACAATAATATTCAAGACTCTATTATAATGACAAACATCACGTCAAGAGAGTTTTTGGCGGGAAGTAATAGGAAATGCTGTGCAGTTTTTTTTTTTAATGTGTAAAATTCCTCTAAAATGTTGTAGGATAGTGATAGTTTTTGAATAGTAATTTATGTGTTTTTGTGTGAAATGTGAACTGTATAGTCAATTGTGGCCTTTCGAGTTGTCATAAGAACTCCGTTGAATGGCGTTAGTTGATAACCTACAGTTCTTAGATTTGCAGATTTTTCTTTTTAATTTACCGGCCACATTGCTAATTATCTAGCCAATTTTTTTCACCTGGCTTTTCTATTCACACGACATTGGCAAAATCAATGCATAAACGGCATTGCAGCCATCAATTAAAAAAAAACTTTTTTGTGAGAAATGTGAACTGTATAGTCAGATGTGGCCTTTCGAGTTTTCACATGAACTCCATTGAATGGCGTCGGTTGTAGCCTGCAATACAACTGCGCTCTATACGAAGACCTAATAAACAGATCAGAATTGGCTGTATGGACTAAGATTCCTTTGCCTGCCTTTGTGGCGAATAAATAAACAACAAAAACATAAATAATAAAAAAAGAATTAGAAAAATCACTTTTATTCAATTTAGAAAACTGAAGCTTGTAAATTCATTTTAAAATTGTAAAACACTAGAAATGTATCGACAATAATGATAACATTACCAGAAATAAAACGGACGCACAAAGACACTGAAGGTCTGTGCAAGTAAGTCTCCATATATTCAATGTACTCTTTGCAAGTAAGTATAACACAGTGCGTTCTATTAGTAGCTCACAACGCCCAAAATGCTGCGTCAGCCGTTCCATCTGGCGACCATGGTCGTTAGGGTCGTGGCGAAATCGGCACTAATGATGTCATCATTTTCGATCACACAACGCTCACAACGACCCATGTAAAGAGGTGAGTTGAATAACCGTTCCACTAGAATTGGTAATTATGCATTAACCCACAATGGAAAAATAAGCATTATTATATATTACAATTCTATTAATATGGTTTGCTATGATATAAAAACGATTTTAAAATCGTCGGAAAGCCGTCATTTAGATTAAAATCAAAGAAATAATCAAATTAATACGATTTTACACAGACTGCCTAATAAACTAATATTATTAATAAAAAATAATAGCACAATTTACCAAAACGTTGTGATTTTGAGCACAAACACATAACTTAACTTAAAACCAATCAATATTTTACAACGTTAGTCAATAAAGCAGTTCATATTTTTTGCTTAGAAAACTACAAAACATTTTCTTCCCAGTTCCCGTTAGAAACGCCATATTATTAGTATAGTTATTAGTTCACCACAATGGCAAGGCAAAGGAATCTAGTCCATACAGACAGGTCTGTTGTGTAAGTATTCTTGTAGCTCGATTCTTGTAGCTCGGCGCACATACTCAAAATATAGAAAGGTTGTGGCGTGACATAAAAGCAAATGTTCCACAATATGGTCGTCAAGTACAACATTTTACTGGTTATTTAGCTGAAGCTAGATTTCGCCAAACTTTTACTTCCGCTAGTAACAGATTTCACGAGTTCTGGAAGGCAGCTGGTATATTATATCCTCCCAGATGATTTCATATCATCCAGAAATCTTCCATTTTATTAAATAATTAAATTCTATAATTAAATATAAAATTTTTGCTGTATATATTTAATTCCTTAGCCTGGTGTTTAGCAAAATCTAAAAAAAAACGTAAATTATTTATTTAAATCAAACTTTAAAAAATATATTTGTGAGGCTGTATGGTCTAGGATCTTTGCCTGTTCTTCAAATAGTGAAGAACACAAAACTACTACTACACATGTTTTAATCAAATGTGGCTTTTTCAGCTGTCACAAGAACTCCGTTGAATGGCGTCAATTTCACCTGCAATGAACTGAAGCTATACGAACACTTCATATATCAGAATTGGCTGTATGGACTAGATTCCTTTGCCTGATTCATGGTTATTAGCAAATAAATAGTAGTTTGTGATTGTGGCAAATAACAATGGCGTAATGTGATACAATACTTATAATTTTAAATTGGTTTTATCAGTTAATTATTACATATAGTTATATTATAAATTTGCAATATAATCTTGAAATTAAATATGCTGTGCTTTTTTCATAATTAGGTAAGTTTTCACGCTAAAATTGAACATTATTTCTATCGAAAATATGACGCACATATTTAACGTAATTAATTATATCGTTTATTAATTTTTTGCCTATATGATAACTTGCCGACGATTTTAATATCGTTTTTGTATCATAGCAAACCATATTAATAATCTTTGTAATATAAAATAATGCTTATTTTTCCATTCCGGGTTAATGCATAATTACCCTAGAATTTATGATTGTAACGTCTGCGAGCAATTGGAACGAGAAAAATCGCGGCCGTGAATGTGGTCGTTGTGCATCCCTTCTGGAGCGTAGCCATAGACGCTTATTAGTGCAATCGCGTCCCAAACTCGAAGGGTCCGAAACCTAGCCAGAAAGCATGGACAGCTTATAGTTCGGGAGCTCTTAGAATGCGTTGCGTATTTCGTGAACATGTATGTATACATATTGTTACGCGCCGACAAAGTGAATGCACACTTGGTATATTACCTTTCCTGTATTTGGATTTCTTTGGATTACTTTGTGTTTAACATTTGTAATTAGACAATAGCCTATTGTTATTATACTTGCTTATGGCCGCAGGTATGCAGATTCGTTTTCTTCGAAACTGCAGTCCACGCGGTCGATTGTTGTATTGTACAGAAGTATAAAACGATGCCCGAACGGGGGGGGGGGGTGATGCAGTCAAGCGACGATTACTGTATTATACGTGTTTGTATACTTCTAATAAATTCTATAGTAATTCCAAAGGCATTTTAATTCGTGTCCCCGCACTCGTAACAATATTATGAATATCACGCCTGTTTTCGACAGGGGTTAGCAGAGACTATAGATTTCCACTTGTGACGATCCTGACAAACAACTTTCGCTTCTGTAATTCGCTTACTGAAATTAATTTGGAAACAATAGTGTAGGTTATAGCATCAAGACATTTAGGTAATGCAAGCATTTGCACGTCACGTAAATGACAAACATACTGGAAACTTTATATTATATAATGCCTATTCATGTACCTATGTTTTTGAAAATAAAGATTGATTGATTGATTCATCTATTTTCATTAACTTAACATTAGCACTTCTGCTATTTGGCTACGGTCTACCGGCAGCAACTCTACCATTCACAACGCTGTCATACACTTGATTGTGATTCTATTTTCATCCATTCTCTCTACGTGTCCAAACCACCTTAACATTCCTATTTAATTCTTCTTATTACATCTTATTTCAATCCACAACGTCCTCTTGCGACACTGTTCTTTTTCATATAATTCAAGCTAACCGCACATATAGTTGCCCAAGCTCTTATTACAACTGCGTTTATCCTACTGTCATGCTTCTTCTGCTATACCCAACTTTCACTGCCATACATCAGTGTTAACATCAACACCCCTTGGTTGACAGCCAGGCCTGCCTTTACAGACACTTTCTGGCCGTTTACCTACTATTATGTTTTTTCTATATCACTTTTATGCTTTTCGTCTCTGGAGACTTATTTAAAAATCACATCACGAACGCACGAGCAACTCAAAGGACGCAGGTTCGCATCCTGGCACGTAGGAGTACACCACTTGGGCACTTTTCTGACCTAATGAGCATATTGTGTCAATTGTCACATACTGTTGGTGAAGGAAAACATCATAATGAAACCTACACCAAAGAGTACGGTATGGTTATTTTGGTGTGTAGGTACACACCAAAATAACCGATGTGTCAAACCCGCCAGTCCGCCTGAGACAACTCTTGGATTGCTTTCTTAAATTCTTACCATCGATGTCGATAATCTCGATGGTAAGATCATTCTAAAAACTTTAATATTTTATTTCATGATCAGATGTCACCCAATCTGCAAGAGCAGAAGAAGGGAGTGGAAAGGCAAAGTCCAAAACACATCGGCGGAGTTACTTCTTGAAAGGAAACCAGTTGCTGAATGCTTCAGAAGATGGCCGACGGTATAGTATCTGACAGGGTGAAAACGTTACATTACAACAATATACAGCCAGAACATATTGAGTTCTGGCTAATCTTAAAAAACTTACTTTAAAGAAGGATACAATTTACTTTAACTTATGGCAGCTGCATACGTCTAATCATCGCAGTGGACAACGAACTACTGGCTAGCGCAACGCGGGAGCGCAATAATAATAGTTTCTCTATCTCGCTCGCACATCATCCGTCCCGCTCACACATTGTGCTATATATTGTACTAGCTGTACGACTTATTAATATTTGTACTTAAGGTTACCGTTTCCAAGATAAATTAGTTCATTGCAATTCAAATCATCTTTAGTAGTAGTAGTGGTATCATTTAACCTCTAACTCTCGCTGCTACAAGCTCAATATGAATAAAACCGTTAATGATAAACATATTAATTTGGGTTTTCTAGAAAGTGTACCCTAACAGCCCTTGTCCACTTTTCGGCCGCTCCAAATGCGTCACCATCAACGAAAGGGACAGGCCTCGCGTGACACATACGGTGCGAGTCTGCCAGGCACCTATTGACGACACTGTCAATACGCCGTATCTGAAGTATGCAGAAATGGCCAAGAAGATAGGTATAGTTTACGTTGTATAACTTCGAGCATATTCAGATGCGCAACTTTAATTCCTGGCCGGTCAGTGTGCACCGGCAAACTCACTTCGTCAACAGACGTTGGTTCCTCCACTTCCCAGATGCTGGAGGACCCCTGTAGCGGAATAACGGGAGATCTTACACATATACCTCTCTTCGTCTCTCGTTCAGCGGCCTCCTTTTGAGACATTACTGCCGCAGAATAAGTTTTGGTGCCACGTATCTCAGCCCTCCGCTTATATTATTAAGTCCCAACCGGCAACCTGACGTAAGTCTTCGAACCATCAGACTGGAGAGCATCAGGCTCAAATAGCGTTGCCAGTTTTTTTTTGCTATGTCGGGATTTTGGAACTTTCTGAGTGAAAAAAGCGGGATGCTTTCGTCGAAAGCGGGACATAGTAAAAAAACGTATATTATCCAAAAGTTTTTGTATATTTATCTTTTTGAGTTCAAATTACGTTTACGTAACAATAGATAGCAAAAATAGGCTAAATATTTTAAATCACATTTACCCTATCGGTAAATAGTTGAGTCATATTCGTCTTCTGAATAAAATAGTAAAAAAAAACAGAAATCAAAATTTAAAAGTTTTATTCATTAAAAAAATATGGCGTTTCAAATAATAGTCTGAGGAGTGAGTGAATTATTTAGAATTATTTATCTATGATAATCCTGTGAAGATTTAACCTCTTTTAAGGTATCCTTTCCCTCTTTAATAAGGATAAAGAATTCTTCATAGGTCAACTGTAGATTAAACTGGACGAGTAATTCCGCTTCGTCAGCACGCCGCACGCACGATCGAGTTATCCCCGAAAGCGGGACTGAGACTGTCCCGGGCGGGACATTAAATTTTGATTTAAAAATCGGGACGTCCCGCCAAAATCGGGACGTCTGGCAACGCTGGGCTTCATGTAAAGTTCTTAATGTCCCAGTGAACTTGTAACAGGTGCTTGGGACGCGGTGAGAGCGTGCTGCGCGTTCTGCGAGTGCGGTGCTTGTTGTCCATGCGGCGTCCGTGATTACGTGCTTCGTGATGTGGAACAATCGGCGACCAGGAGGAGCGAGATGCGGAACTTCGATGCGCGGGTCAAACACGATTACATGAACATGAGGATAATGTACGACAAAATTTAATTTGGAAGCGAATCTGTATTTTATTCTTATTATTTATAATATTTTTTATATTTATGTTTTTTTCACATTGTATAATAAAAAAATCATAATGTTATTGAATTCTTGATTTCGTAATGTGGGCAAAGAGCTTAATTTCATGAAACGCTTACTGGTTGTCGGTATTATTAGCCTGGTAATATTTATAATCAAAATTAACAACTGATTTCATGGTAGTAAATGAACATATAGCATTTTGTATACATTTTTTGTGTCAGTATTTTATTTTATTGCTGGAGCACAACAGACAGACTGATGGCCCAGCTGTGATAGAAAGCACCGCCCATCCCAATGAAACTCTGCTGAGCTGCCAAGGTAAAGTGGGACCTGGCCACTAATGCCGGAGCACAATTTATGGCCGTTTCCTAATATCTTACTATATATAGAGGTAAGGAGGACCATCTA
This sequence comes from Dendrolimus pini, assembly GCA_949752895.1. Lineage (NCBI taxonomy): Eukaryota > Metazoa > Arthropoda > Insecta > Lepidoptera > Lasiocampidae > Dendrolimus > Dendrolimus pini. Next base: position 21,308,715 of record OX457136.1, read on the forward strand.
GTATGGGGGATCAGTTGAAAAAGTGTCCACCTGTAAACAGCAAATTATGGTTCGAAAACTCGTCAAAATAGCGCTAGTGTAGGAAAAGGAAATTATATGAATTTAGAAGTTATAAACGAAATGAAGTGTGCTATTTGTGGCGCTATTTTGAAATACTTTCCACTTGCTATTATGACGCCATCTTAATTTGCTGCCCTTCAGTGGACACTTTTTAATATACTGAGACGGTTCTCCTCTTTTTTTAAGGCGGGGGAAATGCTATTTACGCACATATTGGATCCTTTGCAAGGGATTAGACCGTTATCAATTATGGCGGCATTCCACTATGGGCAATCCAAACAGTAATTGATCAGCTTGTGTGGAGACTCGAACCATACCTGGCTAATACCCACTAAAACAGTGATTCCCAAAGTGGTCTATATCGACCCCTAGGGGTCTATGACAACCTGCAAGGGGTCTACGTCAGCGAAAAAAATTTATGGGGGTCCATGAAATGAAAATGGGGGTCCACTATAGTGGATCTCAACACATACACTGATAGTACCTATTTACTTACATCATACTATCTTATAATATCAAAACATATACATTATTTATAAAAGTACCTATGAAGTAAAAAAAATATTATATATGTTTATAAAATTGTGTAAGTTGTAGGATGTTGGTATTCGCTTTGTGGTCGCAATACATTTTGAACTTGTCAAAACCTGAGAGTCGCAGTCTCAGAGCTTCGCTACCTTGCACTGACTTGTTCAATTCGTCACTCTATACATACGAATGTGGGACAAATACGTTTATTCGTTCAAAATTTTATTTTGAGTAGTTTTAATTTAAATTCAATTAATAAATGTATAAATTAACATGTGTTTTTACTTTAAGTTTTTAACACTAACTTCACTACAGTTAGAAATTTACAGAAAATCAATATCAGGTAAGTAGGGGGTCTACCCAACACGGAAAAACATGGCAAGGGGTCTACGACACAAAAAAGTTTGGGGAACTCTGCACTAAAACCACCCTCCTCTGATGCTCCACGCTTATGGCAGGAAAGGTACGACACTTAGAACGTAGTTACGCCCACACCGATCCTAGCGCAAAAGTGCCTGAGAAAGCCCCTGGAAGAGCTAATTCACTTCGACGACAGGGGTGAAGACTAATCTGCTCCCTTGATGCGATAGGGCCCCTGAAGCGGTATTATTCAGGGAGGGAAATCATGCGCATATCTGCGCCTCCGAGCTCCCGGCCGGCGCCCGCGTGGAGGCGCATGAGTACGCGCAATTTTATTTCTCTCCATATCGGACCTACTATTGTCTCGAGTTCAAACCTCTATGGTGCCCAGGCTGCGCGCTCAACTAGCATATGAAACGCCTTGTCAAGCGCGCCACACTGTTGGCATTGGGGTGAAGGCTGACAGCCCGCAATCTGAAGGTCAGAGTCCCGCGTTTCCGCGAGAGTCATCGCAACAGCTGCGGTCGAGTCGCTTCCACAGGGTTTTCCATCTCTACCGACCAAGGTTATTGCCCTCTCCTCGAGGGCCAGCGGAGCAGAGCTCGACGCTGGCGGTTGTCTTCGGTAGGGAGGGGTGTTTGGGGAGGAGGTTTGGGAGGAAGCGGAAGGAATACAAGGATTTGGAATGGATAGGTGGGACACCACTGTCACGGAGTGAAGGTGGAATGTGACAGTGGCTGCTCGGGGCCCCGGGGACGCATCCCCTTGTACCGCTACCTGGACGGAGACGTGTCCAGGGCGGCACCCCCTGGGGGGAGATGGTTCTCCTTACCTCTACTCTACATAACGTGTACGTAGCTTATGTCAAATTTTAACCGATAGTAAATATATGTGTTCTCAGTCGTTTATATAGTCTATTCCAGATTTTTTAAATAGTTATATATTATAATTTATACATATTACGTGCATTGATGTCAAGTATATGCATTCTCGGATAAAAACTCCGCGCTTAACATCACACTACTCTGTCAAAAAGGTATGAAAGAAGAAAGAAAGAAAAGACGTTTATTTAGTAAACACACGAGACAGACATGGAATGAATTACACGGTACGTTAATAAGAATTAGAAAGTCTCGCGATGGTACCAAATAGTACAGTTAAGCATGTGCCAGGCAACTGCGGATGCCTGACGCTGGTTTTCAACTGCACCCTAGGACGAACGGATGTTGCACTGTTATTTATATGTATATATATATATACATATAGTGTGAATAATAATAAATAAATATAAACTCATAGAATTCAAACAAATATTCGGGGGATACCGATAAAATAAATATTCATTATATATGATACACATGATATATAATTATTACATATTTATAAACAGAAATAGTATTGTTAGAGGCAGAAGGAAATATTATATTATATAAGAAAGATTAATATTGACATTTTCTAGCTTCCGTTGCTCATCTAAGAGATATTCAATATACTCTATGTCTAAGAGGTATCAGGAATGGACGATTTGTTTATGGTTCCAAATTATTATTTTTTGTTAGGTTGGCACAACTGTTTTTCAATTCGGCGCGGAATTTGAGTTTCATCGGTCATTTAGATAAATACAGTGCTGTTTTTATTTACACCTATATCCAGTGTGAATTGCGAATTTGAAAATTGACAATAACATTGCACAAAGAGCTTGTCTTCAATTTTGCATCGCCAATGGAATTTCATGTTCGAAGACACTGAAAATGTTACAGTACACTTACGGTGAATCGACTTATTAAAAACACGTGCTTATGATTGGTACAAAGCGTTCAAAAGTGGTCGAGCTATTCTGGAAAATATAAACAAAATACGGTATCTAACAGTAACATTTAACCTTTATGATGCAAATTATTATATTGTTACAACTTGGGCTACCTGCATACCTATTGTTATATACCGATAAAGAGATGCCGCACACCTGGTTTATTGCCATTCCCTGCATTCGGAGTTCTTTTGTTCTCTTCGTATTTAAAATTTTGCAATTAGACAATAGCCTATTGTTATTGTTTTCAACTTTATTGGCCTTTCGCAGGAGTAATCAGCCAGGTGTGCAAATTATTATTTCTCGGAAACCCACTGGTGTTTCTGAGTGCCGAGCGGTGCACTGGCACGCGGTCGATTTATTTGTACTGTATAGTTAGTATAAAACAATGCCCGAACGAAGGGGTGGGGCAGTCAAACGACGACTACGATACGATTAAGACGTGTAGTACTTTCGATAAGCGACATAGTGACGGACTTTGTGCGTGTTGAATTGCACTGAATCGTGCAGTGTAAACTGGTTGCATCCAGTTTCATTTTGTACTCGTTTTATACGTGTTTGTACAGGTCTAATAAACTCTATAGTAATTCCAACGGCATTTATTTTAATTCGAGTCCTGTAGCTCGTAACAATATTAATGTACTCTGTGGATGCAACTCACAAAAAAAACAATAATATTGTCACTTATATTTTATGTCAAAATGTCATATAGGTATTTAATAACAATATTCTTATCAGTGATCATAAGATTGCAAGAAACTGTTTTAACCATTACTGTTGTAGACAAAGGGATGATACCTTTCGAGCCGGAGTCTATAGGAATACAATTATTTGTTACAGTTGAAAATTTGGATACTTTTAATACTTGCAACGTTCATATTTGGCCTAAAAGATGCTGCCGTTTGGATATTGAAAAGAAGGACTGTGGCACCGCCACTGTTTATGGTGTTAACCATAAGACTGTAGAACCTAGAGATATAGAGACGTTGATAATAGTTTATCCTGCAATTTATAAATATAATCATGTAGGTTATTGTAATTTGCTACTTGAATCTGATTGCTCAAGTAAAAAAATTAAAAGAGAAATAATTTACTTACCCTTCAATACAAACATAACTGGCGGTAGTCGAAGTATCTTCAGAAAGACACAGTCATGTGACACTGAGGATCAAGATCCTTCTAATGATTGTTTACCTATAAACTGTGATGAGAAATATCTAGGATTACGACCATTTTACAGCATTGCTAACAGATGTACAGAAGCACCAATCTGTGTAAGAGACTTCGCGCAAGATCTTCCGGATGTTGTATATGTACCAAATAGCAATACTTGTAGAGATTTAGATAATCCTATATCAGTAGGTGATATCTATTCACTTTCTACTGGCTTAGGCGTGGTTACACAGAAAGAAACAATGAAAACAACAACTGTTGAATTACATTCGAATTTATCTACCATATCGCAGAATTTGTTATTTTTAAAAGATTTAATGTATGGAAAATTATGCCCTGCAACTAATAATGTTTCGATAAATTACAATGAGCCATGTAAATCTGCTCTTTGGGCAATATTTGCATGTATTTTCGGCTTGGTTGCCGTATTGTTATCATTCGTATGCTGTATTAACACATCTGTCTGGATATATAATAAGTGGAGTACTGGTGACTTGCGAAACTGTTTTATTAAAGTTAAAAGTAAGATTTTCTGTAATCGGTTCAAATGTGAAGCTAAGGTTTCAAAAGTAAACAAAAACGTAAAAAACAAGCTCCTGCAGGATGTAATAGTTACTAATTTGCCAATTGAATTGAGAGAGAGTGCAATTAATCTATGCGAGAGGATTGGTAACGAAGTTAAGTGGAAGAAACGTTATAGAGCTGATGCTATTCCTATCATTTTGAAAAATGAAACATTGACATCTTCAGAATCTTCAACTGATACATATGACGAAAACAATTAATTTTTATTACCAGTAGATGCATTATTTAAATAATTATATTTTATAAACTATTTAAATATGATACCGAGAATACTATTATTTCAATGCTTATCTTCTTGCTTATTAAGTAATTTAATATTTTTAACAGTAGGACACAAAACTGAAAATTGAAGTACAATTATTTAAAAAAATGTATAATTAATTACAATTCGTCTTTAAGCGTAGGCTTATTATCAATAACGCCGTGATCTTCTTTGATAAAATCGGCTGCTCTTTCGGCAATCATCATAACAGCAGCATTTGTATTCACACTAGGAATTGTAGGCATTATACTAGCATCTGCTACCCTTAGATTATTTACTCCATACACTTTAAGTCTACTATTTACTACTGATCCTGGGTCATTACGTGCCCCCATTTTAGCTGTACCAACTGGATGATAAACATTATAAGTAACTGTTCTGGCCATACATTCCCAATAATTATCACTCCCTAATTCAAATTTGTCGCACTCTTCATATTCTATTCTTTTTAGTTCAGCGTTCATAAATTTAAATGTAGGTGTATTTATGATTTCCATTACTTTCTTAACACCGTCTATAAAAGTCTTCATATCTCGTTCATCAGTAAAATATTTAGCAAATATTTTTGGATGCTCCATGGAATTGTAACCACGTATTTCAATTTTACCTCTCGAATGCGGTCTACATAATGAAACAAAAAATATTATCATTTCTTTTTCCGAATTAAATTCAGCAAACTGCTTGCATATTTTGTCTTTGAACGACATTACCTCCTTACACATTTTTTCTACGTAAGTCGTATTAGGCACGAAATAATTGTGGTCCACTTGTACATCAGGTAACTCTTTACCATCCGCCACAGACAAAAATGCGTTTATGTTTGGTTGGTCGTAATTAGTAGAATAAGGACCTGATTGATCAATAATGTACTGAGCTGCAGCTTTCAACCAAAAAACTTCATCTTTTTGTTTTGCTCCCGTGTCTAATACAACTGGTATCGGTATCCTTACATGATCCTGTAGATTTTCACCCACAGGTAAATTTGAGATTAAATTTAATTTCTTCTCTTTTAAAAGTTCTTTTGGCCCTATACCCGACATCATTAGAAGGATTGGTGTGTTTACGGCACCAGCACTTATGATTACCTCTTTATTTGCAAAATATGTCTCTTGATCACCATACACTAAAGATACCTTAACTCCTTTTGCAGTTTTAGTAGCTTCATCAATCTCAATACTATGAACAAATGCACGCTTTAGTACATACAGGTTTTTTCGTTCTGGAATAGCATTCAGAAACGCAGTTGCACTGCTCACTCTTTTACCTTTATTATTGGCTCCTCTAATCTTCCCAACACCCATTTGTGTTGGGCCATTTAGATCTTCCAAATATTTTAAACCCAGTTCTTCGTAAGCTTTAGTTAATTTATCAGCTATATATGGATGTGTAAAATTCAGTTGATCTACAATGAATTCTCCATCTGTGCCGTGTTCTTCTAATAATTTAGGATTATTTAAAATGAAAGGATCGACGATTCTTTCACTTTTTTTGAAATATTTGTGAATAGTCGGCCAGTCCCATCCATCATTCGCAGAAGTATGCCAGGGTTTGTAGTCACCTTCGCTTCCACGCATGTGAATCATGCCGTTGATGCTGCTCGTCCCGCCTAATACTCTGCCTCTAGGCCAATAAGACCTATTATCAATACAACCTCGGTTCGTGTTTTCGTCTTCCTCGGTGTAGTATTGAAATGCATGCCGGGATTGATGAGTTTCGCCAGAGAAAGCGGGAATCTGAAATAACAACATGGCTTGTTTTATTATTTAGTCTTCATTTAAGTCTTCAGTTAAGTGTTTAGTTTTTTTTTTATCGTTAGAGTACAGCAGACAGGCAGACGGCCCACCTGATGGAAAGCGGTTACCGTCGCCTATGGACGTTTGCAACACCAGATGAGTCACCAACGCGCTGCCGGCCTCGAAGAAATCTTATGACACCCTTTTTAAAAAACCCCATGTCGAAGCGCTGTGGGAAAACCACGGCTGGGAGCTCATTCCAAATCCCCACGGTGCGCAAGAGGAACGTTCTAGAGAACCGTTGCGTACAAGAGCGAAGCGGCTCAAGGAAGTGGGGATGACCGCCCAGCCGATGGCGTGCGGTGCGGTGGTAAAAAGAAGACGAAGGCACCATTCTAAACAGTTCCTCGGAACACTCTCCGTTATATAGTCGGTAGAATACGCAGAGAGACGCGAAGTCTCTCCGAAGGCCAAGCGTATCTAAGCCGTCTGTGAGTATGGGATCGTCGACAATGCGAACAGCTCGACGTTGGATGCTGTCCAGGGGATTTAGCTGGTAAGCGGGTGCCCCGGCCCACAAGTGTGAGCACTCCCAGCTTCTTGGAGGCAAGTTTTGCCTTGCCTTCAAGGTGGCCCCTGAACTGTACATCGTTTGCAATGTCGACACCAAGGATCCCAATACTCTTCGAGGTGGTAAGGGGTGTTCCTTGGAACTGAAGCGCATGTACGAATGGGGTTTTCTTGGCTGAGAATACGCAGACCTATGTCTTTGTGGGATTGAATTGGACAAGGTTTTGTCTTCCCCACTCAGCGACTCTCTCTAAGGAGTTCTCTACCTTAGACACAAGTCTAACCCGACTTTCCTCCACAAATGATCGAGGGACGTTTGCACGTCCAGAGTAATGCGCGTCGCCAGTGCTGTCATCCGCATAACAATGAATGCTATCAATGGACAACATATCATTGATATGCAAAACGAACAGCGTCGGCGACAGCACACAACTCTGGGGCACACCAGCATTGATGGGCTTGATGCTAGAGCAACAACCGTCGACAACGACTTGTATGCTGCGCCCATCAAGGAAGCTGGATAGCCAGGTGCAAAGTCCCTCGGGTATCCCGTAAGATGGTAGCTTCGATAGAAGAGCCCTATGCCAGACCCGATCGAAGGCCTTAGCAATATCAAGGCTGACAGCCAGAGCTTCCCCTTTGCTTTCAATGGCTTCAGCCCAACTGTGGGTGAGGTACACCAGAAGATCCCCAGCGGAGCGACCATGGCGGAAGCCATATTGCCGGTCATTTAAAAGCTGGGAATCTTCAAGGTACCCTAAGAGCTGCACGTTGATAATTCGCTCCATCACCTTTGAAAGCAAAGAGGTAATTGCTATAGGCCTATAATTCGACGGGTCCGTTCGGTCACCCTTTTTGGGTATGGGGTGTACATGAGCGATCTTCCATGAAGCGGGGACACGACCACTGCGATAGGAGAGAGTAAAAAGCCGGGCAAGGACTGGAGACAGCTCAGCTGAACACGTCTGCAGCACAATTGCTGGTATGCCATCTGAACCCGATGACTTCTTGACGTCGAGGGAGCGGAGGGCACGCCGGACTGCTTTCTGAGTAAAGCGAATCTCCGGCATGCTGGACTCACACTCAGGGATCGTAGGTGGAGTTTCTCCCTCGTCGTCAAGAGTTGAATTGGCCGCAAAGATTTCGCCCAGAAGATCGGCTTTATCCTTGGCGGCGTGTGCCAGACGGTTGTCCGCTGTGCGCAGAGATGGAAGAGACGCGCGACAAAAGTTTCCTTCGACAGCTTTGGCGAGGGCCCAAAAAGCTCTACTCCCGGAGGGGTAGCTTGTAAGGCGCTCGCCAATTCTACCGATGTGGTCGAATTTTGCTCTCGCGAGCTGCTTTTTGAGGAACCTGGAGGCAGCGTTGTAACTCTTTTTCAGGTCGGTAGTTCTTGGATCCTGACGAGCCCGCGCTGTGGTCCAGGACCGATAAGCCTGTTGCTTCAGCTTTACAGCCTCAGCACTAGGCTTGTCGAACCATGGTGGTTTACTCGTACCACCGATGGGTACTGTTGAGTTTGGAATAAAACATTCCATTCCCTGCAGCACCACATCAGCGATCGAGTTTGCGCATGCATCAGGATCTTCCGACGAGAAACACAACTGCCTCCAGGGTAGGATGCATAAAATTCACGCAGTCCATCCCAATCTGCTGACCTATATCGCCACACCTTCCGTCGCCCAGCGGGTTGAACCCGATTGGGAATGGGAAGGGGCACCAACGAAGATACCAGACAATGATCAGAAGTTCCTAATGGAGCACTGATCGAAATCTGGTAATTCTCCGGGTGTGTGGTCAACAGAAGGTCCAACAAAGAAGGCTCATGATCCACTCTATCCGGTATACGGGTAAGCCCCGTGACCACTTGAGTAAATCCGTAGGCGAGAGCAAAATCATAGGCAGTAGTCCCTGGCAAATCAGTCCTCGGGGAACCCAACCACTCAGCGTGATGGGCATTAAAGTCCCCAAGGATGACTACCTCTGCTGAAGGGTACTGCCTAAAAACCTTGTCGGTAGCCTCTTGGACGTGTTCAAAAAAGCGAGCTGCGTCAGTCCTTGCGCATTCTCTGCCATGGGACCGGTATAGGCACGCGTAAATCCGGGTGGAACCATCAATATCCACGCGTACCCACATGATGGATAGGTCCCTATCTTCAAGGCCGTGAAGACGGCGACAACAGATATCTTCCCGGACGTATACACATATCCCGGCTTTTGAAAGGAACAAGTGTTCCAGATTGTAGCCAGGGTAGTGAAGATATGATGTGTCGGCCGGAGAAGAAATCTGTGTCTCCGTCAGGAACAATAAGGCCGGCTTTGCCGTCTCAAGGTGGTGATGGACGGCATTAAGATTGGCGTGAATGCCTCTAATATTGCAAAAGTCCACCTTGAGTGTGGAGTCAAAACCCGCTGTACCCGCTTATTGTTCATTGTTCGGCTCATAAAGAATTAAATAAAAAGGGAAGTCAATGGAACTTCTAAGGCGTCTGCGAAAAAGGGAAAAAAGTATGATGTGTGCCTGTACCAACCAAACCTACAGGTTGTGTGATGAGCCGGTTCGGGGCACGGAAGGGCCCCCGATCCTCCCCGGAGAACATTGCCTGGCCACATCCGGTCACCATCCGGCACGATAATGCTCCCCAAGATTATTCGCCAGTTGGTGGGATCAGCCTCCATGGGACCGGTTAATCCGGGTTCGGGTCCCCTACTACCTGGCGGGCGGCCAGCGGTTAACCGTTTCAACGGTTCTCCCTGACTCCCGACCCGCCTCGTCACGCCCGCGAGGATGCAGTAGGCTTAAGCACATATCTGGTTCCAAATTTCGCAGACACAGTAGCGCTTCGGAGAGGGGGGACTGGAACCTGACCACTAATACCGGAACACAACTCAGGGCTGTTATGGCGGCATACTCTAGGCCAGGGGTGGTAGCCATTCAGTCGGGCAAATGCCCTACCACCTGGCTGTGGGTTGTTTTGTCGCCTCTTACGACAGGCCCGCCCGGCCGCAGGAAATTGTATTCTTTCTCCGTTCCTGTACGGATTATTATTATGACGAACTAATCCGTTTAATCCGTGCAGGAGCGGAGAAATAATACAATTTCCTATGTTGGGACGGCCTGTCGTAAGAGGCGACAAAACAAGTAGTAAGATATTTGCCCGTCTGGATGGCTACCACCACTAGTCTAGAGTATGTCGCCGTAATAACCTTGAGCTATATTCCAGTATTAGTGGATAGGTTCTTGTCTCCATTTAGAGATTAGCAGCGTATTTGTAGTACCTTTGGTGATATTCGCATCATTCGTAGGCGATGGTAACCGCTATCTAACAGTGACCCATTTGTCTGTCTGCTGGACTCATGCAATAAAAAAAAGATAATTGTGATGTTAGACAACTTACGACGCTCTCCAGAGGTGGATCTCCGCCAGCTTCAATAAGCAGCACTTTCCAGTTGTCTATTTCTGTCAGTCTGTTGGCGATTAATGACCCGGCTGTGCCAGCACCGACGACAATGAAATCGAATGTTTGGCCATCTGTAATCAAATCGGTATTAAGTTTTAAAAAATCGGCTAAGTATGTGTTGGACCACGCACATTGAAGGATTCTTTAGAGAAAACAAACGTGCAATGCTTGTTTTGACTGCATGAGTGCAGCAGACAGTCCACCACATGCAGGCGAGTGGTTACCGGCGCCTATGGACATTTGCAACACCAAAGGTGCTACAAATGCACTGCTGCTCTCTTAAAGGATACCTGGCCACTAATATCGGAACACAGCTCAAGGTTGTTATGTCGGCATACTCTAGATCAGGGGTGGTAGCCATCCATACGAGAAAATACCCTACCACCTGGCTGGGGGTTGTTTTGTCACCTCTTACGACAGGCCGCCCGGCCGCAGGAAATTGTATTCTTTCTCTCTTCCTGCACGGATACAAAATGAAACATGAAAATTTTTATATTTTGCTGTGTGATTATGTAAATATTGATTATCGTGTTTTACGTGGCATACAAGGGCATACACTTCAAGATATTGTAGAAATAATTGTTCCTTGCTTTTTCTTAAAGTCGTTTGGATTTTTTGCTAGAACTGTTTTATTAAGTTCTACGGTACTTAAGTTTAATTTTTTCTTAATAATATATTTAATCTTACATAATAATTATGTATTAATTAATATAAACTAGTACAGTGAAGGAAATTTAACTTATATTGTATTCTGCCTATAATCCCTTAGACTATTAGTAGAATACTGAGCATAGGTCATCGAAGACAATGAGTAAGGTTCCTAGAAGGCTGGCTACGTTACCTCGCTGGACCGCCATAGTGATCCGATGTCCGAGGTAGGAACCAGTTCTCTGATCTTCCGAAGAGTCAATAAATCATTTTTAAATAAGTAAAATAAGTTTAAATTAATACCTACTTTAAAATTTCTTTATTAATAAACAATATCACCGGTCCATAGACGTTTTACAGACAGCTAGATTCGGCTTCCCCATTTTTAGAGGAACGGACACTCGCCACGCTCGTCGAAGGTGGATTGATAGGTTTTATACATCGGCTACCTTGATATGCTAGGTTTCATCACGACGATGTCCTTCACCGTCAGCATGTGGTGATTAAGATAATACATATATGTTCATTCCGTTCATTTCATTCATCCAAAACTGTTTAGTAGTGCATTGGTACTTTCGGTCAGGATTCAAACGCAAGTCGTTGAAATTACGGCGACTTTAGGTATTTCGACGTTTATTTGGTCAAGGATAAACTTACTTGACAATGAATAAGATCTATCCACTGGCCAAGGTTCGGTGATGAGACACTGGGTCGCCAAGAGATGGGTGATCAGGTTGGTGAAGGCTGCCCCAGCGGTGCCCTGCATGTACGGCCCGCATTCGCTCTTCAAGCATGACATGTCGCCTGTTAAAGAGATAGTAGTTTATGTAAATCTGAAACAACTTAGACGAGAGTTTGAAGACAAAAGCAGAGCAAGACAAAGTACTAATGTAGATACTGATAGTGAGATTGGTTCACAAAACAAAAAAATCGTTTAGCAGCATATGGGGCGAGCTATACTGGGTATGTTTCTTATGGATTTATCAGAGACGAAAATAAGTATGTATGTAAGGAACTCAGAACAAATAGCTCGCAAAATTATGTATACATATTTAGAACGGAAAAAGAATACAAATTCCTGCAAATTGATGTTTTTCGCACATTGATAACACTTTACTTCCTTGTTGATACGTGGACATTGAACAATAATAATCACAACACCAATAAAACCGTCAACTACCCTAATTCAACAACTACATGGAATAGTTTAGCATTTAGTAAAATTGCTTTAAAACAATTCCAGACATTAAAACTTACCGAAAATCAATCACTAAACAAAAGTCATACAAACAATATCTTCTGAATATTTGTCACATGTGTTCGTAAAAATTAACTCAACCAATAAGCCGTTATCAGATAAGCTATATTATATAAATTAAAGATAGATAAATACTATTTATGTTGGATACTTAATAAGTGTACAAGTGTGTTTGTTTTTATGTTCTTTAGGTTATTGAACAAGATTAAACCGTGTAGGAATGGAATAAGCTTTTTCTAAAAGGTTTTTAAATACAAGCTTTTGAGATCCTGGATATCATGTAGCAGCAGAGTGATAGCCAAGACAAGTAAAACGATCCCAAACACGACGGGTCTATCTTGTTTAGTACAGGAGTTCCTATAGCCATCTTCCGACTCCATCATCAGATCAGCTTCATGGTATTACCATATTATTGCATTGTCACGCGATATACATATGCGTGCAAAATTTTTGCTCAATCGGAAACCGAGAAGTTGGTCAAATTTAACTTGCAAGATTCCACCCGAACTTACATATATACATACCCGTAGGTACATCCATTGTAAATTGAATGAAATGAAAAGCTTGTAAAAAGAATTCTAATTCCTCCGTTGGGACAGTCTGTCATAAGACCGCCCGTCTCCTCCTTGTGCGAGCACGTTATGCTTGCAAAGGAGGAGGCAGAGCGGCAGTGTGAGTTCACGTCACCGGAGTGCCAGTATGGACCCTCGGGCACAGTAAGCAGGCGGCGCGGGTGGTGCCCCTTGGGGTATAGGGGTTCTCACTCATCTGCACATGCCGTCGAGATGAGAGCGCGAGTGTTCCGTGCGCACTCACCACTCCTTCCTGGGGCGAGCTACAAACCGCCTCACGCCCATAGAGCTTGAAGATGCCGAGGGATAAAAGAAACTGAAGAAAGATTTCTTTTTGGAAAATAATATTGTATTTGCGTCTACGTGGATAATAGCAATGTATTCGATTATAACTGGTAACACATTGCGGTGCGATTGGCTTCCTATTCTTTCCACTTTTCTCCTCCTTAGCTCTGTATATCTATCGCGTATTGTAAAACAAAGTTTACTCGGGCAAACTACTATGGAAAACATGTACATCCATTATCTTTCAAGTTATTATTAATAATTAAAGTTTTATTCTCGCTGTTCGTGTAATGATGCTCTTTATGGTTACGATAATCGAAACCACATAATTAATACAGATGGAGTACGTATCAGTGTAGGGGGTCATACACGAATTTCATAATTTTTTGACCCCTCTCCCGTCCTTCAGGGCGTTCCATTAGCTCACAACGCCTAAAATACACTGTTAGCCGTTCCACACGTTCGCGGTCGTTGTGGTCGTGACGAAAACGTCACTAATGGCGTCATCATTTTCGATCACACAGCGCGCACAACGACCCATGTCAAGAGGTGGGTCGAATAACCGTTCCACTTGGGTTTACGATTGTAACGCCGGGAAGCAAGTGGAACGGGAAAAATCGCGGTTGTGAACGTGGTCGTTGTGAGTTCCTGATGGAACGTAGGCCTTGTCACAGCTGATCACATTCGTGAGACCCCTCCCTCCCTGGTGTGAACATGTATGCCATCTTACATCAAGAAATCATTAAATTAAATAAATTCTTTGTTTGATGTTATTATTATAAATAATATTAAATTTTCATTAATTTTTTTTCGTCTATGAGATAATTTCATCATTATTTTCTTTCTTTCTTCTTTCTAAATAAAAACAGCAGTTCCGTATATAATTCGTTTTATTTCCATTTAAATTATTTTTTAATAATTTAAACACTAAACTCATACAGATTTGGAAATATTTTGAAGTTGTTCGTTATTATATTAGATTTTGAAATGTAACGTTACGAAAAGGACCACTCCCACCCCTTATCAATCAATGTCACACTTCTTTACCCCTCCCTCCCCCCTAACTTGTGACGTAATTTATAGATGACCCCGTAGACAAAAAACAAGATTTCTCAGTCTACGAGATGACCCCTAGGCACATGACACATGAGGCACGGTGAAGTATTCCATAAAAGTAAATGTTGAAGTTAGTCAGTTCTTTCAGTTTTGTGCTTTTCAATCAAATGATACAATTTGGTTGGCCGTCTATTAGCATTAAGCCGCATACGCAAGCGGATACAGTAAAGCTGTGTCCCCATAAGACGAACAGTGAGTGTCTGACTCAATACTACTAATTCAATGTTGAGTTAACAGCGAACTATAGCGTAATCGCCGCGAAGTGTTTGCGAATTCTTGGGAGGAGAGAAGGTAAACTGCTTTTATATAGCGCCGCGCAGCGTCTCCGCGTAGTGAGCGAACTGGGCCGTCGACGACGCGCATGACTCGCTGCTAATTGGCCGCTCACTGAATGCAGTTTGTTCACTGAACAAACTAATTTTTTTCACTGAATGACGTTGCATTTGAAAAAAGAAATAAAAAATATCATAAACTTGTTATTGCTTAATTCGCCATAATACCAGGCAAAAGAACTTATTCCAAATAGTTTTGTTACATGTATTAATTTTCAGTAGAATATCGGGTGTCATACTGCGTACACATTAAGCCAATAAAAGCCATTGAACGTTCGCTGGAAATACATCGCGTGGAAAAGAAATTCGAATCAAAATAATATGTTACAAGTATCGACAGTTTTCAAATATTTATAACCAACATTACATATTTTTTTGACATAAACCTATACAGCAAAATATTACCTCCAAGTTCCCGCCAAAAACTTATTCTTTTTCTATTGTACTTTTCTTATTTTTTTTCCTTACGTACTGCCATATTGCTAAAATATCACTTTTTAGTGGGAAATGAAGTGTAAACTTATGTCGGTGTGTAACCGTAATATTATAAATTATAGAAAATAAAAGATAGCTTTTTTTTTTTTTTTTTAAACATTCGTCTCCTATTGTGCGATAATCTTGTATTTGGATAAGTATTTCTAAAATTGATATAAAAAAGGAACTTTTTACAGCATTTATTTCATATCATAGTTCACAAAAAATTGGAAGTGAAAACAAACTTGCCAGAGACATAAAAAAATTTTTTAAGCATTTGGTGCGGGAATTCAAAGCGTAGACATTCTGTCTGTGTTATTGTGAAACGGAAACTACAGTCAATCCTAATGCCACCGCTAGGCGGGAGTTTTAAATTTTGACCTAATTACTGTCCTCAAAATACTTTAATAACTTTTTGAATATGTCCACTTCTTTCACTTCCTGTTTCCTGTACAACGGTTAGCTGGATCGTTTTGTTCAATTCAACCAACGTTTTCAATCTGAAATTTGAATTATTTACAAATGCAATTTAAAGACTTGGAATTATCATGTCTTTAAAAAAGTTGTATACGCTAGTCTTCTTGAAGAATAATGGTGAAGTTTTACTCGGTCTCAAAAAACGCGGCTTCGGCGTGAACAAGTGGAATGGTTTTGGTGGTAAAGTGGAAATAAATGAAAGTATTATCGAAGCCGCCGTAAGGGAATTAAAAGAAGAATCCTGTATGCTTGTGAAGCCCAGCGATTTAAGAAACGTTGGTCATTTGGAGTTCACTTTCGAGGGTGACCGACTTATGATGGACGTGAGGGTTTTCACAACAAGCACTTTTGAAGGGCTTGCCACAGAAACAGAAGAAATGATACCAAGGTGGCATAAATTCCAAGATATTCCATATGACAAGATGTGGCTTGATGATAAGTACTGGTTTGAATACATGTTGAATGATAAGTTTTTCTATGCTAAATTTCATTACCAAGGTTTTGATAAGATTTTAAAGCATAAAATTGAGGAATTGGAATCAATGGAATCTTTTTACAGTAATAGAAAATAAGTTATAAATTATATTGATTGCATTTTTTTTAAATTGCCAAATATATTGGGTTGGCTAGTAAGTGATAGTGGATTTTGTTGACAGAGTGATTTTACATTTTTTTGTTTGTTTGTGTTCAAAATTTGAAACAAGTCTTTCTTATTATCTGAACTTCTTTTATTCTATCTCTCTGTGCAGGAATGGAAAAAAATACAAATTCCTGTCTGTGCCTGTCGTTGAGGTGACTAAACAACCCACAGCCAGGTGGTAGGGCATTTGCCTGACTGATGGCTAAAACCCCTGGTCTAGAACATGCTGCCATAACAACTTCGAGTTGTGTTCTGGCATCAGTGGCCAAGTACCAGTTTCTCCTTTAAGGCCTGCAGCACATTGGCAGGACTTCTGATACCTGTTATTGCTAATGTTCATAGGCGACTTAACCACTTTCCATCACAGTTGGGCCGTTAGCCTATCTGCAATGGAAAATGATATCCTTTAGTTCTATAGTTTTTGTTATCCACTTTTAAAAATGGAAGAATAAGATTTGCACTTCATACATAGTGTTTTTCTGAAAAAGCAAGCACACAAGAAGTTGTCAAAATTGATTTGCCAGATTTCATCCTAGTGATATTTCATCGAAAAATGCTCAACAATCTGTCAGTTTAGTTGAAAGTCATTAAGACTCATATCAAGACCATTATCCATTCAGATAATGCAAATAAGCTTAATGTGTCACATACATTTCTTGAAAAAAAGATATATTTTTAAGCAATATTTTGATTTTTTGTTCTAATTTGAAATCAGCATTCACCTAGATGCATAGATAGATTGACAGCCTCTGTGGTTGAGTGGGCTAAGCTTTAGCAGGCCGACCTCGCTGCAATGCAGAGGCTCTAGGTTTGATTACTGGCATGGTAAATTTTGTAAACAAAGACAACTTGCTTATCTTGGGAACATACAATGTGTGTGTTACTCTGCCGATGTAGTAAAAAAAAAAAGATAACTTTATTGTACGCCATTACAGAAACTTACAAACGAATACTATTCTAAGTATGAACAAAGGGTGGTTTTATCTGCTAATAAGTGATCTCTTCCAGAGATCTGTGGCAAGAATATTACTGTCTATTAATTGCCAACCCGATATATATATATATATATATATTACTATATAGAATTCATATTGAGTGTGTTATTACCAGACACTATTTTCCTTTAGCATACAGCAGGGGTCTCTTATCTACATCCTGTGAGCTAAATTAGGCACTGCAATAAATAAAGACATTGTTGTGGATAAGTTGGATCAAACAACATAGCATTGTAATAACCCAGTTTTAATCAATTAATTAATTACATGCCAGTTATAACATAATGACAACTTAAGCATAAACGGCTTATGTTTAACTTGTAACCAGATATAGTAAAATTTATTGTCAAAAAAACAAATGATTCTGCTAAAAATAATAAATGGTTACCAACCCATTTGATTTTGTTTATAAGTAGTAACTACTGTGTATTGATTGGCTCATTAAATTCTGCTGATCTATTACTATATTTGGCAGGGTTACCAACTACTGAAAATATATAGCCATAAGCCAAGCACAGCTACAATCATTGTAATTTTTGACTGTCCATTTCTGGTACATGTTTGTTTCCTTAGTATGTTTTTTTTTGGTAAGAGAACTTAGGCTATCATATATTTTGATGGTCAGAATATTAGTTGCCCATTATAAATAGTAATTGAAATTAACCCCACTATTGTAAAGCTTATAAACAGTACTAAGTAATAAATTTATATAAAAATCTGTTTGGGCCATAAAACTTACTGATGACCCTAAAGCTGGAAAGTTTGGAGACCCCTAGTATACAACATTAGAACAGTACTACTGAATTGTTGTATTACAAATAAATGTATGATTAGAAATATATATTTTAACTAGTGGTGAGTAATGTTCAGAAAAAGATCTAATAATTAATTATTGTTGTATAAATAAATAATTATTTTTGATTTTAAGGTTGTCTGTTCTGTTGACTGTATCTTTTTAAACAATTTAAAGCATATTCAGTCATTCATTATTTATTATTATAAGATAAAACAAAGGAATTGTGATATTAAAAATACTTTAACTGTAATAAATATCTGAGACTTATTTTCTTTGTTTTTTTAAGATTTATAAATGCCGATTACGACATGCAGGTAATTACACCACCTATATTTTTTTTCCTGGAACAGGCTGTGTCGAGTTTCATTCATACACATTCTGTAGTTATCAAAAAAGATGCGATCGCAGCGCCATCTTTTTCCATGTTTTCGTCTATCCCGCGAAATCGGCGTCATTTATCGGGATTCTGTGTCGAGTTTAGTTTAAATCCGTTCTGCAGTTTTCACGTGATGCTCTAACAGACAGACAGAGCAAATCTTAAGTCAATTCGAAAAGAATACAAAATTCTAAAAATTGAATTTTCAGAATCTTCTGGTCCGAATAATCTCCCAGATTTATTTCACATTTTAAACGCATTGTACAAACTCGAAACATTTACAGATCTATTATAGAATAGATAGATAAAAAATAGCAAACGAAACCTCGAGATAAAAAAAGTTTGTATTATTTTATTTTTAAAAATCGCATCCGGGAAATACAACAAAAATATTGTTTCATGCATTTTGCTTCTAAGTATTGGTAAAAGAATTGCCATGACTCAATTTGTAATTGAAAAAAAATAAACGAAAAATAGGTTTTTCAAAAAAACTCGAAAAATACTTAAGATAAAAAGCTGAAAATTTGGGGGAATTATTTTTATTTGATAACAAAAACGATCCCTATAATAAAAGCAGAAATCGACCCAGGGGTAGTTTTTACTTAGAAACCTATACCCTTTATCTTAAATCTTTCTTTTCTTTTTCTTCGTTCGACCGAAGCCCATAGAATGAAGTGACAGCAATAGGTACTTGTAAAATAAAACAAAACCATGAAAAAATATTTCTTTTTAATTCTTGATACTTAATGTTAAAATACAAAACTTGACAATGTTAAAAAATTATGGAAGTACTTTAATTAATATACACAGTACATTCTTATGTTAACCGGATTACTCTTGTTATGAGCAATATAAGACATTCAACACTGAGCAGTAACATCCAGACCATAATTTACTAAGGAGACTGACTTCCAGGTCTATATAGATAGTACTGTCAAGTTAATACATTCAAATTACAGAATATATAGTAGAGTGGCACAAATGTTTTTTTTTTAATATCTTGTGATTTTTTTTTAATTTTTGATGTTTTAAGAACTCTCCAAAGGACGTTTTATTGAATTAAGACCTTCTGCATTACGTTTGGATTTGTTATATTTATACCTGTGTTCTAATAAACTCTATAATAATTCTAACGGCATTTTAATTCGAGTCCCGCTAACTCGCAAAATTATCTTTATGACAAGAATACATCTCACAATGCACATTGCATAGTGAGGTTTTAAATTTTGTTTTTTTTCATTAAAAATTAATGTTGATAAACAATATGGATTTTGGTAAAAAATATTTGAGTAAATCTTTTGAATAAGATTGTTAAATGAAATATTTAAATGTACAATATGTGCAACATGTGTACGAGTCACGAGTTTTTTTTTATGAAACACCATTTCACACCACGCGCCCTAGCGTTCATTTAGCATCTCACAACACCCAAAATGCTCCGTCAGATGTTCCACATAGCGCCCACGGTCGTTATGGTCGTGGCGAAAACGTCACTGATGACGTCATCATTTTCGATCACACCTCGCTCACAACGACTCATGTCAAGAGCTGGGCCGGAGTGGGCGTTGACCACAGAGCATTAATTCTATCTATCGATTGACATTGAAAATGGCGCGATTTTCAAATCAACCAATGACATTTGTATATTTCGTCGTTTATGACATCAACGCTCCATAATCCGTTCCACTAGAGTTTATGATTGTAACACCCGTAAGCAAGTGGAACGGAAAAATCGCGGTTGTGAACGTGGTGGTTGTGAGTCGTATGTGGAATGTAGCCTTAGTTAAAGTATATGTCGCAATCAATCTCCTTAGGATGTTTCTATCAATCCACTTCTGTTGCATCACTGTTTCACATAAACCAGATTGAATTTAATGAGCTCGATAGGGAATATGCATGTAATTCTCTAATGTACGTCAAGTATTTTTATTTGAAACCATTATTACTGAAGAATCACAAAACATTGTGTTTCTATTCGTAATTTTTTTAGTTATGCATATTTTAATCTTGACGTCACAGTCTGTACAAATTCATACAGTATAGACAAGGGTGACTACCTTACTGTGGTTAATTTAATTGAGACCATAGATTCTCTGTATCAATTTTAACTCCATTACGATTATCAAATCTTAATAAGGGTAAAATTGATAACGAGGCAAGCATGACAATCTTCCTGGTGTTAAAACTGAAAAAGAGACAAGTGTGACAAACATACTGAGGTTAAAATGTAAAAAATTTAGACCTACATTTGCTTGGTTTGTATTATTACTTTAACTGCATTTTGCACTTATCATATTATTTGTTGAAATTCATTCACATACATCGATTATGGTGATCAACAACTTATTTACCTGTGTCCTTATTTTTAAGATTCCAGATATAATTTAGGAAAATTATAACACTTTTATAAGTTATTAATTTCCTTTGTTTATGAAATTTTCTATGCCAAGGACTGAACATGGACTCTCTGTGCTGCTGCAGGCCAGCAAAGGCTTACCCCAGTTAACCATAGAGGCCTTCTCTGGCAAGGTTTGATGACCGCAAATCTAAATGCAGTTTTATAATTATTTTATATTAGTATTATCTAAGTGTTTGCGACCAGTAAACATAACCAAAAAGTGGCTGGTAGGTCCAAAAAAATATCAAATTAAATGCCGCACCTAAAACCATTAAAACATAATACTTTTTACGATTATTCATTTTAAAAAAATAGACTAAATCTATATTAATATTATAAAGAGGAAAGATTTGTCTTTTTGTATGTTTTTAACGAATAAACTCATAAACGATGGGAATTTATTTGAAAATTCTTTCACTATTCGAATGCTACATTATGCCTTAATAACATAGGCTATATTTATCACTAGAAAAAAGTAGGGATCCCTACTAAAACTTCAATAATGTAAGCCAAGGTGTAAATTTTTTTAACACAAACCACCCATGCTGTCGGGATGGGCCACTAGTAATGAATACATGCATATACCCAATTGCAATGTTTTAAAGTTTTGATCACTCACTTCACTTAATACTATTGAATTACTTTCACTATCCTCCTATGTTTCCATCAGGTCCTTCCGCCAGCGCTGTCCTGGCCAAATTCCTGACGAGGCCCAATCTGAGTAGAGACACCTTCTCGGTTTCCAACGAAGTGTTTTTGAGTTCTAAACACAACATGATCTCGTATGTGTCCGAAGAGGAGAATACTGGTTCCTCGGATTCTAGCAGAGGTATGACGTCCAGGAGTAGGGTTTCCCAGAAGCTGTGGATAATAAGACACAAAAACATCTATAAACATTATGAATGAGTTAGTTTATGAGACAGATGGAGTCTGCGGTTGAACGGGCTACGACTTTGTCAACTTAGCTCCTTGGAACACAGAGGTTCAGGGTTCAATTTATGGCATGGTGAATTTCATAAATGAATTTTCTATTATTTACTATGGTTTGTGTTAAACACTACTTTAAATATTAATATATTGTCAACTGTAATTATTATAATCAGTCGCTATGGTCGTGGAAAAGACGTCACTTATAACGTAATCATTTTCGATCACACAGCACTCACAACGACCCGTGTTATGAGCTGAGTTACTAGCTTAAAGGCCCAGTTGCCAAGCTATAAATGCATTTAAAAAAATGAGCTCAGTCAGAGTGGGCGTTGACCACAGAGTATTAATTCTCTCTATCTCTTGACATTGAAAAAGGCGCGATTTTCAAATTCATGTTCATGACATCAACACCCAATAACCCGTTCCACTAGAGTTTATCATTGTAACGTCCGCAAGCAAGTGGAACGGGAAATACGTCGTTGTTGTTAGTCTCTTATGGAACACAGCCTAAATTACATTTGTCACGCAGTTGGCATGATTTAACCTTAATTTATTTGTAGAATAATGCCATTACTTCTTATTTAAGAACACTTTCCTTAAAAATTATAAGGCAAGTTAGACGTTTGCTTGCATGAATCCCTGTTAATATTATAAATACGAAATTAAGTCACACTGAAAAACGATTGCAATCGGTATACACGTAGTTTGTATACCGTGTACAAAGTATGTACAATAATCAGCATTTAAAAAAAAAGCAACTGCGGCCTAATGCTTAACACATTTATATTCGTAAATTGTCGGTAATAAAATCAGCGCTCGTTGGGTTTGATATTTCTTAGGTTTCCCCCTTCCCTCCTAAACTAAAATTTCACCAGTTTTTTGGTCCTTCGAACCGGATTAAATAAATTCCTCTTCTTTTATAACTCTTCTAACTTCTTTTTAAAATTCTATCCGTGCAGGAACGGAGAAAGAATACAATTTCCTGCGGCCGGGCGGCCTGTCGTAAGAGGCGACAAAACAACCCACAGCCAGGTGGTAGGGTATTATATATATGCTCGACTGGATGGCGACCACCCCTGGTCTAGAGTATGCCGTCATAACAACCTTGTGTTGTGTTCCGGCATTAGTGACCAGGATCCAGTCCCTCTTAAGAGAGCAGTAGCGCATTTGTAGCACCTTTGGTGTCGCAAATGTCCATAGGCGATGGTAACCGCTTTCCATCAAGTGGGCCGTTTGCCTGTCTGCTGATCTCCTGCAATAAAAAAAAATTTTTTTTTTTTTTATATCTTATACTAATATGTATATCTGAAGAATTTGTTTGCTTGAATGCGCTATTCTTAGGCACTACTGGCTTAACTTTTTTCAGTGTTAGGTAGCCCATTTATTGAGAAAGGTTATAATATCATCACGCTAAGACAAATAGGAACGGAGAATTTTTTAACTTACTTTTGTTTGTTTTAAAATCGGGAGGTTTTTTTTACTTACTTTTTTTTTTACTATTCCACGCGGACGAAGTCGCGGGTATCAAATATATAGAATGGACATGGGATACTTTTTAGCCTAGAAAATGGGATAATTTCTGAATATCATTAATTACTCCAATTATTAAGTACTGATTAGTGAATTAACTGACTTTTGGATTTTTTTTTGATACTTACTAATCAGGCGCTATCTTGGAAGTGAGCAACGAGACCAGCAAACCCGCTGCCTTCTTGAACTCTTTGCTTTTGTACAAGCTGTGAAATTCACAGTATTTACCTGTAATCATTATTATTATATTAAAAGAAGTGTTAATGTAAGGTGCTAACTATAGTAGAATTTTGTCCGTGCAGTTTGGGTCATAAATAATCGGAGTATTTCGCTCTCACTTCCACTCACGGGCCTTATGGGCAGGCATAGTGGTTCGCATTATTGTTGTCGTTAAGCGTTATCGATAGTGTATTAATCATTTTGTGGGTTAGTGATATATATGAAAGAAAAAATAGATAAAACAACGTATTTATTAAAATAAGAATAATAATGATTTAAAATAATAATTATTAATTAGGTACGTATGTATTAAAAAACTATAAGTACAAAAGTTTAGAAAGTAACAAGTTATATTAAAAATAAATATAAACACTTATATCTAAGTTTAAAATTAACAGCAAAAAAGATAATAATGATTTTTATAAGAATTTTAATCTTTCTTTGATAAGAATGAGTTTTTATCGATAATGGCGTTGCGCCCGCGCAACATGCTCACCGCCCTAGTCGGGCTGAGGCTGAGTTTGATTTGTGACCCAAACTGCACGGACAAAATAATTCTACTATAGTGGCCAGTTTGCATATCTTACTTTTCATGCACTCGGCTTACTGTCGGTTAAATTTTGACATTACTTGTTTGTATGGAGCTTATGACAAATTTAAGCCGATAGTGAGACAAATGAACGGTCAGTACGATACAGGAGCCGGCCATAAATGGAAGTCGCTATTAAATTCGTTTATTACCAAAGTTTTGAAGATACACATTTACAGAAATTACTTACGACAAATTATTCGAAAGATTTTTTTGTAAATTTAGTAATTTTTTTTGGTGGAATTTTAACTAAACTAAATATTATATATTTAATACTAGTGTCAGTCTCTAGTGCGTGCTTCTTGTTTAAAGAGCAGGCGTTAATACAGGTTACATTGATTGTACTAATATTTCATGTTAGTGCTATTTGCACTCGGAAGATTAATTTCATTTTATATCGCAAACTATCGCAGCTCCCGTGAAAAGTGTTTATGTCCATTTTCCGTATTAAAACTACATTTAAACAAAACCGATCCAGTATTCCTTGTAGTTTTCCGTGAAAGCTTAACGGAGAGACATATCGAGTTACTATCGCATTTTTTATAGACGACGAATTATTATATCAATAAACTTGAGAAATGATTGGTCTCATCCAAACTTACATTCTTTATTTCAAACCGTCCTAGTTATATTTATCTATCCCCGTCTATGTGAACTACACAATAGAGAAACATGACAATATTGACTAAAAGGATAAACAAGACGAAAAGGATAAAAAGGACAAAAAATACAAAAAAGGCAAAAAGGGCCAAAATGACAAATAGGACAAAAAGGGCAAAAGGACAAAAGGACAGACAGGACAAACATACAAAAAAGACAAAAAGTACAAAAAGGACAAAAGGGCAAAAAGTACAAAAAGGGAAAAAGCACAAAAAGGGCAAAAAATACAAAAGGGAATAAAGGACAAAAGGACAAAGGGGGCAAAAAGAACAAAAATACAAAAAGTGCATAAGGGACAAAAAAGGTAAAAAAATAAAAAGGGCAAAAGGACAATAAGGGCAAAAAGTGCAAAAATGACAAATAGGTCAAAAATGGTAAAAGGACAAGTCGGACAAAATTGACCAAAATGATGAAAATGAATTCACAAAAAAACCTATCCCACTTTTTAGGATAACCTTTACAGTAATCTATCCCATTATCCGGGATAAAAGGTATCCGTTGTCCACGCTCGGTATTAAAATTACATGTTTACCGAATTTCAACTAAATCGGTCCGTTCGTTTTTCCCAAAAAGCATAACAAACAGGAAGGCAAATATAGCAAAAATATTTTTATAGCGGAAACTATCCCGTTTTTGGGGATAAAAAGTATCCTGTGTTCATTCTCGGCATCGAGAATATACTGAGTTTCAGCCAAATCGGTCCAGTAGTTTTTACGTGAAAACGGAACAGACAGACAGAGTTACTTTCGCATTTAATAATGTTAATAGGGATCTATCTATCTTGTTTATGGTCACAGAGGGTGTGCTTACCGAGGAAGAGCAGCGCGTCGGTGATGAGCAGCGAGGGCCCGGCGGTGAGCAGCAGGTCCTTGGCGGGCAGCTGGCCCGTGCGCGTGTAGCGGCGCAGCGCGGCGTGCGCGGCGCGTGCGCACGCCGCGCCGCCACGCCCGCGCACCGCCCACGCCAGCGCGCCGCCCGCGCGCCCCGCACGCGCCCCGCGCGCCGACGCGCACGCGCACACCGTCTGCACTGCACGAGCACACGGTTTCTCTTATTCTCTGTTTAGGCCAATTATTTCGATTGGTTCATTTCCTTGATTATATGATTGGAATGAAGTCAGTCGCGCCGACATCTTCCGATCTGTACCCTGCTAATTGGCCAACGACGTTGTGTCGTCACATAATGTGAATGGAGGGACAAATCCGCACCACCGCCCCAATATATTGTAATAAGTCAAATATCGTTTACCTGACCGCGCGTGTATGAACGACCCGCTACGTAGTCATATGTGCTACCTTTTTTAATATTTAACCGCTGCTGTGTCACAAAGACATTATTATTCACTGTGCGTGCAACAAAATTGAACATTGAACCTCGACGACCGCTGCCAGACGTCTCCAGGCTTGCCGATTTGGGAGAAGTGCAGTTTCGGAAGGTTAAGGTTAGTGGCTTGATTTTCCTTCCCATATCATCAATCGGATGCAACGATTGATTTGATTGTCCTGCCATTCACTGCTATTGAGCTATATTATCGAAGGCCGCACCAGTTCAGGAGGTAGGGCAATATAAATTACAACCGCCGCCACGTGGTGTGCTATTGGGGAGGTGGGGAAGGAACTGAAAATTTTACCCTGGCACCACCATTCTCTTTTAAACTACTCTACGGACTCCAGTTCCGTACCCTTTTCTAAAGCTTTATTTCTAGATTTAATTTTGAAAATTTTACACGCTTATTATTTTAATTCTTGTGTGTGACATTAATTAATTTGTGTTGAAGCGTAGGTATCTTACGAGTAACTTATTATATTAATTTATCCTAATTTTAATACTAATAAGTTTACTACTAGTGTAGAGTGTATCTGTTACGTGCTGGTGTTGTGAGGAAGTACATGTGCAGTGTGTACCTTATGTCTATACTTATATATTACCCTATCTAGTGCCATGTGTGTTGTGTTTTCCTTTCTGTGTCTGGGTTATTAATTTTTAGGCTCTTTGTGTGTTTTGGTTTGTTTGTGAAATGTGCGTGTAATGCAATGCGGCGGTAGTGCGAGTTGGTTTGAGTGTGTGTATAAGTTTTGTTGTTTGTTTTAGACTTTGTGTGGTGTTATAATTTATTGCTTAAATGTTGTGACATGACACGAATACAGGTAACGACCTCTATGGTCAAACGGGAGAAGCCTTGGCAAACAGCCCACTTGATGGAAAGTGTTTTTAAGACATTGCATAGCTTTTATCGCGAGCCTTGAGCGCGGCGACCGAATCAGGAAATTCCGTAACGAAAATAAACCTAACACCTCCCACTCCGCCTACCATGAGCGTTCGCTTAACGTGTATGTGTGCGCGGTGGCGGTGCGGCGAGCGGAGGCGTGCGGTGGCCACAGTGAGCCGCGAGCTCTCGTAGCGGTTCGAGGTATGTCAGGTATTGCAAATTATGGACGACGAGATGTTCCGAAATGGGACGAATACGTAAGCAGCTGTTTGTGGGAAAGTATACAGGTATCTATCATATCTTTATAATGCCACACTCACCGCATGTGCGCCACGTAAGTATATATGTATACATAGGTGATTTGTTTTCGTATCGGTCACCACGCTCAAAAAGTGTAACTTGAATTAATGTCAAAGACAAAAACACTGTATAAATAAAAAATAAATAAATAATTATAATTGCATAAGTTGATAAAAAATGCTATGCAATAGCTTTACCGCTACAGTCCCCGAGTGCCACAAGGAGTTTTTATTTTAAACAACTCTACGAATTCGAGTTCCGTACACTTTTTTACAACTTAATTTCTAAGAAACTTTTACACACTTATTGGTAATTTTTGTTATCGTGTGCGACTATTATTTACATTTTAAAAGTTGATAGAAGTGCCAACCAAAATCAGAACATGTTATCCATGCCTTTGTATTAATCCCTATTCAAATAAATCATTTCGTATTCAAGGTTGTTTCAATATCTGTAGATTACTTTTTGAATTATTCAAATCGGAAATTCCATTAAAAAAAACATTACGAATGTAAAAATGTCTAAATCTAAACAAAACACTTGACGCTCTAGGATTTTGATGAAATTTTGTTTCAGTGGGTCCGGGGATGGTTTGGATTCACAATTAGACCCAGTAGGTGGCGTTGGAATTGAGTTCTGGATTTTTATTTTTTCAGGTCAGGACAACGTCTGCTGGAACCGGATGCCTTCTATAAACCAAAACAACGATACGATGCTAACTTACCCACTCCCAGCAGTCCATACTTCTTGGCCTCAGCGATGACTCTCATGGCCCTGGCCTCAGTGTGCAGGGGCAGCCGCTCCAAGAGGAGCTCCGCTCGTCGGAGGCCCTCGGGGGGGCAGGAGGCCAAGTACGACAGGCCCACCGACCACAAGGACTTGTGCTCCATCAGCAGTGTGCCATACTCCAGGACAAGGCTGTCTCGTAAACGAGAGGTAACACTGCGGATGCAAATAAGCTTCCATAAATCTAAAACTACACAATAATTCTTGTATATATATAAAATATATATATAATTATATTTTATCTATACACATAATAAAATTATAGAGGTCAAATTTCTGTACAATGAAAAAAAATGCGAAAAACCGAGCCAGGGGGATCTAAGAAGTGAAATAGAACTAATTTAGATTTTTTTCAAATTTTTTAATTCTCTGTTTGTCTGTCTGTTTGTACCGGCTAATCTCGGAAACGACTAGACCGATTTACATGAAATTTTGTATGGTGGTAGCTTATATCCCTGGTCAACATATAGGATAATTTTGATCACGAAAAATTAAAGAGTTCCCGTGGGATAGATAAAAAGCTTTAATTACTTAAACAGCTTATAACAGACTGAAAGTAATTGATCTGCAACGTAACATAATAGGAACGGAGATTTTGAAAGGGTGTGGTGTCGGTAAGAGAGTTTTATCTTATATATATAATATATAAAGCTGATAAGTTTGTTTCTTTGTTTGTTTGCTTGAACGCGCTAATCTCAGGAACTACTGGTCTGATTGGAATTTTTTTTCAGTGATAGATAGCCTATTTATCGAAAAAGGTTATAGGCTATAAACCATAATGCTAATAGCAATAGGAGCGGAGCACCAATGAAGAATGTTTCAAAACCGCGGGTTTTTTTAACTTACTTTTTTTAAAACTATTCCACGCGAACGAAGTCGCGGGTAGAAGCTAGTATATAACATATATATATATATAATTGAAATTCACGTATATAGTGACTCATCACGATATCTAAGGAACTATAATACCTATAGACTTGAAATTGGGCATGGACCTTGCTTTCGCCAAGTAGAGGACAGCTAAGAACGGATTTTGCGGCACGCAAAGCGGGTGGGTATCGGCTAGTATATGTATATAGCCAAGGCTATATATAGCCAAGGCTATATATAGCCAAGGCTTTGTATGGCTTTTTATAGCCAATGCTGTATATGGCTACATTTAACCATAGACTAATACTGTTTATGTTATTACCTGTGTCATTTAATAATTATTCTCCTTTAGTAGTTAGTATTGTTTTCTATACTACATTAAAAGCCTAATTTACGTTTGCATTAATTATTATGGTTATATTTCACAACATAAGTCACTACATAAGTCCTTATCAATGTGGACAGTAATATGTTATCGGTTGATTAAATGTCTGTAAAAAGAATGATAAGATCATATTCGCTGCCTGGAGACTTACAGGGGAACAAGAAAGGATTATTCGAATATTCAAAGTAAATTATTATCAACTTACTTGTTCTGTTGTTTATCCAAAATGGTGAGCTTCCCGCAGTGGTGCAGCATGTCAGTGAGGTGGGTGGCGAACCAGCCATTGTCAGCCAACTGCTGGATTTCACGGATTACCTGTACAGACCGTTAATTATTGTTATTATACAAATATGATTTTTTTTTAAATATGAAGCTGGTATATGAGCAGACAGCCCGCCAATAGTGGTTGTCATCATTTAGAGACGTATGTTATAAGAACTGTGAAACATGGTGCCAACCTTCCTGATGGGAGGGACCATCTCTAATAAGAGCAGGCATTCCCAAACTATTTCGGGCAAGAGACCCCTTTTCCAAAATGAATTGATACCTGAGACCCCCATAGTCAAACTACTTTAAAACATCCTGGCTCTATTTTTTTTGAAAAAACATACCAATTAAATTTTTTTGCAGTTGGTTAAGTGAGTAAACTTGACCTCATTTTTTCATCAAAATTTAACAAAATAAATAGACATACAATGCAGTAAATATGAAGTATATTAATTAATTATTAATAAAAATTATTTAAGTAGGTGATTACTTGAAATTTCCAAAGTTTCACGGATTTTTTAATAATTATTATTTGAAAAAAAAAAAACACATTTGTACACGTAACACAACTTAAACACCTTGAAAATGTTAATTAACAACTTGCGTTAATTAATGGGGTTTAATAAATAACAGGGGTCGGTTTAAAAATCAGTTTTCGTTTATATCGATCTCTGGGAAACCGATTTCGACCCCAGGTGGCCGATACCGACCACTTTGGTAATCTCTGATCTAGAGGGATCAGACAGGTGGAACGGGATAGAGCGGATGGAATAGGCAGAGGAAGAAATGGGTCCTAGAAACTCTCACTCATCGCATTAAATAAGAGTAGCTCAAGGCTAGTATTTTACTTACTAAACTACTTGTCACTCGACTAAACGACTTGTTACTCGACTAAACTACTTGTTACTCGACTAAACTACTTAGTACTCGACTAAACTACTTGCCACTCGACTAAACTACTAGGTACTCGACTAAACTACTAGACAGTGCTGTCTACCTGATGCAGGTCCCCGTCGAGCAGCGCGCGCACCATGTGGTCGAGGCGCGAGGCGGCGGGCGGCGCGTCCATGCCGGCGCACGCGCCCGCCGCGGCCGCCAGCTCGTGGCGCTTGGCCCACGGGCAGGTGAACATCACCCACCCGCCCAGGATGTCGAACCAGGAACTGTACTGTCCCCGGATCGACTCGAACGCCATGTAATCGCCGGTTATTAACTGTAATGCATTAATATAGTATGTATATATATTATAGATAGATAACACTTTATTGCTCACCAAGTATACAATTCGGTAGTTGTAAATTTTTGAGAAACAGGTTTATTTTGAGCCGATGGTCTATTTTAGCCAAAATATTAATATTTCAGCAAAAAAACAACATTAACATGTTTAATTTAGTAATTTTGACATTTCGTCGCAAAAACACGTCAAGCTGTCATGGCGTCTCGCATGACGTCACAGTGTGCAAAACAAACATCTGTTTCGTTGAAGTGTTATCTGAGAAGTCATCATCATCATCATAACTTCTTGTGTTTTGCACACTACGACGTCACGCGCTCTGATCGGCGTTCATTGTCACGTGGCTAATGGCTGCAATATAACAATTTTATTTCTCAAAAATATCAATTAATATTTAAGTTAAAACAATTTATGTTTGTCATATTTGGATCGTAATCTACGATATATATTAAAATCAGCCTATATTTTTCATACTGTCATGTACCGTATTTCAAATATGCACAATTACAGTATTGTCAGTATTGTCATGGTAGAAACAATAGGCGGCCCAAATCATAAGCATTACCGCTTACATCTGATATTTTGTATATGTATATATACAAAATATCAGATGACTGGTAATGTTCATAATATTCGAATTTGGAAAAAAATAATCAAGTACTAAAAAAATGTAATCAACAAAAGCATTATTATTATTGATAACGTCCTGTTAATAACTTACCTTTTAAAATTATTCCTTAAAAAATAAGTAAAATAAAAATATTAATAAAATCTTAATGTTTGTAGGCAGCGGGACCTGGATTGACCCAGTACCAACTAGCAGTTAGGGCTACAGAGATAGGAACCTCCTTAGAATTTGTGTGTGTACATTAATGGGGCCTTTGTATCTTTATTACTATTATTTAAAAAAAAAACATATATAAAACAAAAATGTCTTACTCTTAATATAAGCTCTAATTTTGGCTGTGATGCTAGTACTCCACTGCTGAGTTTAGATCTGCATTCTGCCTGCCAATGTTTCCAAGATATGGTGAAATCATTCGTTGATAAACCACCATAAACCTGAAAAATCAATAACAAACAGTAGAAAATAAATAATACACCAGTTGTCTAATGGCCAGTTTTTATATCTTACGTTACATTAAATTTGATATAAACCACTTACAAGTAATGTAAAGAAGAAAGAAACAAAAATACTTTTTATCACAAATGAATGCACATAAAACAAAAAAAGTATATATATTTTTTGTGTCTGAAGCAGACAAACAGGCAAACAGGCAGGCTCACGTGATGGAAAGTGGTTCCCGTTGCTGATGGACGTTTGCAGCACCAGGGGTGTTGCCAACGCATTGCCGACCTGTAAGAAATTTTATAACGCCCTTCTTAAAGAAACCCATGTCATAGCGCAAAGGCAAAACCGCGGCGGGAAGTTCCTCTAGATCATTGTTATACGCAGAATAAATGTTCTAGAGAACATTGCGTAGTTCACTGTGGCAACTCAAGGAAATGGGGGTGAGTATCCCATTGCTGGTAAGCAGTGCGGTTGTAAAAGTGAGGTGTTGTCACCAGATTAAGCAGTGCAACGAAACACTCCCCGTTATACAGGTAGTAATATGCAGAGGGACACAGTTTCTTCGAAGGCTAAGTCATTCTAAGCCGCCTGTTAGTATGGGATCGTCGACGATACAAATGGCAGGATGGATGGAGTTGAGGGATCAGTCTGGTAGAGCATGTTCTGGCCCACAGATGTAAAGCATATGAAGCAGTACTTCATATGCAGTCTGATTTGTGCTTTGTAGTTATTAGGACCTCTGTGTATTCAAATTCAAACAAAGCAATGTTTAATTTTACAACCTTACAACTGGATTATTTGCATAAATCTTAACCTCTACAAGTCAAATGTTTCGTTAATTCGCTTTAGTCGAAAACTCTATAACTTGAATTTTTAGTGTCTCCCTTCAAGTTCAACTTACGAGTTTCTACTGCAATAAAAACGAAACACCTCCCATTGTCTAGTTATTATATGTTTGCATAATAAACGATACTATTACAAGTTTAATAGTAACATTTTCTTTATAGTATTAATTCAGACCTATAAAACACTACAGTCCACTGAGTCTTTTTCACCCTATAAATATTAAAAAACATAAAAGTTTGTAGGAATGTATGTTTGTTACCCTTTCGCACAAAAACTACTGAATGAATTTTGATGAGACTTTACAGTAACATAGCTTATATATCGGAATAACACATAGGCTATGACTTATAAAGATATAGTGTGAAATAAATAATAATTTTCCATCAGGCACAGCTAGTCACTAATAAAAATGTTGTTATAGCAACAAAAATTAAGTTTGCTGTCAGTGGCCAGTATCAAAATTGAAATTTATTTATTGTTGTTGGGTCAGGTCCGGATATCTCATTAGATAATAATAAAAACAAATGAACACATAGGATTACGAAGTGGTACCTATGGAAAAAAGTAGGTGACAATAATACAAGAGATGGGAGGACAATTTAAAACACAGCAGGAACATTGTGGTCCAGAGTCTGTAAAGACCGAGAGAAATGGGCATCAAAAAGCTTGAAAGAGGTCTTTGTTAAAGGACAGGCTGGAAAGAAGGCAAAATTAGCTACCAATTAGTGTAATAAATAAACTAACTTAAATATAACAGTTCTTTCAGCAGTAAAGGCTATTTTATTTATTTAAATAATGTTACAAAACTTACACTGTAAACTGGCATACTCCTCAATGTATTATCAGTTAGCTTGAACTCATTACTGTCAGCAGCAGAGTGCAGTTTTAAAAGCGCTCTTGCCACATCCACTCTCCCTTGAACAATCATTCCTATGACTGTGTCCCAATACTCTGGGTGGTCTTCTGATCCTCTCTCGCAATTCTCCAAGATCTCTGCTGCCGATTTCTCGTGACAGGGAAAATGGAATCTAACCCATTCCAGTAAAAATGGTAATACAATGTCACCAGGAATATTGTCTATGTATAAAAACTCACACAAGTGCCAAATGCATTCTATAGAGTAGAAAATCGTTATGTATGAAAGTAAACCGTTTTTTAAAACACCATCTTGTTCTTGTAAGGAAGCTTCTTGGAAGTTTTCAATACAAACGCGAAGTATCGACCTATATTGTCTTGAAATCTTTAGGAACTCCACATGATTGTCCGACGTTTTAGCGGTTTCGACAACTTTTTGTAAAGATAGATATGTACCATTGGACTCATTCAACATTTTCCGTAAAATAGGATGAAACAGTAAAACATTCTGAGTAACATTTATAATATTGTTTTCTATATTTTCTGGTGTTTTACTCGTTGTTTGGCTACGTGGGTAAAGTGTAAACTTACTGCTACTTCTAAATACACATCCTATGTGTTTCTCAAAACATTTATCTGAGAAAACCTGCAACAAACGAATATATTGTAGATAACAAACATAACCTATGTTGCTTGTTAAGCATTTTATTTATGTTTATACTTACAATTGTCTTTATATTAGAATTGTAAGTGGAGGTATTCATTGCTAATAAAATATGTTCTCTTTCAATTCGTAACAAAACTTTTAAAATTTATATTATTCCATAGCTCAATTTGAATCACATCAACAGGCAACTTTGACTAGTTGACATCAATGACAGTTGAGTCACAGTTGCATTTAGTTCATTCAGATTAAAATTACAGCCATTGGCGGTTTGGGAAAATGACAAGTATTTTTGGCGCGAACTTAGGGTGAGTTCTTTTTGTATCTCATAACGTCCAAAATGCTCCGTCTGCCGTTCCACATGGCGACCACGGTAGTTAAGGTCGTGGCCAAAATGTCACTAATGACGTCATTATTTGCGATCATACAGCTTTCACAACGACCCATTTCAAGAGGCGTTGATCACAGAGCATTAATTCTATTTACCGATTGTCACTGAAAAAGGTGCAGTTTTCAAATTAACCAATGATATAATATATATTTATTATGTTATTCGTCATTAATGATATCTTCACTCTATAATTCGTTCCACTGTAATTTATGATTGTAACGTTAAGGTGCTTGTTGTGAGTCTCTTGTGGAACGTAGCCTTAACGGCCGATTTACAAGTATGAAGTTGGTAAGTAAAATTGCCATAAAAGGTGATTTAAAATCTGCGATTTTAATAATTTAATTGATATTAGTAAAGCTCTTCAGTTCGTTTACAAGCTTAGACCATTAAACATAAACCATTTAATGGTCTAAGTTTACAAGCGATAGAGACGATAATATTCCATTTTTTGAGATGATAAAATTTAACATTTTTATTTAGATAGCCATGATTTCGCAACGTATAAATATTTAGTCAGTGCCAAGATCTTATTTCATTAATACGGTAGTTGACAATTTCTGAGAAACAGGTTTATTTTGAGCCTTATGGTCTATTTTAGCCAAAATATTAATATTTCAGCAAAAAAACAACATCAACATATTTAATTTAGCAATTTTATAAATATTTTGACATTTCGTCACCAAAACGCTTCAAGCTGTCATGGCGCCTCGCATGAGGTCACAGTGTGCAAAACAAACATCTGTTTCATTGAAGTGTTATCTGAGAAGTCTTTGATAACTTCTTGTGTTTTGCACACAATGACGTCACGCGCTCTGATCGGCGTTTATTGTCACGTGGTTAATGGCTGCAATATAACAATTTTATTTCTCAAAAATATCAATTAATATTTAATATTTTAGTAAAAACAATTTATTTTTGTCATACTTAGATCGTAATCTACGATATATATTAAAATCAGTCTATATTTTTCATACTGTCAACTACCGAATTATCCATAAGCATTATGGTCCGCCCGTGACTTCCTTGCCAGAAAGTATGCAGCATGCTAGACGTCCGCGTATTCGCTTGGTTCCGAGACTTTCGACCAGTGATTCAATTTCCTTGATTATTTAATACCAGCTTTACACCTTGGCCACGTTTCGTTTAATGTTAGAAAGATATTTGATAACTTGAAGTCAATTTTTTTACAAATACAAAATAAAATAAAAATGAATGTTTGTCTGTATGTCCTTTATAGAATCATAAACTTATACATTTGATCATGTGATGATCTTTAGCAAAGTTGTTGTGCATGAGCCAGAGAAGGTTTCTGAGTTGGTTCACAATTGGACCCGGTAGGTGGCGCTGCTGTTGGCATATCGATTGAAGCTTTTCCAGTCAGGACAACGTCTGCCGGGACAGCTAGTCTTTTTTAAAACCTACTGGTAAAAGTCGCAGACAGCAACTAGTCATACTAAACCTAATAAAATAAATGTAAGTGGCTAAATGTCGTACGTAAAAGTAATTCTGTAAAGTGTCATGAGCCCGTAGTCCATTACAATTCAATATTAATGGCATTAATTATTACGTAGAGGTAGTACTATGCAGAGATGATGTAGTAAGAAAAATAGTTGCGAAAATATCACGGAGTTATAATATATGCGTCGTTATTACTTTGAATCAAATGCTTCCATTTTTTTTTACAATAATCGACAGGCCATCTGCCTGTCTGCTAAAATTATGCAATAAAAAAAGTTACAATTGAGTTTTGGTTTATACCTAACGGATAACTCTCGAACTTATTCTAGATACCCAGTAAGTAATGAAAAGCCTTTACTATACTAGATAAGTAATCCGGGAAAGCAGAGTGTTGTAATTTGTAATGCTTACAATCAAGACGTCTCTCCTGAATTTATTGTGCGTGTTGAACAGTGGGAAATAAAATGAAAGTCCATATGCCAATTGTCTTTTACTCTATAATAATATCCACACAAACACAAAGCAAGTGGAGGGCTGACGGGGGACGACTCACGACTGGTCGACAGTGCTTCAATATTCGAACATTACAATTTTCGCTGAATTGCAACTGTCGCCGGCCGCCACACAGACGCATTGCATTTGGCTAGATGAGCAAATGTTTTGATCTCTCAAACATAGTGCTTTTTAATATTATATTAACTCTATTGCTCTGCATAGGAGATTGCGGCACCCAAAGAAGATTTCCGTATTAATCTAAATTTATTTTCTAGCTGCATTAGAAACAAATGGCGGAGCAGACACTTCTTAGTTCCTTTATTCGTATTTCCGTGGGATATCTGTGGTGGCACCCTCAGTAACGGCAGTAGGTTCTTCAATATTTAAAATCCTGAAAAGTTCGTTGAATTTAAATTTAATATTAATATTGGTAAAGAGTAAAAGTTCTCCATCTTTATAAGATGGGGTCTCTATACTATTTGTCCATCTATGAATTTATAGTAGCATAAGAACAGACTGTATCTATTTCTACAATTACTCATTCAGGAGCACACACGTTTGTACTACTGTGAATTCGAAGTACAATAATAATGCGAAAATATTCCAAAACCATATCACTTCTTAAACTTTGCTTGATAATACGAGTTTTATGCGGTAATTACTGCAAGATAACTTCTTCGAGGATTTTGAATTCTTTCATCAAATTATACTGTGTTTTTGTATTATTAATTACGTCTCTTAGTATTTTCGGATCATTTGATAAAAAATTATTAATTACACCACATATTTGCGCGTTCGCCGAATTTTCTTTCAATGTGCTGTTTAATATAGTTTACGGGGATAGTTATTATCAAAAATATTGCAATGTTATCATAAGTAATGATGTGGTGATGTGGAAAAGGAAGATTTTGTTACTTCCTAATAGTGTATTGCTGAAAATATTTATATTTCTTGTAGCCAGAACAATGTTTATAGTTTTTAAAATAATGAAATATGGATCTAAGACCACGATTTTTCTATTATTGAGTGTTGACACGATTCTCACCTCATGTGATTTTAATTATTTGACAGTTTATGTAATTGTTACATCGATATATTATAGAATTATGTTACTTAAACGTTGCGTGGAAAGGATTATGGTTCCCATTAATATAGTTGGAAGGAACGAATGTGCAAATAGCATTTCTGCAACTAGGAAAGTATTGCTACATTACAAGCTTGTATTGGATAATTTACAATCCATTGGGAAGTTTTTATACATATTGGTCAGTATGCTTTTAACGTTTAAAGATTTCGTAAACAAAGTGTGTGTTTGTTCTTCTGTCTGTCTATACTGTCTGTATGTGTAGGTACATCATCATTCGTAAAAACTTGGTATTACATTAAACATTATTATCTATAAGAAATTTGTTTCGTAGATGTCTTCTGTAAATGCTATTTATTAACAGAAAAATACACAAATATAGGACAAAATCATACACAGAGATAAGATTTAAAATAATGTAGAAAAAATATATATCAAGATCAAATTTAAAAATAAAACTAAAATAAAATAAATGTGATAAGTGAGTTCGTCTCATGAAACAAGTTCCACTGCAAAATATAGAACTTATTATAACGATCACCCAAGCCACGTTGCTATGTTGTTTTTATCAAGTGTTTTAAAGTATGTTACATAACATTATTGTTCTATTTACTATATACTATGAAATCGGCATCTTTCTCAAATTCTTTTACCTTTCTAAACTTCCGTTGCACGACATTACATTAGCGCCCCGTCTGTAGGACCTCAGGCCTTACGCTCAATTGCATTTCCTCGTTCGTTTTTGTCAGCCCGAGGGAGTTAGTGAAATTTTAGATAGAAAAAAGATACAGTAAAGATTTATTTAAAACTACAATAATATAGTTCATATAACACAAAAATAAATCGAATATACAATAGAAAATGCATTTAAATATAAAAAACGTGTGCGTCTCGGGACGCCCGACAGAAGTGATACCTTAAACTTATCTAAGTTGAACTATTTTATATTGAAATTGTTTAAATTGAGAAAAGCTTAGGTCATTACTTATTAATATGATAGGTTATTTATTAACATTTTTTTATTTATTATAAAATATATTTTATTGTTAGTTACAATGATTGAATATATACATTAGAATTTTGTGTATGTATATTATTAGCATCATTATTTAATCTAATTCAGTAGTTGACAGTATGAAAAATATAGACTGATTTTAATATATATCGTAGATTTCGATCTAAATATGACAAAAATAAATTGTTTTAACTAAAATATTAAATATTAATTGATATTTTTGAGAAATAAAATTGTTATATTGCAGCCAATAGCCACGTGACAATGAATGCCGATCAGAGCGCGTGACGTCATAGTGTGCAAAACACAAGAAGTTATCAATTACTTCTCAGATAACACTTCAATGAAACAGATGTTTGTTTTGCACACTGCGACGTCATGCGCGACGCCATTACAGCTTGACGCGTTTTTGTGACGAAATGTCAAAATATTTATAAAATTGCTAAATTAAATATGTTGATGTTGTTTTTTTGCTGAAATATTAATATTTTGGCTAAAATAAACCATAAGGATCAAAATAAACCTGTTTCTCAAAAATTGTCAACTACCGTATTACCGAAATACAGCTAGCGCTGTGGTTTAGATTGAGAAAGGAGGATCCACCCTGCCTACCGCTGCCGTATGCGTGAGAGAAAGGGAAGCCAGACAGACTGGCCCCACAACGCGTTACGTAATGAAGCGGTTTACCCTCCCATAAGAGGTTATCACTTCAAAAAAACAGCAAAATATGTTCTAAAACGAATACGACCGACGAAAAACGTTGAAAGTAAGCCCTCTCTTTCATGAAACACAGCGCATTCTTTTAGTAGCTCACAACGCCTAAAATGCACCGTTAGCAGTTCCACAAGGCAATCGCGTTGATTGTAGTCGTGGCAATAACGTCACTAATGACATCTTCATTTTCTATCACACAACGATCACAACGCCCCACGTCAAGAAATGGGTCGAATAACCGTTCCACTTGGGTATACGACTGTAACGCCGGCAAGCCAATGGAACGGGAAAATTCGCGGTCGTGAACGTGGCGTTGTGAGTCTCTAATGGAATGTAGCCACAGAGTCTATAAGTTTTAACTTTCATATTCACCACGAAATATGCAATGTGTTTATCTTATCATCTTTTGACACTGTAATAACGGAGGATATGATTCTCTTACTTTGCACTTTATACATTCACTTGGCTTATTATTTGTCACAAAAGAAGTACAACATAAAATAAAGGGACTAAAAATGGCGGCTCCACTATTTGATAGTCTTTTGTTCGTAAAGTAGCCAGAAAATAAATTATATTTCGAAATATGTCTACTGTACTAGATTATGTTATAATTTTAGTTGCTCAAGTCTTTGATGTTTGGATTAGTCAGAACCGTTCTACACATGTACCGAATTGCGAGTAATTATGCTCATAAGGTAAGAAATTCACAACAATGTTTTTGCACAGTACTGGCGCAATGCCTGTATATTTGTTTCCTACATAATTAGATAGTTTCTTTAAATCATGGTTGTACAAATTGTAGGCAATTAATACTCTTGATGTTGTGTTAATCAGCGATTTGAAGGACATGTTGTGCTGTGCAGTTTTATTTTCTAAAAATGTGTAAAATTAC
The DNA here is from genome assembly GCA_949752895.1 of Dendrolimus pini. NCBI lineage: Eukaryota > Metazoa > Arthropoda > Insecta > Lepidoptera > Lasiocampidae > Dendrolimus > Dendrolimus pini. The sequence continues at coordinate 21,349,089 of OX457136.1, forward strand.
TCTAAAATGAACTATAATTGTAGGACATTGATAGTTTTTGAGTAGTAGTAATTATGTGTTTTTGTGAGAAGTGTGAACTGTATAGTCAAACGTAGCCTTTTTAGTTGTCACAAGAACTCCTTTGAATGGCTTTAGTTGATAACCTACAGTTCAGCTGAGCAATACATAGGCTTAAGAAAATGAAGAAACTATATTGTAATCTAAGACCTGGCTTAAAGGCTTAGCTGCCAAGCCATAAACCTAAATAAATAAAGTAATCTATTCAAAATTACGAACATAAAAACGCGCGATGCAAATTTTTTATGCCTTGTTTATTTTTTAAGGTTGATAAATTTATATTAATTTTCGACCTCGGAGAAATGATCTACAATATAGCAGTAATATCAATAACTGCATTCATTTGTGACATGACTGTGAATAGTGTTAATAACATGAAATCTATGATAAATAAGCAACATATGCAGTGTTCAGGTGAAGTCTTTACTTTTAATCGAAACAATGCTAAAATACTTTATTTTCTTATGTCTTGTCATTATAACATATTATTAAGGCTACGCTCTATTAAGGACTCACAACGACCACGTTCACGACCGCGGTTTTTCCCGTTCCACTTGCTTGCCGGCGTTACAATCGTAAACCCAAGTGGAACGGCCTATTAACGAAGTGATAACTTCTTATGGGAGGGTACCCATAAGAAGTTATCACTTCATTAAATTATAAATAAATTAATAATAAAAAATTATTCAGCAAATCGCTGCCAGAGGGAAGCGTGCCCAGAAGGCTGGCTGCATCGCCAGCTGAATGGCAATGCCCTTCTGATCACGGGTGGTATCAAAAAGTTTTTTACGAATTTCATTGAATAAACCCGATGGACCTCACTTACCTTAAGTTTCAACTCCAAACGGCACAAATATTATAATATAAGTGACAAAAAATTGTATGTAAATATGTGATTATTATTAAAATGTCAACCAGTTTGTGTACCCGCCATGTTTTTATGCGATAAATGATTTGATTTGATATTTTAATTAAAATTGATGTTTCAGACGAATCGCTGCGTCACGAATTGAAAACAACATTGGAGTATGTTAAACGCCGTCAATTTCCTTTCGGCATCCGGAGTGTTACCACCATGGACAGGTCATTGCCTATTAGGATACTGACCACATCGATAACCTATACTATCGTTGTTATACAATTCGTCAATTTCAAACTGTAGATGCGGCATATTCTGGAAAGTTCCTAAACTAACATGACAAGATGGCGGATGTGGCGTGGTTATTCTTCTGTCGTCTGTAGACGTTTTGTTACTTAATAAAAAGTTATGACATAATTATTATATAAGGCTAAAAATTTGATAGATATTTATTAAAATTGTTCAATTAGTTTTTCTTTTCGACTGTTTAAAAATTTAAGATTTAAAAAATGTGCATAAAATCTTTAATTGGATTAGTAGACTATATTTTTATACAAAGACTTTTATTCGTGCAGGAACGGAGAAAGAATACAATCTCCTGCGGCCGGGCCAAGCCAGGTGGTAGGGCATTTGTCCGACTGGATGGCTACCACCCCTGGTCTACAGTATGTCGCTATAACAAGCTTGAATTGTGTTCCGGGATTAGTGACCAGGGTCCAGTCTCGCTATCTAACTATCGTAGAATTTTAAGATATATTATGTACCTAGTTACTTTTAATTGTGTGTGTGTGTATTAAACAAATATGTTTCTGACTTCTTCTTTTATTTCCTTAATTTCATATTTATTTTTATCTATGTCCTTCCATTTATGTAATATCCATGTGTGTATGAAACAAATATGTTTCTGACTTCTTATTTTATTTCCTTAATTTCAGATTTATTTTTTATCTATGTCCTTCCATTTATGTAATCTCCATGTGTGTATGAAACAAATATGTTTCTGACTTCTTATTTTATTTCCTTAATTTCAGATTTATTTTTTATCTATGTCCTTCCATTTATGTAATCTCCATGTGTGTATGAAACAAATATGTTTCTGACTTCTTATTTTATTTCCTTAATTTCTGATTTATTTTTTATCTATGTCCTTCCATTTATGTAATCTCCATGTGTGTATTAAACAAATATGTTTCTGACTTCTTCTTTTATTTCCTTAATTTCATATTTATTTTTATCTATGTCCTTCCATTTATGTAATCTCCATGTGTGTATGAAACAAATATGTTTCTGACTTCTTATTTTATTTCCTTAATTTCATATTTATTTTTTATCTATGTCCTTCCATTTATGTAATCTCCATGTGTGTATGAAACAAATATGTTTCTGACTTCTTCTTTTATTTCCTTAATTTCATATTTATTTTTATCTATGTCCTTCCATTTATGTAATCTCCATGTGTGTATGAAACAAATATGTTTCTGACTTCTTATTTTATTTCCTTAATTTCATATTTATTTTTTATCTATGTCCTTCCATTTATGTAATCTCCATGTGTGTATGAAACAAATATGTTTCTGACTTCTTATTTTATTTCCTTAATTTCATATTTATTTTTTATCTATGTCCTTCCATTTATGTAATCTCCATGTGTGTATTAAACAAATATGTTTCTGACTTCTTCTTTTATTTCCTTAATTTCAGATTTATTTTTATCTATGTCCTTCCATTTATGTAATCTCCATGTGTGTATGAAACAAATATGTTTCTGACTTCTTATTTTATTTCCTTAATTTCAGATTTATTTTTTATCTATGTCCTTCCATTTATGTAATCTCCATGTGTGTATTAAACAAATATGTTTCTGACTTCTTCTTTTATTTCCTTAATTTCATATTTATTTTTATCTATGTCCTTCCATTTATGTAATCTCCATGTGTGTATGAAACAAATATGTTTCTGACTTCTTATTTTATTTCCTTAATTTCATATTTATTTTTTATCTATGTCCTTCCATTTATGTAATCTCCATGTGTGTATGAAACAAATATGTTTCTGACTTCTTATTTTATTTCCTTAATTTCATATTTATTTTTATCTATGTCCTTCCATTTATGTAATCTCCATGTGTGTATGAAACAAATATGTTTCTGACTTCTTATTTTATTTCCTTAATTTCATATTTATTTTTTATCTATGTCCTTCCATTTATGTAATCTCCATGTGTGTATGAAACAAATATGTTTCTGACTTCTTATTTTATTTCCTTAATTTCATATTTATTTTTTATCTATGTCCTTCCATTTATGTAATCTCCATGTGTGTATTAAACAAATATGTTTCTGACTTCTTCTTTTATTTCCTTAATTTCATATTTATTTTTATCTATGTCCTTCCATTTATGTAATCTCCATGTGTGTATGAAACAAATATGTTTCTGACTTCTTATTTTATTTCCTTAATTTCAGATTTATTTTTTATCTATGTCCTTCCATTTATGTAATCTCCATGTGTGTATTAAACAAATATGTTTCTGACTTCTTCTTTTATTTCCTTAATTTCAGATTTATTTTTATCTATGTCCTTCCATTTATGTAATCTCCATGTGTGTATGAAACAAATATGTTTCTGACTTCTTATTTTATTTCCTTAATTTCAGATTTATTTTTTATCTATGTCCTTCCATTTATGTAATCTCCATGTGTGTATTAAACAAATATGTTTCTGACTTCTTTTTTTATTTCCTTAATTTCAGATTTATTTTTGGAACGTAGTTCCTTATCGCGCGGTACGAATGGGGGGCTAGACGGAAAAAATTCTTACGAAAAGTTGTCGCGACACTTTTTTGTGATTTGCCATTTTTGTCATTTTGGTGCATTTGGTCGCATTCCTTCACTAATTAATCGAAAGGAACTTCGTTCCATCCGGGTGTCCCTTGACACCTCTTAAGTTTTTTTTATCTATGTCCTTCCATTTATGTAATCTCCAGTCATTTCATGCCAGTTACTTTTGTTTATGGGGTTATAAATAATGCAGTTAATGACTTGCTGCATTATGGGGTACAGATTGTACATACGTTATCTATCAATGCTAACAATGCCGCATCACAAATGAGGCCAACCACTAACATTATTCCAGATGAAGCAGGAACATAGAAAACATGATTTTTCAAAAATTTTACTATTGCAAGAACTTGTATGATAAATACAATTAAGATTTATTTTTTATTGCAGTAGTTCAACAGACAGGCAGACGGCCCACTTGATGGAAAGCGGTTACCATCGCCTATGGACATTTGCAACACCAAAGGTGCTATAAATGCGCTGCTGCTTTTGCTGCTGCTTTTTTGATTACTGGCTTTTTTTGAACTTTGAAAGGATTTTTCGATTTCGGACCTATGATCGAAGTGTAACATTAGCGAAAAAATCAGTGAAAATAAGTGAGGTTATGTTTATTAAAAAAAGTTTATTTCAAGATCGCCGGACCTTAGGGGTTGTAGTAAAGGTAAGTATGCCCCCCTCCCCACTTCACCACCTCACTACTTAAAATTCCTGTATAAAGAAGCTATACATTTACCCATGTCTGCTCTCCTGTTTTCCTGTCTAAACTCAGAATTCGCGATAGCTCTATATGTGAGTGTAGTTTAGGTGAAGGTACTGTTGAGCACATCTCGCCCAGTTAATGTGAATTATTTGCTATCTTTATCTAACAAGTACTCTGTATATATTTTATGTAAATTTTTAGTTAATAAAAATTTTTTTTAAGATTTCTTTTCTATCAGGTTATTCTAAGTATAGCTTTGTAGTTTGTAGAATGTTTGTAAATATTTCGAATACCTAATTTGTTTCATCTGGATTATATTTGCATGTAATAGAGATTGTATTCTATTATAAACCCTATGTATTATATTCATTTATCTCCAGGTTTGCAGAAAACTATATAGTATAAATTACTGGCCAAATTTTTAGATTAATTATTATATTTTTTATTTTCACCTGCCTCTTCATACCCCGTCATTGGCAAAATCAGTGCTACGTGCATTGCAGCCACGAAAAAATAAATAAAAAAATCGCTCCGCAATTGAAGACGTGAGTGAATGAAGGTGATATGTTGCATATTCGGTTTTTTGCTTTTTTTTGCGCAGATGAATGTTATAAGTCGATAACAAATGACTACAGACCTTAGACCATAGATATAAGGCATATTTAAAAAATAAAAAGTTGCTAAAGGTGTTAAGTTCAGTTTCAAATAAAAGTAAAACTTTTATCTCGATTTACTCAGAATTGGAATTATGCGACTTATCACCTTCATCCACTCATGTCTTCAATTGTAAATAAAATAAAATAATATAACTTAATAATATATTGTTAGGGCTGAGTTGCAGGCTACTAACGGGGTCCACAGGTGGCGGATAGTGGAACGACCATTAGATATGGTGGTCAGCTGCGAATAGGTTGAATAAACAGTCCCCGACCAAGCAACGGCAAAATCAACAGGGCGTAGTGGATAGTTCGGTGGAACGAGCTACCCTAGAAAAAAAACTACAAAAGCCCTATGACGATTTTGTGACGTGGTGAAATACAAAACGCCGCCACCAAATAAGCGTTCCTCTCCCTGGTATCGGGCAGCAGCAATACCAGTATGGATAGAAGGCTGATGAGAAGGGCTCTAGAAAGGCTTCTATCCAAATATTAATGGACAAAATACTGTCTGTTAAGCTGCGGTGTGGAAGGCAAGTTGGGAAACCACCGCACAAATACATCCCTAAATATGGAGCATTATGGAAGTAAAAAGTAAAAGTAATAAAGTTCTTGACAACGGGCTTCCACGATGTAATATTCCGTGGCGGTCTGAGTCCGGCAGAGGTAGAAACAGGGCTACCCCGGTCGTCATCATGCGAAATCCCTGCGTTATAGGTACGTGGAATGTGAGAACAATGCTTGCACCAGGAAAGATAGAGGAGTTATTGACTGAATTGAAAAGGTTGAACGTAGATATTTTAGGGTTAAGCGAAGTAAGGTGGGAGGGAAATGGTGATTTTTGGGAGGGTGATTACAGAATAATATTTACAGGTGAAAATAGAGGCGCTTATGGTACAGCCATAATATTAAATAGAAAATGGGGAGAACTAATAGAAAACACAATACATTATAGTGACCGTTTAACGGCAATCAAATTAAAGATAAATAACACAAAAGCAGTCATAATTCAAGTTTACATGCCTACAGGTACCCATCCAGACGAAGAGATAGACGATATGTATGAACATTTAAATACAATAATAGATACAGTTAAAGATAGTGAAAATTTAATAATTATAGGTGATTTCAATGCCGTTATAGGAGAAGGCGGAGATGGTGATGAAATAGGAACATTTGGTTTAGGCAAAAGAAACAAACGGGGAGAAAAGCTTGTACAGTTCTGTAAAGAAAGAAAATTAACAGCATTAAATACAATATTCAAACAACCTAAAAGAAGGCTATATACCTGGAAAATGCCGGGAGATATAGCACGGTATCAATTGGACTACATTTTGGTAAGAAATAAATATAAGATATATGTATCACAATGTAAAACACTTCCCGGAGCAGATTTCAATACCGATCATAATCTTCTAATAAGCATCCATAATTTTAATTCTCCAAAAAATAAACGTAAATATAAACCAAAGGATCTCGATCTCAATAAACTTAAACAAAAAGACAGTGATATTCGTGTGCAATATAGTAATAAGTTAGGAGATAAGCTTATGGTAAATAAAGAAATTACACAAACTAATTCCACAAAAATAGATATAGAAAATAGATGGAAAAATATTAGAGACATAATTATGACTAGTGCATCAGAATCTTTAAAAAATAAAAAAATCGTACCAAGAAAGAAGTGGTTAACAGATACAATAACAGATTTAATGATAGAAAGAAGAAAATATAGAAATAAAAGAGACGCAAATAGTATAAAAGAATATAAATGTTTAACAAATAAAATAACCCTCGAATGCACAAAAGCTAAAGAAAAATATATAGAAGAAGAATGTGAAAACGTAGAGAAATATATAAAAAAAGGAAAAATAGATAAAGCATACAGTGTCATAAAAAAACTAGATATAAAATACAAATCTAAGAGTACAGCTATAACAGACGAGACTGGAAAAATCTTACTAGATCAGGTAAATATAGTAAAAAGATGGAAAAGATATATAGAGTCACTATATAATGGCAATGGTTTAAACGACGAAGATATAGAAGCAGAACAATCAGTAGATAAAGATAATCTAGGACCACCGATACTAAGAACAGAATTCGATAGAGCTTTGCATCAAATACAAATGGGAAAAGCACCCGGAGAAGACGGTCTACAAATAGAACTAATAAAATATGCAGTATGTACACCATTATTAGATGAAATATTCAATTTAATTCAAGATATGTATTTAACTGGTAACATTCCTAATGATTTTAAAATTACTAAAACTCTTATGTTGCCAAAAAAGTTAAACAGTCTCAATTGCGAAGACTACCGCACTATAAGCCTCGTTTCACACGCATCTAAAATATTAATCCAGATAATTCAAAATAGAATGAGACCAAAAGCCGAATGCTATATTAGTCCAGATCAATATGGGTTCCGGAGAGAAAAAGGTACGAGAGAAGCCATATTAGCCTTAAGACTTATATGCAATAGAAGAATAGATTTAGATATTGACACACATATAGCTTTTATAGATTTAGAAAAAGCTTTTGATAAAGTGAACTGGAAAGGAATGATGGAATGTCTAAAACACGTAGGTCTAGATTATAGAGATAGGCGAATCATATACACTCTTTATAAGAACCAAGAAACTGCTATACAAGTGGGAACAGAGAAGGAAAAAGCAATAGTGAAACAAGGAGTTAGACAAGGTTGCCCCCTATCACCAGTTATTTTTAATATTTTTATTGAAACCGCCATAAAAAAAATCATACATTCTAAACATGGAGGAATAAAAGTAAATGGAGAAAAAATATATTTTATACGTTTTGCAGATGATATAGCCGCTTTAGCAGATTCAAAGTCAGAATTAGAATGTTTAATAGAATACATGGATTCAGCATTTCAAGAAATAGGCCTAAAAATAAACACGAACAAAACAAAAATAATGACAATAGCCAAAAATCTATACACACCAAGCCCAATAAAGTTAAGGGATCATACATTTCAACACGTAGCAAAATTTAGATATCTAGGCAGCCTCATTACATCAGATTCTCGATGCACAGACGACATAATAGCGAGAATAACAATTGCAAAAAGAGCTTTTATTAGTAAAAACTATTTATTTAGGTCTAAAATAGCACAACCGGTTAAAAAAAGTTTAATTAAAATTTATATCTGGAGCATAGCTTTATACGGGTGTGAAGCATGGACAATGACACAAAGAGATCGCGATAGATTAGAAGCATTTGAAATGTGGTGTTGGAGACGCATGGAGAGAATAAGTTGGAAAGAGAAGAAGACTAATGAAGAAGTTCTGGATATGGTAAAGGAGAAACGCACAATATTAAAAACTCTAGAGGAAAGAAGGGGGAAGATGTTTGGCCATTTGCTAAGACACGACACCTTCTTATGCACGTTAATCGAAGGTAAAGTGGAAGCAAGGAGAGGGAAGGGAAGACCAAGGCGAGCATTTATGGACCAAATAAAAGAAAAAGTGGGTGTCGTGTCTTACACAGAAGTAAAACAACTGGCCCATAATAGAGAAGATTGGAAGAGGCTCCACCGACAAGAGCATGCTCTTAAATGATAAATAAATAATAATAAATATATACCGCGCCCGCAAGACTATAAATATATATAACTTGTAAATTACCCGCTCCGCGCCTCAATTGTAATATATAATAAACATATAAAATACTAAAAATAAATACATAGGTATATAAAATAAAATACTATAAATATAAAAGTACAATAAAGTGTGTGTGAAGTGCATAGTGAAGAAGAGGAGAAGAGGAGAAGAGGAGCCGCATTTCATTCCCATTAACCAGGTAAGTGCGTGCTCGTTCTCAAATTCCCATCCAAATTGTCCCACACTTCTTTTCCCGCAACATTGATACAGTTCGCTTCCCGCTAAATCCAGCGCCGCCGCAACAAACTGAATTGTCCTGGTTGAACGGATGCAAGGATGATGAACCAGAACGAATGCTAGGATAATGGTCGATGATGTTATTCTGGTACAAGTGAATGAGTTTGTATATCTTGGACGTGCTTTTAGCAGGGATGGAAGGTAAACCGCTGATATAGAAAGAAGAGTGAATTTGGGGAATAGTGTGAATGGAGCGTTAGGTAAACTTCTAGGCGCTAAGAACCTCAGCCAGAAGGCCCAGCTTGCCATACGCAACGCGGTGCTGGTACCTACGCTCACGTATGGAAGCGAGAGTTGGGTATCGAAGACAGAGCATGAAAGTAGAGTAAACGCGGTCGAGATGCGAGCAATGCACAAAATCTGCGAAGTGACGCTCGCGGACCGCGTTCGTAATACCGAAGTAAGAAAGAGAGTTGGTCTGAAAGAGAGTGTCGGGGTGAAGTTAAGGAAAGGATTGCTCCGGTGGTTCGGGCATGTGGAAAGAATGTATGATGAAAGAATGACTAAACAGATATACAATGCAGAAGTGGATAGATGCAGAAGTCGCGGAAGGCCACGAAACACCTTCAATGATCAAATTGATCGTGTACTAGCAGAAGGTGATGTCAGGAGCTTTAAGAACAGACGAGCGTGCATGACAAGAGCTATGAATGTCAAAGAAGCAAGTGAGGTGTGTAACAATAACCCCGAATGGCGCTCTGTTGATCGTGCCTACACCGTAAGGGACCTGGCGTGAAGTTATGTAGGTATGTATGTATGTCCTGGTTTTTCAACTTCGAATTATAGTTTTTTAAATTTTGGCTTGGCAACCCTAATATAGACTCAAGGTTTCTGCATTATATATTTTATGGGTAAATAAATGTAATAATATATATGTGATATATAGGTGAGTATGTGCATGAAAATGTGTTTATGTGTGTGTTGTGTAATACATCCATAATTTCTACCGGTTATGTAACAATTGACATAGATGGTTAAGAAACAGTAATGTATTGCACTAACGATATTTATAATATAACCAAGTACGTCTGGGTCGTACAGAGCGCGTACTAGGAAGGGTTTTCTAGTGGGCAAAAAATGAAGATATTTATTTCAAAACTAGCTGCGCCCCACGCTTTCACCTACGTGGTGATGGAAAATTGTGATAATGATGATAGATCTTTATAAGTTTACACTTTACAATAATAATATATTATTGACACGCAGGGGGCTTTGTGGCGAAGCCTAAGGTGAGTAGTGACACCTCGTACCTGACTCCGGGGCCAAGGCAAGGCCCCCGCCTCCGTGCTGGCCTTAGCCACCCGGCACGGAGTGGAGATCGCTAGAGCTAAGACTCAAGCTCCAGGGGTGGAAGGGATAAATGGAATAACGTCAGAAGTAGCTTCGGTGAACCTGCAGCTCAACTCTTAGCCAATCACACCCATGTTGCACCTGTCTTCTATGGCATTTTCTGGGGACCATGCAGGGAGTGGCGTGTCACCGTCTGCACATTTTTACATGTTCCCCGAACATTGCGACGGGCAGACGCCATAGTCCCCATATTCCCAGACCCCTAGTACCACAAGCAGTTCACCCCAATATCCCGGTACTTTTTGTCCTCATTTCCCACAATAGTCCTACACTGGCCGGGGCTTGTCCTTGGGTGCATTACTATATGGTGTAGACAGGGATAATTGCCGGTGAGTGTCACGCCACATTTATATTAAATTTGTCAAGGGGACTCAACGTGTTGACTTTTCTATGGCCCCACGCAAGCCCTCCAAAAGTCCGGGCTATTTTTATGGCCCGTGGTCTTGAAAAATATATTATTGTAAAGTTTCATCAAAATCCACTCAGTAGTCTTTGTGTGAAAGAGTAACAAACATACTCACAAACTTTCGCGGATAGGATGGAATCTTAAAGATCACTTATTGAAAACCATGAGTCTACCACTATTTCCAAAACAATTTTAGTTACTATAAAAGGTGTAAAAGCGGCGTAACAAATTCCCCAGCAACATAAATCTTCACTTCATAATTATTATTATTTGTCAGTTTTTAATGTAGTTTTCACGAGAGTCTAAGCGACACACCTGCGGAACGTTGAGCGGTGGAAAATTCGGCTAAGTACGCTCGCAATGTTTCTTAAATAACCTGTGACACATCAGCGGGATTTGCGCCGCCTTACGCCGCGTACAGATTAGCGCCGATCCTTCCGTCGCTGACGTTCCGCAGGTGTGTCGTTATAGTAAGATATTGTAGAAAATAGGTCTTTTTGGGCAGAACAATGGGTGGCCTTATCGCTCAGAGCGATCTCTTCTAGGCGACCTAGATTTTAGGATATTCTATGCTAATCTGACAAACTAAAAGTGACAAATAATTTTTCACTTTTAATTAACGTATATTGCATCAACTAACAATGAAATTGATATGAAACTCGTTTTAATGTACTAAATCCAACCCAAAAAAAACACCAAAATCAGCTGAGAAACAAAAAAGTTTTGCTTAACATACTATTTAAATCTCTATATCTCTTCTCTATAAATATTATAAACGCGATAGTTTGTAAGAATGGATGTATAGATGTATGTCTGTTACACTTTCACGCAAAAACTACTGAATGGATTTTGATGAAACTACAGTAATATAGCTTACACATCAGAATAACACAGAGGCTATAATTTATAAAGATATAGTTATAAATAAAACTTGATTCGTGTTTAGTTTGACTTTTACTACACACGACTTTTACTACGACTTTGGCACACGCCATTTTAATAAACAAACCAAAGAGAAGGAAGTTTTTGTCGGGACTTGACCAAGGGACGTTGTACTGTGCAGTTTAATTTTCTAAAAATGTATAAAATTACTCTAAAACTGAACAATAGTTGCAGGATATTGATGGTTTGATAGTAATGATATATTTATGTTAGAAATGTGAACTGTATAGAATCTATAGTTATATCGATACTATAGATAGTTAAATGTTGTCTTTCGAGCTTTCACAAAAACTCAGTAGAATTGCTTCAATTGAAGACCCACAAGTCAGCTAAGCAATACGAAGACTACACTATTATTATTTAATATACATAAGAATTGGATGTATGGACTAAGATTCCCTTGCCTGCCGTTGTTTGTGGCGTGTAAAAAATAATTAAAAATGAATTGAGAACCTACACCTTTTTTGAACGCGATTAATTATATTAACAACCATAATATCTTTAATAATATCAGCTAATTTCTCAGCTAGCATTATAATAACACTCTGTATATCACCACTGATATTCACAGGGATCACACTGGCATCGGCCACTCTCAATCCTTGTATCCTCGGACCCTCAAACTAGAGTCAACGACGGGTCCCATGGCACAGGTACCACTGAATTGCCATTGAGGTTGCATCATATACGTGACATAGCATTTCAAATACTCCAGACTTTTAAATTTTAACCCTTGACACTTTTCTAATTTTGGATCTACAAATGCTGCATCGATTTTCTTAAAATACTCTGTATTTTCCACTTTCATAAAATCGCGGGCATACTTAGCTTGATTGTCTAAATCTTTTGGATGCGATAGGTATCTCGGATTCACTATTGGTTTATCTTTAAAATTATTACTTCTTAACTCAACATATCCCCTTGATTCAGGGCGCAGATTAACTAGAAGAGTCCAAAGCATTTGGTTTCTATTTTTTCTATAACAACAGTTATTACAGATATCAAATGTGAAGTCATAAGCATCAGCACAATAAGACATTTGATTGGATGGATAATCGACAAAGTTGGTAGTCTCGTAATCTGGGACTTTAGAGTTTCTGTCTAGCGCTACATAGCCAGTAAAACAAGGTTCTGGATATAAATGTGGATTACTTTGTATCGGATTAATAGTCAAGTTCTTTAAATTATATAAAATAGACACAGATACGTGATCTCTAAGATTTTGACCAACTGGAAGATTCATAACCAATGGTATACTTTTACTAGTTAAATGAGCTTTAGGGCCAATTCCTGAGTGCAGTAAAATTTTAGGTGTATTAATGGCTCCAGCTGATAATATTATTACATTTCTTACTTTTAGTGTTACATCTTTTTTACCGTTTATCTCAACTTTTACACCAGTGGCAATTTTATTTTTGTTTACTATAACTTTGGTCACCATAGCGTTTTTCAAAACTTTAAGGTTACCTAGCCTAAATCTGGCAAGATAGGACTGAGCACTACTTTGTCTCACTCCTTCGCCGAGGGTAAAAAGCGTAGGACCATAACCTATGGTAGAATTCCCATTGATACCAATTGAAGTGGGCAGACCAAGTTCAGCAAAAGCGTGTATAAATTCTCGTGTCACTGGTATCATGTCCTTGGTTATTATAACGAGGCCATCAGTTCCAACAGCATTTTTGTTGTAAGAATTATTGATTTCTTTGTCTTCGAATCTTTGTGATTTTTTGAAGTAGGGGGAGACTCCATCCCAGTTCCAAGTTTTTGAGTTTACTTTTAACGCCCATTGGTTGAAGTCATTTTGATTACCAATTGAATAGAGATAGAAACTGAGGCTACCAGTACCACCAAGCATTTTACCTTGAGGAATATGGGAGATCTGTCCTTCGTTGCCCTGTTGCGACAAGCCTTCCTTGACTGTCGTGTATTTGAAATCATAAGGGGATCTCAGAGCATACAGCATTAATGGTGGAAGCTGTAAAAAGACGAATTAATATTTTGTTTGCTTATTATTAGTGTTTGTTATTGCACGTATAGATATTATTTATCTTTTAAATTAACTAAAGGTCAACCGAAAGTTGAGCACCTGTTAATAATTTTTAACCAAAGTTTAACTATAGTCAAACAAATGGTAATCAAAGTTTTATCAAATGTTAATTTGCAACATTACCAATATCTATGGGTGAAATATTAAAAGACGGCATCGTTGTGCGCATTTTAAACAAGTATTTGAACTGTTTGCAACATTTTTTCGTACTATAATCAAAAATATTTAAAACATTATTACGATTATCTCCTCTTATATCCAAAAGCCCCGAACGCTTTTGAAAAGGTTGTAAACGTGTTTTAAAATATCCAAATTTTCTATGAATGTTCGAATCCCGGTTCCGAAGAACAGTCCACTCACCCAGTTTTGCTAACTAGATGTGTATATTGTTGCAAATGGTGAAAGAAAACATTGTAATGAAACTGCATATTGAATACCTATGAATGAATTTTGTCTGGCGATTGTGATTTATGTTTACTTGTATCATAGAGAAAGAATACCCTCATTCAAGCTTTGTTAGAAGTATATACTCACAGTTGTCTCGAAAGGTGGATCCCCACCGGCTTCAATCAGAAGCACCTCTTTGGTCCTGTCCATCTGTGCTAACCTGGTGGCAACCACACAGCCAGTAGATCCGCCACCCACCACTATGTGGTCGATGTACTGACCATCTATAATAACGAAAGACTATAATATATTAAACTCTGTTTGCTAAGCACATCTGGGTGCGAAACGATACCCGATTCGATGGGGTAAAAGCAGTACTCTTTACCATCGTAACTTTTCATTGTGTGGGAGCAATACTTAAAAAAACTCTCACAACATTTAAATATTTTTCCTAGTATATGTTACAGTTAAATGTACCAAATTTCAGCAGTGTAGACCTAATCTCGGAAAATAGATGGATAGACGGACACGACGAAATCATAAGGGTTCCTTATTTTACAATAGGACCCTAAAAGTGGGTCATTATTAGTATAACGTAATCATATTTTCGACTAACAGCATCAAAGGTAGTTTTATCGATATCGACACGGAGTTATATGTACAGATTAAACATAGGTAGTCTCGTGTAGCAAAAAAAACAAACTTCGATATTCAAATTTCAAATTAGTCTCCAACGCAATAAGGGCTATAATTTCTTGAAGGATTTCGCGTTAGTCTCGTGTGTGTGTGTGTGAAGTGTGCTAGACTTTCAATATTTTGTGTTTTGGGCATTGTTATACAAATATAGACTCAATTTCTTCGCAGTAACAGTTCAAAGTAAAACAGAGATTTGTCGGAAGTCGATGCGAGATGTTCATTAATTCGATTATATAATCGATGTTTTAAACATCAAGTTTAATAAACAACTATAAGTTATTTTATTAAAAATAAGCAATAATTAGACAAAAATGCTTACATGTGAAATGTTACACCATCTTTTTCTAGATTTGAGGTATTTCACATTTTATCGCACACGTTAACAGCACAG
The DNA here is from genome assembly GCA_949752895.1 of Dendrolimus pini. Lineage (NCBI taxonomy): Eukaryota > Metazoa > Arthropoda > Insecta > Lepidoptera > Lasiocampidae > Dendrolimus > Dendrolimus pini. The sequence continues at coordinate 21,364,343 of OX457136.1, forward strand.
GTTGGCATTTTTGAGGAGCTCCTCACACAGCGATAACGATACTAAGACTGTTAGAAATCGATTATTGAACTAGTTTTTATAAACGCGTTAGATTTTATAATCTTGTACCATGGCGGAGGGGTATGCTCATACGAGGCTCGTCCTTTGGTTGAATGGTCTAAGTTTATTATACATACATACATGCATATTGTCACGCCTGTTTCCCATTGGGGTAGGCAGATACGATGGATCTCCACTTGTTACGATCTTGACAAACACTTTTCGCTTCATCAACTTTCATTAATCTTCTCATACATGAACGCTTATTTAAACTACTTTTTATCTGACCTTTCTTCAAAATATCTTTAATTTGATCATGGTGAGTACGTCTTGGTCTACCGGCACCGACTCTTCCAGTCACATTGCTATCATATACTTGTTTTGTTATTCTGCTATCATTCATTCTCTCTACATGGCCAAACCACCTTAACATTCCCGTTTCAACTCTTGTCACTACATCTTCTTTCAATTCACAACGCTCCCTTATCACACTGTTTTTTATCATATCACTTACATTAACCTTACATATACTTCTCAAAGCTCTCATTTCAACTGCATTTATCCTATTTATAATATTTACGCATAATAAATAGTCTCTTCATTTTTCTATGAGGCGAGAGGGTGAGTCATTGCAATGTTAAAAGGACCCGTTCATGGGTTTTTTAACTACACTGCTGGCCATCATCGGGAAGTTCTTTTTTTTTATTAACAAATCTACGGACTAGAGTTTCGTTACCCTTTTTACAACTTAATTACTATGAAAGTTTTTTGAGTTCATACACGCTTATTGTTTATTTTTGTTACTGTGTGTGCGACATTAATTTTGTTTTTTTATATGTTGTGTTGTGTGTATCTTAAGAATAACTTATAATTTTTTTTTCTAATTTTAATACTTAACTTATACTGATGTAGAGCGTATCTGTTACATGCTGGTTTTGTGAGGAAGTGCATGTGCAGTGTGTGCCTTATGTCTATATCTATATATATTATCTTAACTAGTGCCATGTGTGTTGTTTTTCCTTTTTGTGCCTAAGTTATTAATTTTTAGGCTGTTCGACGGGAAGTTGGATGTTGATGGAGGTGTTCATTTCCCAGAGCTCCCGGGCTCAACCACGCAACTCTTCTCTAGAACGTTTATTCGATTTGATCTTTGATTTCGAAGGAACTTCCTGCCGAGGTTTTCCATCTGCGCTACGACATGCGGTGGTAGTGTCCAACTACATAGAGAGTGAGAAGTCGATTCAAAAAATAAAAATACATTGCTAAGCAACAACATTCACGGTCCTGCATTGCGCGGCGGACTACTAGGCGGGCAGCAATGCAGACCCGTGAATAGGCCCCTTTATCGTTGCAATGACTCATCCTGTTGCCTCATAAAAAATGTAGTCACTATTTACTATGAATTATGTGATAAATGATGTTAGTTTTTGGAATGAATTATTATCTCTTATCCTCTTATCTGTGTAAACTGTTACTAGAATCAAGTTTCAAGTGAAAAAATCTTTTAATGCAATTTTGAATACACACTTCTCTCTCCCTAACCTCTACTCTAAAGTTTTTATCCACAGGTTTAGGTAAGCAATGACCTTAATAGGTGGTGGATTAGATGAGCGAGATGAAGGTTCCTCTCCTCCGTCTAAACGGGTGGATCTTCCACCGAGACCAGTAGGTACCTTGAAGGTCTAGAGTCAACTATTTATTATACTTATTATATATAGTAATGAAATCCAGCTATAATATCATAAACATATATGCTGCTATATGCAATATAATACTAATTATGTAAACATAATAGATTTTTAAAAGTGACGTCCCGAAATCGAGGATCCATCTCACCTATTGTCATACAATGTCACACTTGGTCAACCCTCCTCCCTCCTTAAAGTATGACGAAATTTATGGATCGCCTCTAATCGTGTTTTGTGCGATGAGTGATATTTTTGTAGACCGACTTTCCTGTCCCTCTTTCTATCCTATCTTTCTCTTCCAATCCCATACCCTGCCCCCGTCTATCCCATTCATCCTGTTTGACTCCTCTATCTCATCACCCTATCCTATCCTAAAGACTGGCATCGTGTGTGTTTCGCTCGTGGTGTTGTTGTAAAGGTCTATAGGCAACGATAACCACTTTTCATGTCCCTAAGGCCGTCATCAAATAAGACAACTTAAGTTGTACGGATAGCGGGGGCCCGGGAAAGCGTCTGCGAAAAAGTATTCATAGAATTTTGTATAAACATAAATAAGTATGTCGGAGGGAAGCTATAATTGGATGTATTGTTGACTGGATGTATAACGCACAATATCATTTGTCAACATTTTAATTACTTCTAAAATTCTTAATTTAATTTAATTTGATTTGTTAAATGTTTCTATAACTTAAAGATCGTTCTAACCTAATAAAAGTTATGAATATTGTAATTTAATAAACGACCAATGAGAGCAGAGCATGTCTAGAGCGGGGTCAGCGCCCTCTATACTTTGAGTAATATCTACTTGGGTAGACTGAGGAGTTTTTGGTGGCAACAGGTTGAGTTGGACCATGGAGTATTTTAAAGAAAGTATTGAAGCTGGAAGTATGAGCGGGTGCCCTGAACCCGCTGCTCGGTCTAAACTATGTCTAAATATCGTTTAAATCTAAATTAAAAGTGTATAAACCGTGGCTATTGTGTTTTATGCTCGCATTTTATCCTGATGACGCCCACTAAACCTGCAATAACTAAAGAAGATGTCGTTCCGACAAGTATATATATTTAAATCTCCCGGTTCGCCCTTACTTGGTGAACCTGCATTCTCAGACTCCTCCGAGGGATCCATATTCATATCGGGCTTAATGCGGATGTCCAGTCAATATGAGGAACGCACCACCAATGGATCCCGACCTCAAACCATCCTCCCTGGCCGTAAGTCGAGTAGCCGGGTTACAGGAGACGCCACGCTCCCAGTCATTTATATCTCCCTGTCCAATCCTTCCCAACATAATCCAATTACTCCCAACAACTCCCAACCAAATCCCTGCATATCCCAACCATAGTCGTCCTATGCCAAAATGATCCTAATTTAAGTATATTTTTATAAAGTAGTATTTAAATATAATATATAACTTAGTAGAAATTTAATGTATTAGAAATTAGTATCTTGTATTATATATAATAATATAGTATTCTTCTAGACTCATAGTTTCCTCTTTCATGAAACAAGAAAGAGGTTAAATTGTTTAAAAAAATAACAATGTGTGCTGGGACACATATTAGAAGTGAAAGTTCAACGGACAAGTTGAAAAACGAATCGCAGCGGACAAGTGGAAAAACGAATGGCAACGGATAAGTGGAAAAATAAATCGCAACGGACAAGTGGAAAAACGAATCGCAACGTACAAGTGGAAAACTGCAACTGACAATTGACAAAATGAATCGAACAAAATTTTAACTTGGAGTTTTACGGGTAGATTGTTAATGTACTTGTCCAATTTGAAAACCTGCCCGTAAACCTTCAAGTTAAAATTTTGTTGCGATTCATTTTGTCACTTGTAAGTTGCGATTCATTTTTCCACTTATCCGTTTCCATTCGTTTTTCCACTTGTCCGTTGAAGTTTCACTTCTAATATGTCACACACATTTCGATTTTTCGCAGGTTTACTGCAAATTATGATTTGATAAGGTTAGGTACATTTTAATGAATGCATTTTATATTTAAACATATTTTATTTTATCAAATAAAAAACTCCATTATGAGAACAACAGCGCATTGGTAGCACTATTGGTGTTGAAAATGTCCATAGGCGATGGTAACCGCTTTCCATCAAGTGGGCCGTCTGCCTGTCTGCTGAACTCAATCAATAAAAAAAACTGAATTCGATCCGGAACCAAAAAAACATTCAGAGTCTACTCTAAAATTATACACATACAACGGAATATTAACAAATGCGCATCTTTCGTCATCAACTTTATTCGGACATCAAATTATGTTAACAGAAAAATATTTTTAAAAAATAACTCGATAAAATTTCTTAGGCTCATGTTTTGATGAAGAGGCTCCGAAACTACTGAACCGATTTGAAAATTCTTTCACTGTTGGCAAGCTACACTATTCCCAGGTGACATAGGGTATATTATATTTACAAATAAATTAAGGGTCCTTACTAAAACTCCAATAATGTAACCCAAGGTGTAAAAAAAATACTAAGATCGCGTGCGCTGCGAAAACTATTGATGATAGAATAAAATAATGTACTACGACTTTGCAGAACACATCATTATTTACAAAAAGTGTTGCGACACTATATAACTAACTATTATAGTTATGCCACAATAAGTGTTCTTTTAATTTAAAATTTTATTAATTATTATAATATATATAAATTATTATTAATTTGCTGCCGCTAGAAAAGGCTCTTTATTTGTATCTTGGTATTAATCCTTATCAAAATAAATTACTTCATATTCAAGACTGCTTCAATACCTTTATATAACTTTTTGAATTATTCAATTTGGACATTCCATTCGAAAGATATCACGAGTTTAAAAATGTAAGTATTAAGACCACGTGATCGTGACGCTTTTTCGTGAGCGAAAAATTATAAGACCCCGTCTATATAGAAGTTTCACTTCAAAATTGAGAGAAATGTAATAGAACAAGTTTAACATTTTTTTTAAGTAGAATGTCGTTTTTATAATAAAGTGAATGTATTAGTATAAGTTTGGAAGTAAAAAAGAATAAAAGAAAGAAATCAAAGCATAAACCTATATAAACTACTTTCTCTTCATGCAGGAACGGAAAAAGAATACTAATTTCTGCGGCCGGGCGGCCTTTCGTAAAAGGCAACAAAACAACCCACAGTAAGGTGGTAGGGTATTTGCTACCACCCTTGGTCTAGAGTATGCTGCCATAAGAACCTTGAGTTGTGTTCCCGCATTAGTGGCCAGGTTCCAGTCTCTCTTTAGAGAGCGGCAGCAGACTGGTAGCACCTTTGGTGTTACAAATGTCCATAGGCGATGGTAACCGTTTTCCATTAGTCTGCCTGTCTCATGAAGTCATGCAACATAAAAACTATATCGCTGACGTCCTGACGCCGTAGGCTTAAAGCTCTTTTTGACTTGTATTTGTTAAATCAGCGTAGACTAGGGTATTCCCTGATAGTATAAACAGGAAACACTTATTTCTTTCATCTCAGCCTAATCATTTGAAGCCGTCAATATATTTTTTCATTCTATACTTCTCCATTAATAAGAAACGTTAAACTTATATAAATTTCATTTATTTATAAATGCACATTAACAAAATACTGATTATTTCTCCAAACAGTAATTTAATGTCCAAAATCTATATATAAATATTCCAAAATTTTATCATTTAATAATTCTTTAACATCAATGGCCCAAATATAGTCTAAATGATTGAATTTTTGGTCTAGTACCATATATGATCTAGTTTTGGTTCTAAGTTTATTCCTAAGCAACATCACATCTTCTTCACTAGATAATAAATCGTTTCGAGACCAAAATAGTGATATTGGTAACGTTATTTTACTTAAATCATATTCAGGTGGATTTATCGACCCATATTTAATCATATTATCATCACTATCATAGTCAAACTGTTGGAACTTGCCACTGGTGACAAGCTGAGAGAAATGCACTATGGTCTTCCAAGGTGTTCCGGTCCCGAGATGTGACAAAAATACTGGAAGGAGGGTCTTATTGAATTGTTTTTCATTGTACCCACAGATGTAGAATAAAACGTTTCGGCATACGTAGGTATCAAGGGCATCTGCACTACATGCACTGGTCAGACTACCTAGAGCTGAATTTTTTGGAACAAACTCATATGACCCAGAAAGACTGTCTATGTACGCCAAACTACCTGCCATCGGTGATAAAGATTTGATAGGTGTTTTCATATCCCTGCAGAATGCCACAGGTGCTAAAGCGTAACCTGCTTTTAAAATGTTATTGTATTCAGGCCTCAATGTCAGCATTGCAAACAGTATTGTTGTTCCCATAGAATGTCCCATGTACACTATTTTTGTATTTGAACCTTTTAACCGCATAATGTAGTCGATAATTTCTGGCACGTCATTCAAGGCGACATCATGCCACGAAAAGTTCCAATATTCTTTGGAATCTGTCGAGAATTTCTTGTGTTCTCTTGAGTATCTGTTACCTCGTATATTAGACATCCAAACATCGAAACCAGCATCAGCTAGTACGTAAGCCAAGCCTTTTCCGGGGCCATTGAGGATCCAGTCAACTGAGCTTTCCAAAAGGCCATGCTGTAGAAGAATTGTTTTCTCAGATATTTCAGAACCATTCTTTGATTTTGGTATTCTATGTATATTAAGAACATATCCTTGAGAAATCACCGTGTGTGTTTCACAAACATAACCGTTTCGTTCTATCATTTGGCGTGCAGTTAAAGATACATCAGGATTAATGGTTTTATCGCTCTCGTCAAAAATTGTTAGCGGCTCTGTAGCTTTTCTGCCAGTTTCTTTAACCGTTTCAACATAATTGTTGAACTTTTCTTCGATCATCCTCTGTTTTTCTTCGATACTATCAATATATTTCTCAAGGCTATCTGATAATTTATTCTCCTGGTTTTCAACGTAATCTTGCACTGAATCAATCCATCCCGTGAACTTGTTTTTACCATTTTTGAACGCCGTGTTTATTTCTTCAACTTTTTTTTCGAAAATGTCTTCTAGTGACCATGAGAAGGCGCCGAAAAAGCAATATGTCACTATTAAAATTATCTTTAAATTCATTTTAATAATGCGACGCACGAGATACACTGAGGTTGTGTTCGGGCGTATGTTACGTACCTAACAATATACATGTTTTCGTATATTACTTTTCCTTATATTAACCAAGAAATTAGGTCACTTTTCCGCAATGATTCATGATAATTTGCTATTTATTGTCACTGCCTGATTTTTAAACACACACTAATTATTATGGGCATTTTAATTGGCTCCATACTATTAATAACAATATGTTGGTTACTAGTAACAGTAAGTGACTTAATTTCATTATTTTTAGGAATTTCAAATTATTACCTAAATGCAGTTATTACACCATCCAGTTTATAAGCACCTTCTTTCTCAATTAGGTGTTATAAGAAGGTAAAGAGAGCCAGCATTTTGTTAGGCCACGAATTTCCCTATCCTATTCTAGAGTTAATCTAGATTGTATAATTGATTTGTATTCACAGCGCTGTACTTCTTTTTCTTCATAATCAATATCCACTCCTGAACGTAGACCTATCTAAGTTTATGCCACATATCCCAGTCTCCTTCCTCCCTTAGTACTGTACTTAATGCTTAAAAAATCATGGATAGTCTCATGCTTAAGAACCGAAAGTAAGTCTACTCTATGTACCAGTTACGCTTCCACTCCAAAACCACTACACTAACTTTGCTGAAAGGGTGTTGTGTGCGCCATATATACATAACCGCGAAAAGAAACAAAGTATTAATATTAATATATATTTATAATATACACTGACGGACTCATAAACTGCATCAAAGTAATAGACGACTTTGAAATAAATATTTTAACCAAGTATGCAAACTTTCTATACAGATTTAAATTGAAACCTCTAGATTTGTTCGTGAACTTTAAAACAGCGTAGGGTCATATCCTTAAGTTTAAGTTTGTGTACTGGAAAGGACCTTAAGGCTTTTTTGAAGAAAAAACAGAAATTTAAGGAAAATTGGTTTAATTAAAAAATTGGTTTTAACAATAGACACAAACTTTATGCAAGGGTTTATTTATGTTTTAATAAGGTGTACTACCTCCACGTGCCCTTATTACGGATTCTAATCGGTTCCGCATAGATTTTATTAGGGTTATTAAAAGATCTTGCGGAATATTGTCCCATTCTTCTGAAAGTGCTGTTCTTAGTGCTGCCACTGTCGTGGGCAAAGGGTTTCTCGCATATACAGCTCTTTTTAAATTTTTCCAAACATGCTCAATGGGATTAAGATCCGGGCTGCGTGCTGGCCAATTCATTGTACGTATCCCAACCTCTTCGCAATATTGTCGAACTTGTGCAGCAGCGTGCGGCCGGGCATTATCCTACATTAAAGTAAAATTTTCGCCTATGAATCCCATGTAAGGCACCACGTGATCTTCTAAGATCTCTGTTATGTAGCGATGTGCAGTCAAACCCCCTCTATTACCGTTTTGACGGACCATGTCTATGAACACAAGTTCTGTTCGCCCGTTCATCGATATGCCACCCCAGACCATACACGAACCGCCTCCAAAAGGAACACGCTCCTCAATGCAACTTTGAGCATATCGCTCCCCACGTCGACGATAGACTTTTCTGCGACCACCTGCACCATATAAACATATCCTACACTCGTCCGTGAACAATACGGAGGTCCATTGCTCTTCTGTCCAATTCAGGTGATCACGCGCAAATCTTAAGCGAGCTTGTCTGTGAGCTTCAGACAACTTTGGACCATTTGCTGGTCTAAAAGGAGTGATATCCGCTTCCTTTAACCTTCTTCTTATTGTTCGTGCACTCACGTTTACTCCACGCACTTCATTAAGCTCTGTTTTGATGTTAACAGACGTGAGGAAACGATTTCGCAGGGAAGTTGTAACAATAAATCGGTCATCACGACCGTTGGTTGCTCGAGTCCTGCCTGTACCACGTCTCCTTCTGTAAGAACCTGTCTCCACAAACCTTCTGTATATTCTAGAAACCGTAGACTGGTTTAAATTTAAATTTCTACCAATCGTTCGTTAATCCAAGCCCTCCCGCACCAATGCTACAATTTGAGCCGCTTGTTCGGACGAAGTATCCATATTATGGTTCAAAAACTCTCGATGAGTTAAAAAACTTACCCAACAATTCTGCTGGTAACAATAATTCAATTGACAAAAGAATAAAAAATCAATGAGAATCAATTTAAAACTTTGCTATAAATAACACTCAAATCTGATACTACGAGTAAATTTTCTTTTCCCGGCTATATTCATTTGTTTTACTGCAGTTCTATTTTTAAATTTTCCTTTTTTTGAGATTAAGAGCCAGTCTCTCCATATTTATATAATTTAATCTAAAAAGTTTGCATACTTATTTAAAAAAATCATTTCAAAGTAATCCTGAACTTTGATGCAGTTTATGAGTCCGTCAGTATATAATATAATATATTTATAATATCCTCCCATTGTCCTCTCTCCTTGTCTTTCCTATCCGCCACAACACTCGCGCGAACGAGACGCACAATGCGTAGAAACAATGTCTATGGCGGTGCGCTTCCGTATCTGTCAAATGTCATGCAGTCTTGCTACTAGCGTTGAAGTACGTTAACGTGTAACGTGTGAAAAATACAAATTTCAAAAACGAACCAGCAAACACAACAAACAAGTGGGTGTTCCATATTATTCCTATATCTTATAACGCAACACCAAATGTCTTAATATATTACTGTACTGTGCTGCGTGAGTTTGTTCTTGGTGCAATGACAGGGACCTCTCAATTGTAATGATATACTGCTTTTCTTGTGATAATCTTTTTGTTCTTCAGAGTACATACATGTCTTCGCTTAGAAAAGCGAATACAACTTGCTTGCGCTTGTTTGAGACCTTCTACTTCTACGAATATATCTTAAATATCAAATGCTTTTTCGATTCCAGCGCCACCTACGGGGTCTAATTGTGAATCTAAACCACCAACTCAAACACATTAAATGTCATAAAAATGTAGAACCCGATTTCAGTTATTGACGTTTTAGTTGGGATTTCAAATTTTTATATAGCCTATATCAGGAATAATGTAGTATTCGAGTGATGATAGAATTTTTGAAATCCTTAAAGTAAGTTATGAGTTTATTCGTTACAAAAATACAAATCTTTCCTCTTTATTATATTAGTATTATATACAACGACTAAAGAGGTCAGCCGTTACATGTTGGGCTTATCTTCCTATTTCATTCTATATACCCATCTAATTCTTTTACCCAATCTACTTTATCCCATTGCTCTCATCACCTGTAGCCTATCCTAAATGTTGGCAACGCATTATTTTCTTCCCCAGTGTTGAAAACGTATAAAAGCGACGGTAACAACCTTCCAATAAATAACTAAATAAAAATAAAATTTCTTTTATTCATAGCCACTTTAGATAACAATGAAAAATAATAATAATAATGCGTGTTTGTGTGTGTGTGTGTGTGTGTTAGTGTGTGTGTGTGTGTGTGTGTGTGTGTGTGTGTGTGTGTGTGTGTTAGTGTGTGTGTGTGTGTGTGTGTGTGTGTGTGTGTGTGGGTGTGTGTGTGTGTGTGTGTGTGTGTGGGTGTGTGTGTGTGTGTGTGTGCGTGTGTGTGTGTATGTGCTTGTGAATGCGAATTTACAATTGTTTATACCCAGAAAAATTAGTACATTTATATATTTGTGTCTTATATTAGTCGCTTTGCTTGTTGCTTTTGCACATAATTTATATATATCGTGATGAGCCGTCACCCTGTTTGCCAATAAAATATGGTTATTATAACGACAAATGAGACAGTTTTTGAGGAACGGGTTCTAAATATACAAGGGGCGAAATAACACCAGTCTTGTTTCCTATCTTGTTATTAAAATAATCAATTGTAATCTTCTTATACTTTATTTGGAAGTGATAACTTCTTATGGGAGGGTAAACCGCTTCGTTACATAACGCGTTACGGTGTCTGTATTGGCCATGTTAAAGAATTGGATCGCGTAATGATATTAGTGCCTTCTATGTGCCTTTCCTTCACACCTTTACAGCGCCTAATAACCCTTTCCTTATCCCATAATTCGCCGATTAGAAATGCCGCGCCACCTAGCGGACGGCCCAGTCGTGATCGATCGTTACGGCGGAACTACCGTGCGCGTGCGCCACCCTATTGCTACCCTTACAAATAAGTGCTGTGCAAATAATTAATAAACTATAAAATCTAAAAGTGCTGTGTCTTCTGGCTTCCGGCATCGTCATCAAGTCAAATAATTGGTGAGTCCTCTCTGGTATCCTGTCCTCTGTCAATAGAGGGTTACTTATATTTATTGCGTGATCCATTCTGCCATTTTTGCCAACGCGACGAGACCATCAAAAAACCCAGCGCGTAACTATATTTATTGGTCACTTCGATTCGGACGGTTTAAATCGCGTTAATTAGCATTTACAATGGCTAAATCAAATAGGAACCCTGAGAGGGAACTGATGAGATTACAAGGCAAATTATCCGTATATTTCGAACACATTCAATCAATTTATGATTCTATGAATACATTAGATTTTAAAAATATGGCGGATGTCGAGTCATTTCTCGCGTCGAGTTGTACAATCGACTCAATACGCGAACAATATATAGCAATTCTTGAAGAAAGATGTTGTTACGAATCATCAATAGGTGAAGCGGGCGTACCCTCATATAAATCGTTAGTTGCTTTCGAACAACTTTATGCACAAATTAAATATAAGGTTAAATCGTTAACTGATAACAAAAATGGTAGCAATTCGTCAGACAATAAGGGCCATCTTAGGAATATTAAATTGCCTAGATTAGAGATGTGTTCTTTTGACGGGGAATATGAGAATTGGCCAATCTTTTACGAAACGTTCCGTACGGTGATTCACGAGAATCCCGATTTAACTGATAACGAGAAAATACAATATTTAATAGGTAGGTTGAACGGTAAGGCGCTTGCTGTGTGCCACGGTATATTACCATCGGCTGATAATTATATTGTTATTTGGAATGCGTTGTTAAATAAATACAATGACACTCGTTTGTTAGCCGCGTCGTATTTAGATAAATTAATGAATTTACCGGCGGTTGAGTCGAATTCACCCGCTAGTTTGGAACAATTTATCGATAAATTTTCTTCGATTATTTCGGCGTTAAAACAATTAAAAATTGACAATTTAGAAGATTTATTATTTATTTATCTGGGCTGTAAGAAAGTTAATTTAGAAATAGTCAAAGCATTTGAAATGTCATTAAATGATAATAAATCTCGTATGCCTGCTTGTTCTGAATTTATCGATTTTGTCCGGAATCATTCACATATTTTACAACGCGCACACAATGTAACAAACGTAAAACTACCTTCTCAGTCTCGTAAAAATATTAGTTCTAATACTAATCAATTGTCAGTTAAATCTGTAAGATCGCGCGCAAATAATAACGTTAAAACGTTTATGACCATACAGGAAGACGTTAAATGTCTTTCTTGTGGGAAAACTGACCACATTAAATTGGTCGAGTGTCCCACATTCCTGTCAATTTCTCCTCATAATCGTTTTACTTTAATTAAACGTAATAAATTATGTGTTAATTGCCTTAGTAATGATCATTCTATTAAAAATTGCAACTCGAAAATAAGATGTACGACGTGCTTGCGTAGTCATCACGCTCTATTGCATTTCCCTTCCGATTCCGATAGTGTTGCTTCTCATGTGCATGCGCCGCCGGCGGTTGAGGGCGTACGCGCTAAGAGCAACGGCAACGTCGCATCGACTCAGGCCGCCCCGTGTACGTCGGCGCCCGCCACTGTATCGCTATGCGCACTTGACGACAATGTAATGAGTGTCGATACTCAGGCGCTCACGGGATATTCATCTGTGCTACTCGGCACGGCTTTGTGCTACGTTATCGACGATTACGGAAATGTTACGAACACTGTGCGTGTTTTAGTAGACAGCGGGGCACAAAAAGACTTAATTACTATGGAATGTTGCAAATTATTGAATTTACCTTTATATACATCACAGACAAAATACATTTCTGGGGTTGGTGACGTCACAAATGCGATCGAAGGTGTTACTCGCCTTACGATTCGCTCTCGAATAAATGAGAACGTTCAATTTACGTTACAACCGTATGTAGTTAATAATATTACGACTGAATTACCGACTTCAACGATTGACGTTCACAAGTTGGATTATTTACGTAATAAAAATATTGTTTTGGCAGATTGTCATTATTACAAGCCGTCAAAAATCGACCTTATTGTGTCGTCAAATATTTTTGCCCGTATTATAGGGCCTAATAAAATCTCGCGGTTGGACAATGAGCCTGTAGCTATTGAGACCTCATTAGGTTACCTAATTATAGGCCAAGCTCCCGCGTTAAATAATGCAACGTCAAATGTTGTACATATGTTTCATACATATGAACTCGAAAGTTCTTTGAATAAGTTTTTCGAGATTGAAGATATCCCGAATATTTGTATACCACTCGATCCTAATGATCAACAATGCGAAGACATTTATAGTAATACTGTCTCTCGCGATTCGAGCGGTCGGTATACCGTCAGCCTGCCATTTCAGGGTGATGAATGCTCATTAGGGGATTCAATGCAGTTATCACTGCGTAGATATTTATCTTTAGAGCGTAAGCTATTGTCGAGTGCCTCATTAAAGCAGGAGTACGACAGCGTATTTAAGGATTATTTAGAAAAAGGATTTTTAGAACCAATCACTGATAATATTGGCTCAGAACCTCATTACGTCATACCGCATCACGCCGTAGTGCGTCAAGATAAGACGACAACCAAGGTCCGCGTCGTGATGGATGCCAGTATGAAGTCTTCTTCTGGTTATTCACTTAATGATATTTTACATACAGGGCCGAACTTGCAAAATGATTTATTTCAAATAATTTTGAATTTTCGTCTTTTCGCCATTGCGATAAGTGCAGACATTTCTCAAATGTATTTGCAAATAATTGTTGATAAAAAATATCGTCGGTTTCAAAGAGTTTTGTACCGATTCGACCCTAATGATAAAATACAACTTTATCAATTAACTAGAGTTCCATTTGGCCTGTGTTGCAGCCCTTATCTTGCTATTCGGACAGTACGTCAGCTAGTGAAGGACGAAGGTGCTCGCTATCCGGTAGCTGCCACGGTAGCAAATAGGGATATTTATATGGACGACCTGGTTACATCTTGTTCCGTTGTTTCGGAAGGCATTAAATTAGCCAAAGAGGCAGTTGCCCTATTCCGTGCTGGAGGCTTCGAATTAGTGAAGTTTTCCAGCAATAATCCAGAAATTATGAATGCCATCCCCACCTCACATCGAATTACCGACGTTGTAGATTTTAATCCCGATTGCCATTTAAAAATATTGGGGTTACATTGGCAGCCAGCTGATGATTTCTTTACGTTTTCAATAAATCAGCAAGTGCGTGAATGCACAAAACGTAATATTTTGTCAACCATTGCCCGTCTTTGGGACCTAATGGGTTTTGTTGGCCCTGTCACTCTGTATGCTAAATTAATTGTAAAAACATTGTGGCAAATAAATATTGATTGGGACGAAACACCACCCCAACATATAGTTGTTCTCTGGAAGCAGTTTGAATCAGAGTTACATTTATTAGAAAATATTAAGTTACCACGTCACTTGGGTGTAATTGCCAATTCAAAAATCACTATTTTGGGATTCGCAGACGCATCTGAGCGAGCGTATGGAGGCGTAGTATACATCCATGTTCTATTACCCGACAATAGTTATTGCATAAATTTGGTTTGCTCTAAATCGCGAGTAGCTCCTATTCGAAATGTGTCTTTAGCGCGCCTTGAGCTGTGTGCTAATTTAATATTGTCTAAATTAATGCGCATTGTTATTGATACATATTCGGATCGATATGAAATTAATGATATATTTGCATTTACTGACAGCACGGTAGCATTAGCGTGGATCCATTCCTCTCCATCTCGCTGGCAGACGTTTGTGGCCAATCGAGTTACGAAAATACAGGACTTGATTGACTCGCGTAACTTCTACCATATACCAGGCAGGGAGAATCCCGCAGACTGTCTATCTCGTGGCCTTACACCAGGGGAATTAATAAACCACCCTTTATGGTTTCGCGGACCTGCTTTTGCGCATATGCCAATTCATATGTGGCCCACGAGCCAGTTTGACTCTAGCGTGGTTATAGATCCACCTGAGATGCGAGCGCAGGTTATGGTTACGACGACCTCTGAAGAGCCTTCGCCGTTGTATGCTCTAGCACAGCGAGTCTCTTCATGGCCAAAACTAATCAGGATTGTCATGTATGTTTTGCGTTTCGTTAAAATCATACCAAATAAGTTTGAGATTTGTCATTTAGACATCGCGGAATTAGCTATTATTAAAGCCTTGCAGTCTCTTTATTTTTCTGACGAATTTAAGAATTGGAAGACTGGTAAAAAATTATCTCCTGCCTTCCAAAAACTTAACGCATTCATACATGAAGGTGTTTTTCGCGTTGGTGGGCGTTTGTCGAATGCAGACCTAGAATTCGATAGCCGGCATCCGATTTTGCTTCCCAAACGCGACCATATTGTCGATCTTATTATCGATTACTACCACCGAAAATACCTGCATACTGGCCCCCAATTGTTATTGTCTTTGTTACGACAAAGGTACTGGATACTGTCTGCTCGTAATGTTGTACGGCAACGTATTCAGCGCTGCAACACTTGTTTTAAATGCTCTCCTAAAAATGAATTTCCGTTGATGGCTGATTTGCCCTCATATAGAGTGAAGGAAGCCAAACCCTTTTATCACGTCGGAACGGACTATGCCGGGCCGCTGCGTATAATACCTTACAGGCGAAGAGGGGTGCACAGCCTAAAGGCATACATATGTCTATTTGTATGTTTGGTTACGAAAGCCGTACATATCGAATTGGCGTCCGATTTAAGCACTGAAGCCTTTCTGAATGCCTTAAAGAGGTTCATTGCGCGACGTGGGCCCATAGCAGTGATATATTCCGATTGTGGAACCAATTTTATTGGGGCTAGGACTTACCTTGACAATATGTACGCTTTAATAGCTTCTGAAGAATATATGGAGAAATTCGCTAATGAACTGAGAGATCAAAAAATAGAATTTAAATTCAATGTGCCGGCAGCGCCACATTTTGTCGGAATCTGGGAAAGCCAGATTAAGTCTGTGAAGACTCATCTCGCAAGGGTAATTGGGCAACAACTTCTCACATTTGAGGAGATGTTAACCGTACTCACCCAAATAGAGGCCGTGTTAAATTCACGTCCGTTGTCGGTGCTCAGCTCGGATCCATCGGAGCCGCTTGCTTTGACGCCTGCTCATTTTCTCAATTTGACACCACTTAAATCTCTGCCTTCGGAAGACATATCTAATGAGAAATTATCAAATAGAAAAAGAGTAGTAGATCACCTCGTGCAATCCTTTTGGAAAAGGTGGAAACTTGAGTACCTTAATACGTTGCAATCGCGTCAAAAATGGTTAAACTCCACTAAACCAATTGAGAAAGGAACTGTGGTTCTTTTGCGATCTGATAATAGCGCACCGTTGGATTGGCCAATCGGTATAATAGAAGACGTTTTTCCTGGAAATGACGGAATCGTTAGGGTAGTAAACGTCCGAACCAAAACTGGTGTTTATCGTAGGCCAGTGGTTAAAATTTACCCCTTGCCTACACAATAATTACAGTCCATTTATTTAAAGATGTAAATATTAACGTAAATATAAATAATATATATAAATATATTAAATAATAATCAAATATTCATAATTTAAAAATAATATAACGGATAAACCTTGCCATGTAATCTCAATTTACTTATCTTTTACTACCTTTATATGCGTAAGTAATCGCATTACTAAATTAGTTAAATTTAATGACTAATAAGTTGGGTTGCGCAAATAGGGATAATTTTGGGGTTCATTTGTCCTTTATATGACCTGCTTTGAAATTAGCTTTGGTTTTGAAGGACTGGGTCCTGTCAAGCTGGGGGGAATATGTATTGGCCATGTTAAAGAATTGGATCGCGTAATGATATTAGTGCCTTCTATGTGCCTTTCCTTCACACCTTTACAGCGCCTAATAACCCTTTCCTTATCCCATAATTCGCCGATTAGAAATGCCGCGCCACCTAGCGGACGGCCCAGTCGTGATCGATCGTTACGGCGGAACTACCGTGCGCGTGCGCCACCCTATTGCTACCCTTACAAATAAGTGCTGTGCAAATAATTAATAAACTATAAAATCTAAAAGTGCTGTGTCTTCTGGCTTCCGGCATCGTCATCAAGTCAAATAATTGGTGAGTCCTCTCTGGTATCCTGTCCTCTGTCAATAGAGGGTTACTTATATTTATTGCGTGATCCATTCTGCCATTTTTGCCAACGCGACGAGACCATCAAAAAACCCAGCGCGTAACTAGTGTCAGTCTGTCTGGCTTCCCTTTCTCTCACCCAAGTTATCACTTCTATTGGGCATCCCGAGACGCACACTTTTTTGAAGTTATACCTTCTTATGGTAGGGTAAACCACTTCATTACGTAACGCGTTACGGCGTCAGTCTGTCTGGCTTCCCTTTCTCTCACGCAAGTTATCACTTCTTTCGGGTGTCCCGAGACGCACACCGTCTTTTTTTTGCATTTTAATATGAGCTCGTTTTCTTATTTTAAACAGATATAATGCTTGTGTACGTAATGGGTTCCACCATTAGAAGAGGGCGGGGTTATGGTTGAGCCACCTATTATCAAACTGACTTGACATTAATGACAATGACGTCTGTTATTTAACAGATTAAACAGAATACTACTGTCAGTACAACACCTAAATAAAAATATGTATCCCAGATAATTGGATCGAGACAGGTGAGACTGGAGGAGGCTAGAGAGAGAGACCCAACTCTCCGGATTACAAATGGGGCAGCCCGCAAAGGGGCTAGCCGTCGTCCGTTCGGGCTGGATATGAATATGGAAGCGAACTAAGCCTGGATGGGACGTTCGAAGATCGGCCAGCGGTTTTAGTGGGTATCCCAAACTGTGGAGTGGGAAAAGTATTGCTGCGGGGATTCCAGTGCCACCTCGATGAGGCAAATTCGACACACCAGCCACGTATGTCCCACTCGCGCGGTTGATGGTCCTCAGTGGGACCTCTCCTGGTAAGAAATCTGTGCAGGAACGGAGAAAGAATATAATTTCCTGCGGCCGGGCGGCCTGTCGTAAGAGGCGACAAAACAACCCACAGCCAGGTGGTAGGGCATTTGCCCGACTGGATGGCTACCACCCCTGGTCTTAAGTATGTCGCCAAAACAACCTTGAGTT
Organism: Dendrolimus pini; assembly: GCA_949752895.1. Taxonomy (NCBI): domain Eukaryota; kingdom Metazoa; phylum Arthropoda; class Insecta; order Lepidoptera; family Lasiocampidae; genus Dendrolimus; species Dendrolimus pini. The sequence continues at coordinate 21,382,444 of OX457136.1, forward strand.
GTGTTCCGGCATTAGTGACCAGGTTCCAGTCTCCCTTAAGAGTGCAGCAGCGCATTTGTAGCACCTTTGGTGTTGCAAATGTTCATAGGCGATGGTAACCGCTTCCCATCAAGTGGGCCATCTGCCTGTCTGCTCAACTTCTGCAATAAAAAAAATAATAGAAAAGGGATCACGGCTGGTTGTAAATACTGGCTTGTAATATTTGTTCTTTTGTATTTAAATATTTTTTCATAGTATCATAGGAACTTTTGTTACCTGTCTTTACGAAACTCTGCATTGAGCACGTGCATGAAGAAGATTTTTTAATATTTTTAACACGTTATCAGAATGAAGCTTTGAAATTTAGCTTAGCTAATCTTGAAAGGTTATTGAAAATAAGTATTAGTAGTTATTATTTTTTTAATATTTATTTTGTGGAAAGAAGTAAAGTGAGTAACAATACAGGCTTCTTCGAGTCTGCCTCTCAGTGTACAGTTATGTAGAAGGGAAGATTTACTTTCAACATAGGGGCCTGAGGCGCACAAGCTTTATTTATCGAGACCGACAAATCTGAGGTAAATTTGTCACTTGACTAAAAGGCTTTTATATATCTAGGGCAATGCGTAAGAGCGTATTTAAATAGGAATGTGGCCAGACTTTTGGCAACGTTCCCAACTGATTAACCCTTATTTAAGGTCCGGTAATTGGTATATAATTATAGTTTGATTTGGTTAAAAATGTAAATTAATTTTATATAATTTGCGGTCAATATGATTGAAACCATTTGACGTGAAAAATTACAGCTACAACTGTTTATGAATTGTGTTTTCATAGTCTGAGACACGGGGAAAACTTTAGTAATTTACATATATGAAACATAAAATATTAATAAACAAATTTTTATGATATACAGACGTGTAATATTTATAAATCATATTAATTATTATGATGCCAAAATGACCTGTTGTTCAGAGATTGACGTCATTAAATGATAATTTATAATAAACAATGGTGTTATTGTTTAACATTAATTAACAATGTTAGGTACTAAATATTATTGGGTATTTAAATATTGTCATAGGCTCAAAAGCGGCTGGTGATCAGGGCCTGGGAAACCGAAGCCAGGAAGACATTTGGGGTTCCCAGAAGCTGGTGAGGAGACGGCGGCAGCTATCCGTCTCCACTCATCCACATGGGTCTTGCGGAAATACGGGACTCTTACGTATAGGATAACGCAGATATTGGCCGGTCAGTGCTTCAGCAAGTATCTGCAGGAGTGCGGTGTGCCTCTCGACTCAGCGTTTCCCACTCCAGGCTGAGATAGAGCCGGTGGACTCGTTGAGGCGCTTGATCGAGGCTATGATTGCAGGAGGTTGCAAGTAGTTTTAGTGAGTAGTCCATCAGCCTCTGCCTTCATTGGAAGAAGGAGCGGTACTGTCAGCTACAGGAGCTCCTCATGCATTCGGCCTTCCTCCGTATTCTGGGCCCGAGTGTGTGTCGCAAGGAAATAAACCCTGCGTTAACAAAAATATGGGACAAAAGCGGCTGCTTTAGAGAATTCGCTTAGTGAAATTGACACGTATCACTGGGAGGTATAAGAAATAAAGTTTAATTTTGTTAACAAGTTTAAAAAAAATAAGGAGTGTCTCAATTCGTTGTGTAACTTTGTTTTAATATCTAGTATTGGCCTTATTGGCACTCGACTTCATGCACGTTGGACTGATTAAGCTAATTTAAAGGTATCCTAACAACTTGAAACCATGTTACCATACCATAATGTGTCGCATATTTTATGACAGAGAACTTGCTATTGTAGTATGTAAGTATTCGTATTGTTCATTGTAAGGGGGGCCGGCGCACAATAATTAAGTATTTACACACATAGCATTAATGTAGTATGTAAGACTGTAATTTTGTAAAACGTAAATAGAATAAAGCCATCATTCACACTGGGAGAATGTAGTTTTAATACTGAAACCACCTCAGTCTACGAGCAGCCCCCGATCATACCACATGGTGACCCTGCCAGTTGCAAGAACCCTGCCAGCTGCCAGATATTAGAAGACACCTCGTCAACGACGCAACACGCAATGTAGTTGTACGGCAAGCGTCGCTACACCACATGGCGACCCTGCTCCCGGCAAGTATCCAGCCAACCAGCTCACCACCCACCACATACGCGGCCAAGCCAGCTACACGTCGTGACGTCGATACCAAACCAACAAGAAGTGTACGGGTCAAGGATGGATTCCAGGGTATAGACAGAACCACTTCGAGAGGAGTCCAAGGTATAGCCCGGCCCAGTTCCAGAGCCGTCACGAGGAAGCCCAACCCAGAGTCCCAGAAATCAATGCTATCTGCGTTACGGTAACTGCCGTCATTTTATGGTTACATTATAAATTATAAAATCGGAAAAGGAAAGGGGGTTATTTCGCAATGGCAAAGGAATTATTTCGGCTTCCCGCCAGGCTTCAGGGAATATAGCTGTAGTTATGGAGAAATTGAGGATATGTGAGATGATGGGACTGATGACATCAAGTATGGGTAAGATCATATATCGACTAATAAAGTCACTACCAACCGCATTTGACGTTATAGATTTAACAGCTCTTACAACATCACAATCAGTAAATTGAGTAAGAACAAATGGAGAATGCTGTGGAGTTGGAAGTGAACAGATTACTTTTAGAGTTTTTGACTTAATTGTCGGACTGAAATCGGAAGATGTAGCAAAATGCTGGTTTAGAAGATTGATATTTAAATTATTGGATTTTGAGACATGAGATGATTTACCAACTCCCAGTGATTTAAGGAATTTCCAAACTTTTGCTGGATGGTCATTTTCAACAGAACTGTGAATGTATCGGCGTTGTGGGTTCCTACATGCTCTATTGCAGCGATTGCGAGCATTTATAAATGCCTGCCTGTTTGCATCAGTAGGGCGACATTTAAACCTTGTTTTGGCTTTACTCTTTTTGTTTATATTATTTTGTTTATTAAGAGATTTGATCTCGTCTGTTAGCCAAGGTGCAGGATGGTGTTTAAGTTTAATCTGGCGTAACGGCGCATGTAAGTCATACAAACCCAGCAGGATAGTATTAAAAATATTCACCTTGTCATCGATAGAAACTGCATTGATTACCCCAGACCAGTCTAACCCTTGAGCATCCCTGCGTAGGTCTTCTGTGTTCATGCCACCAAAGTTACACTGCACAATTAGTTTTGACTTAGCTTTCGGCGGACGAACATTATATGAAAGATATATCATGTCATGATATGAAATCATGTCCGCCGAGCACTGGCCATGCTTGATAACATGAGTAGGGGAGGAGACTAGCATTAAATCTAGTAGAGAGGCTGTAGTGTTTGGAAAGTGATGAGTCGCATTTAATGGTATAATATTCAGATTAATAGAATTCACTAAAGTTTGAAAGGAAGAAGAGCATGTGTCACATTTCAGTAAACAAGTGTTAAAGTCGCCCATAATAATTGTATGAGGGTATTGTGGTACTAAAGTTTCTAGCAAACTTTCAAAAGAACAAAAGAAGTTATTTCGCAACAAAGGGCTGATATACTCCAAGGAGTATTTTTCTATGGCGCAAGGATATATCGATAAATAAATGCTCTCCAGAGTCAGGCTGTGGTGGTTGCGTAGACATATTAACAATAGAGAAAGGAATATTGGCGCGGAGGTAGATGGCAACGCCTCCACCACCAGCACCGATGCGATCATCGCGGATGAGAGTGTAGCCTGGCAAAGTGTATGCCACAGTAGGCAGACAAGGCTTTAACCAGGACTCCGAAATCAAAATAGCATGAATATATCCTTGATTAAAGGACGCCAGCATATCTGTGAAATGAGCCGGAATGCTCTGCGAATTTATATGCAATACATTGAAGTTAGTGTGAAGATTACTAAACTCAGATTCTTTGCAATCTGCAAGAGGAAGAGAATTAAAACCGGCGTGGTCACTACCAGATGAGCAAGACAGGTAATCGATATCACTGTCAGAGTCACTGTTTATATTATATGCCATCAAAATACGTTTATATTTAATAGTTATAATAGGAACTTATATGTAGATATAAATAAAATATTATTATCTGTATGTAGTACAAATCAGTAAATATATGTAATGTAATATAAGTATATGTGTATAAAGTGAATACAATTTGATAAATAAAAGTTATAAATAAATAATGGTACTTAAAATATAAGTATATATAAGCATCACCTGCCACATAGTGCGTACATACATATAACCTGTTTACAAACTTACACAATATAAAACATTTTGTTAAAATACAATAATCATTTTGGAATACATACATTTATACAAACCAAATTTAAATCGTAACCAACATTAAACAAAACAAAAGCATAAACTAAAAGAAAATTGACAATTAAAAGCTGAAGATCTCAAATGAATGCCAGATAAACTATTGAGCAAAAATACTACAAGTAAATATTACATATGTATAAGTCATATAGTTACATAAAAACATAGTCATATCAACGTCATGCTAGATACTTTTCAAACGGTGCATTAATATAATTGGAAATTACTTTTACAGAAAATCATTACCAGTTTAAACTGGCATAATTCCTTAAACGTGAAAAAAACCCATTCATTTGTTAAATTATAATTATACTGGCATAAACACCTAGAAAGTTAAGTGACTGTGATATATAACAATATAACTCATATATACAATTAAAATAGCAAAATAGTTCGGAAGGAAGATAAATACAGAAATATACACGGAAAATAAAGCATTGCGAAAATAAACACTTTACAACAATAACATTGAAGTTCAGAGTTATAATCCGTATTTATTATTTTTTTGTTGCTATGCGACGGGTTTTCGGAGCGTTGACTGTTGGTACCTTTGCGGACGTTGCAGGATGAGAGCATTGTTCCGCATCCGTATCCTGACATATATTGGTTAGATCCTGAAGGCAGTCCAAGCGATGCTTTGTGCCATCAGAGTTTAACACATATATATTTCCATCTCGCGTCCAACATCTTGACATGCCAACCTGCTTCCTGGCCTGCATAAATAGATCGTGTCTCCTTTTCGTCAGAAACTCAGAAAGCGTAATTCCCGAAGTTTTAAGGATTACTTTGTTGAACCAGATTTGGTTACGGACTGCTATATCGGTAAATTTAACGAATATAGGCCTGGGTTTTCCACCAGAGGACGATGGTTAACCTATTCTGTAGCAATGTTTGATGTCTGTTACCTGAAATGCAGTCTGCTTCAGTTGGTTAACCACAACCTTCGCTACCGTAGATATGGTACTTTCCTGTCGCTCTTTCGCAATACCATGAAATAATAGAATCTTCCTTCTAGTACGCATTTCCATCTGGTCATTGAATTTGGTAATAAAGAAAACTGATCCTGGAGATTATGTAAGGCCCCCAACACAAATGTCTTAAAAGAAGTAAAATCTGCAGACAGAGTGGTGATGCTGGGTGAACATGAGCTACCTTTACGGAGGTTTCATTCGAAGGTTTCCATTCTTTCAATAAATTTCGATGAAAGTTGCGCTATAGATTGTTGAAGTGCGTCCATTGTGAATTGACTCGGTTTTGCGTAATCCAAAATTAAAAGTGTAAGTTTGATAAAACTGCACTATATTATCACTTCGGCAGGTGAATAAATAACTTTAACAACTAGCCATTAGCTTATCACTATTTAATTAATTTAAAAAATGCAAGAGCTCTTTCCGCCTACCGTCTTTTGAGATATATAGAGTGTGTATAAGATATGTGATAAGATAGATAGAGTGTGATAGATAGAGAGTCTGAACCGATGCTGAACATTCTTTTTGCATTGGATATAGTACCGCTTCAGGATAGTTATAAATAAATGTAATTGTTATTGGGTTTCATAATTTCCTTTTACTCGTATGTATATAACGTTAGTAGTTTAATAAGGATATTTGCTGTGCGACTGTTTTACCTAAAGTCTAGAGATCTTTTTTGTCGATGTTTTGTTAGAATCTAGTTGGTTTAATTCAGGGATTCCCAAACTATTTTGGGCAAGAGACCCTTCGAAATGAACTGATACCGCCGACCCCTACAGCCAAATTACTTTAAAATTCATGTATGTAGTATTTTTCAATTTGATACAAAATACTTACAAGTTTACAAACTTTGCTGTTGGATAATGAGTAAACTTGACGTCATTTTCTCATCAAAATTTAACAAAATAAATAGACAAAAAAACCAGTTAATATCAAATGAAAATAATAATCTTGATATATAAAAATTAATATTTGTGTGTATGTCCTTTATAGGATCGTAAACTATATGTCCGATTTTGATTAACTTTTGTGTGTGTGTTTGAGTGGGTCCCAGGATGGTTTACGGCCACAATTGGAACCGGTAGGTGGCGCTGAGATTGGCTTCTAGAATCCTCCTAATCACCTGGACCGATTTTGGTGATTTGGTTTTTGTGTCATAGAACAAAGTCTTTTAGGAATTCAGAAAATAGGCAATACGAAGTTCGGCGGGTCAGCTTAGGTCAGCGAAGTCTTATAAATAAAAATCAATGCCTGTATGTTTGTCCTCGACAACTTAAGTAGGGCATTCTGATGTCCTAAAGGGTTAATGCCACAATAAACCTACAGAAACAAAAATCAAAGTTTCTGTGTTTGTCTTCAATGTATTCCTAAATCATTAATCAGATTATGATGAAACTTTAGCAGAAGGGAGGCCTAAGGACGCCCGCGAGGGTTTCAGGTCCAAAAATTTTTATATATAAAATAATTATTTTCGTGTGTGTTTGTGTTTCATCAAGTGTATTCGAGAATTTTTTGATTAACAATTGGTCCCGGTAGACGTCGTGTCCATCAGGTTTTAGATTTTTATTTTTTTAAAGCAGGACAACTTGTACCGGGTACAGCTAATTAATACTATAAATTACGTAAAACTACTTAAGTAGGCAATTATTTTTGAAAAAAAGAACCACACATTTGTACACGTAACATAATTTAGTATCTTGAAAGTTTCAAATAAAAACACGTGTTTATAGGGGTCGATAAGGATCACTTTTTAACCGACTTAAAACGAATCGAAGTCGACGAAACGAACGACGAAAAAAGGAGGAGGTTCTCAATTCGTCGGGATGTTTTTTTTTTTGTTGCTTTTTTTTTATGTATGTTCGCCGATTACTCCGTCATTTATGATCCGATTTACGTGATTCTTTTTTGTTCGACGCGGAATAGCTTCCAATTGGTCCCCTAAAAATTTTACATAGTTTGGCCCAGTACTTTTCATTTTATGGACATTTTTCATGGAAATAATTTTCACTCCGTTCCATATGTTCGCCGATTACTCCGTCATTTATGATCCGATTTACGTGATTCTTTTTTTGTTCGACGCAGAATAGCTGCCATGTGGTCCCCTGAAAATTTGACATAGTTTGGCCCAGTAGTTTTCATTTTATGAACATTTTTCATGAAAATAATTTTCACTCCGTTCCATATGTACACCGATTACTCTGAGATTTATGATTCGATTTACGTGATTCTTTTTTTGTTCGACGCGGAATAGCTGCCATGTGGTCCCATAAAAATTTGACATAGTTTGGCCCAGTAGTTTTCATTTTACGAACATTTTTTTGTTCCCGGTTTTTGTGACCTATATTTTTTAAGAAGCGCGGCACCATTCGTAGGTCCACCCATACATAGCTAGACACTAAAAAGTAACAAATAAAATTTAAAAACTTCGTTTAAAAAAACCGACTTCAAAAACTAAAATGTATAAAATAACTTATTTCTAAAGCTATTATTATTAATATATATTATCTAAAACATCTTGAAGTCGGTGCAAAGCAAAACATAAAAATTACTATATTTTGAAAATTACTAAGCACCGACTTTAAGATGTTTTAGATAATATATATTAATAATAATAGCTTTAGAAATAAGTTATTTTATACATTTTAGTTTTTGAAGTCGGTTTTTTTAAACGAAGTTTTTAAATTTTATAGAATCCATGGTTTAATTAGACAATGGTTAAAAATATAAATATTTTCAACATCTTATTGGAATTTGCTGCTTAAGAAACGATTTGCATTTATGGACATTTTATGACTAGTGAAATAATACAATAATAATTGTAACTCTAAAAGTTTGAATTTCTTTTTTTTAAACCACCACTGTATTAGAGTGAACAAAACAAAAAGAACACTAGTGTATGGCAGTGGAAGTTGGGTGTGGCAGAAGAAGCATGAAAGGACAATAAACGTAGTGGAAATGAGAGTTTTGTTATGTATATGTGAGGTAAGCATGAATGATATGATAAGGTATATTGTAATAAGCGAACGTTGTGATTGATAGATGATGTAATAACGAGTCGAAAGAGGAATGTTAAGGTGGTTTGGGCATGTAGAGAGGAGGGATGAAAATAGAATCACAAAACAAGTGTATGACAGTATTGTGAATGGTAGAGTTGGTACTGGTAGACTGCGACGTACACATTCTGATAAAATAGCAGAAGTATTAAAATGAGGTCGGGTAAAAAGCACCTCAAATAAACGTGCACGTATGAAGAGGTTAATGAAAGTGATGAAGCCAAAGTTGTTTGTCAGCACCGTCGCAAGTGAAGATCCATAGTCTCTGCTTACTCCCATGGGAAAATCAGGCGTGATAATATGCACATATGTATGTATCAGTGACACGGGGTGGAATTTCGGCTAACGTAAGCCGGATGAAAAACATACCGTATGTTGCAAGCGCCGACTACACTCGGAAACTAACATACAGACCGGACACAGACCTCTGCGTTCCAGTTAACTAGGACACTAACACTAGACAGTAAATTATAGTAACGTATTCGATTCGTCTCTTAATTTTCCTTCCTTAAAAAAACGATGATTTTAATGAGACACAGGACCAGAATCTACGTAGACAAAACCATAGGAATAATTATAGTTTAAATATAGTTTTTTTTTAAATAATAATTAACCTCTATTTAAGTCAAAGTATAAATTTTGTGTAATAGGTTACATAAAAAACAAACGTAGATATAATGTTTTAATAATTATGAATGTAAATTTCTCATTTAAAATCAAAACAACCGTGGGAATGTAGATAAAATAGGTTTTGAAAAATCTGCGTAGGTAGGAATGTATATATATATATATATACCTAAGGAAGCATCGCAATCCAGACAAGTTTGTAAAAAGTCTTCAGCGGAATCACATGTAAGTATATATCTTGGTACAGTCTCACTACTTCCAAATTCCTCAAAGTACGATTTGTTTTTTTGTATGTTGCTTTTTTTTTATTGCACGAGTTCAGCAGACAGGTAGACGACCCACCTAATGGAAAGCGGTTACCATCGCCTATGGACATTTGCAACACCAAAGGTGCTACAAATGCGCTGCTGCTCTTTTAAGGGAGAATGGAACCTGGTCACTAATGCCAGAACACAACTCTAGGTTGTTATGGCGGCATACTTTAGACCAGGAGTGGTAGCCATCACGACGGGCAAATGCCCTACCACCTGGCAACGTAGCACTCCTCCACTTTATCTATACATTTATAATTACTTGACCTCACTGATTGATTGACATACCAATGCACAGCCCAAAGTATTGGAGCTCGAACCCGCACGCGAGTTCTACCCCTAGGGACCATCCACAACTAACGTCACACGAATTTCACGATATTTTGACCCATCCCCCGTCCTTGTCACAGTTGCTCATATTCGTGGGACTCCTTCCTCCATAGTGTGACATCACATATTTTACATCAAGAAACCATTCCTCAAGGCTTGAAGACAAAAGTCTTCGAGCAGTGTGTCCTCCCCGTCCAGGCCTACAGGGCCGAGACATGGACACTGACGGCATGATTGGTCCACAAGTTCCAAGTCCCCAAGCGGGCTACAGAGTCAGCGATTGGGTCTTTCTCTTATGGATAAAATTAGAAATGAGGATATCCGTAAGAGAACCAAAGTAACCGACATAGCTCGCAAAATTAGCAAGTTGAAGTGGCAGTGGGCCGGTCACGTCTGCCGCAGGCCCGATGCCCGATGGAGCAGAGGAGTCCTGGAGTGGAGATCGCGTCTCGATAAACGTAGTGTCGGACGCCCTCCAGCCCGATGGACCGACGAGCTGTGCAAGGTCGCCGACAGGCGCGAGATGAGGAAGTCAGAGGACAGGAATGGGTGGCGCCGACCTGGGGAGGTCTACGTCCAGCAGTGGATTGCGAATGGCTGACGACGACACCAAAAAAACATTAAGTTGCAACAGCAGTTCTGTATAAATATATTAGATTTTGAAGTGTGACGTCACAAAATTTAGGTCCCCTGCCACCCACATACATACTGTCATACTTCCTCTCTTAGCGCGTGACGTAAGTTTTGGATGGCCCCCCTACGAGGTTTGTATGAAAATCTCTCATTTTTAAAGTAAGAAGCATAAAAATTTATATATCTGCTTCTGGTTAGGTTAGATAGGTAACAAATTCACATATTTAACGGTGATTTTGGCAATTTAACCCCTAAGGTGATTAAAAAGGTGTAGAAAGTTCTCAAATTATGATTATTTTTAATCATCACTAGAGAAGCCGCCAGAAACATGTAATTAAAAATAGCTTTGGACACTTTTCGACTGGCAAGCTGTTATAGGCGTGATTATATATCAATAAATATAATATTATGATAATGATAAAAATATGTCTCATGTAGTTATGGCTATCAAATGGGTAAAGTTTGATCTTCATCGTCTCTCCTCTACCAACTCCTGTTCGTTGGCTCAATTACGCAAGTTGAGACACTGTAGCAAAATAAATGTTTCAGATTTTAGCATGTATTCAGAAGCAGCAGTAGCAGCTATACAAAGTTATCAACATGCGTTTTCGGTCCTGTCTTTGCTGCAGCTCACGGCTTATCTCTGGCCTAAACATGTCGATGTAAAAGGTACAAGTATTCGCTTAAAATTGACGCTTTATTTTGAATTCTAGCAGCGAGAGGTAGAGATTAAATGACACTTCAGATGGTAGAGAGTCATGTTTACTGTCGAGTGCTGATATGAACTAAAGTAAACTAATTTATTTTGGAAACAGTAACCTTAAGTACAAATATTAACAGGTCGTACAGCTAGTAGAATATATAGCACAATATGTGAGCGGGACTGATGATGTGCGAGGGAGATAGAGCAACTATTAATATGTGCGCTCTCACGTTGCACTAGCCAGTCCCCGCCTTATAGGAACAGCCGCACTGTTCCTACGTGTGGCTAAGGCCTTCGACAAGGTCTGGCACAACGGCTTCATTTACAAGCTGTACCAGTTCGGTGGGCCAGACAGACTCGTGTTCATCTTGCGAGTCTTCCTCCTAGGCCGTGGCTTCCGTTTTCGAGTGGACGGAACGCGCTTGCCCCCTCACCCACTCACAGCCCGTGTATCAAAGGGCTCAGCCCTGTTCCCACTACTCTTCACGCTGTACACCAACGACATCCCAAAAACTCTAGAAGTGGATTTGGCCCTTTCGTGGATGACACCGCACTCTATACATCAAATTATAACCGACAAATAGCTTACGTCCGGCTGCGGGCAGCTGTCACAGAGCTAGGGCATATTGTTTCGCAAATGGAAGATAGAGGTGAACCCGGAGAAAAGCGCAGCAATGTTCTTTTCCTCGGGCACGCTTCGCTCTTCCAAACGCGCTTGCCTTCGCCGAACAGCCATCCCGCTCTACAACCAACAAATCCCCTGGAAAAAGTACACCAAACACTTGGGTGTCACCCTAGATCAGAGCATGTACAAGCATATTACTATAGCCCAAATAGAGCGCGATTTGTAATAGGTCGTCTAGCACCTATGATAGATAATTACTCTAGTTAATCTATAACTATAATTAGTATATTCAAAATTTCAGATAGTGCATTATACGATTTAATAATTGTTGGTGGTGGAACTGCTGGTAGTGTGATTGCCAATAGACTGACGGAAAATGAAAAAATCAATGTGCTTCTTATAGAAGCTGGAGGGGATCCTCCCTTGGAATCCACTGTGAGTATATGTTTTTTTTATTTTTTATTGCAGGAGTTCAGCAGACAGGCAGACGGCCCACTTGATGGAAAGCGGTTACCATCGCCTATAGACATTTGCAACACCAAAGGTGCTAGAAATGCGCTGCTGCTCTCTTAAGGGAGACTGGAACCTGGTCACTAATGCCGGAACACAACTCGAGGTTGCTATGACGGCATACTCTAGACCAGGGGTGGTAACCATCCAGTCGGGCAAATGCCGTACCACCTGGCTGTGGGTTGTTTAGTCGCCTCTTACGACAGGCTGCCCGGCCGCAGGAAATTGTATTCTCTCTCCGTTCCTACACAGATAAAAAGATATATGAATGTGAATTTGAATTTCTTTGTTTTTTCCTCCCTTGAGGCCTAAGTAATGATTATCAAGAAATTGACGGCCTCTGTGTTTGAGTGAACGAAGCTTTTGCTGGCCTAACTCACTCAACGCAGAGGCTACAGGTTCGATTCTTGTTATAGCGAATATTGTAAATGAACTTTCTATTTACTCCGGCTTGGGTGGCTGGGATCGACTCATAAGGTGGTCTGTTGTGTATTGTGCTATTGAGACTCTTGTTATGTATGGCGTCCTTCACAGCGTCAAGCTAGCATTTCTTGAACCTTCCCCTTCTACTGGGACATGGTAATACGGCTAGAGAATTGTTCCCCACGTAATCTAATCTAAAATGTAATTTTCAGTTTCCAAGCACGATGTTGTTACTTAAAAGAAGTAAAAGCGATTGGAATTACACTTCAGAAAAGCACAACTACATTGAGCAGTGTCATCAGAACCCGTATTTTGAAATGAGTACTGGCAAAATGCTTGGTGGTTCAAGTTCCCTCCATTACCAGAATTATGGTAGAGGCCTACCACGTGACTATGATACCTGGGCAGATATAGTGAATGACCCGTCATGGAATTGGTCTAATGTATTGCCACTCTTCATAAAGAACGAAAATCCCGAAGATCAAGCAATCTTAAACTCTGCTGATGGGACATTATATAGTCATAAAGGAAATTTGGGTATAAAAAAAGATACGCGTGGACATGTTAATACCTATTTGAAAGCATTTGAAGAGCTAGGCAACGAAATCGTTCCAGAAATCAACGAACAACATTCTGTAGGATATACAGAGCTGTTATTGACTATTAAAGATGGTTACAGACAGAGTTCTGCATATTCATTTTTAAGATTAGTCAAGGATAGACCCAATTTACATGTTATGAAAAATGCTGAAGCCATCAAAGTTTTAATAGACGAAAACAATGTTGCCTATGGAGTAGAAGTTGTTAATGATAAAGGTGAAACGATCACTATCAAAGCTTCAAAAGAAGTTATTGTCTCAGCCGGAATTTTTAACACGGTACAACTTCTCATGCTTTCTGGTATAGGACCAAAAGAGCATTTAGAGAGTATGGGCATTAAAGTGCTTGCAGATTTGCCTGTAGGTAAGAATCTTAAAGATCATGTAGCTATTAGCATGCTACATACATTAGAACCTATAGCAGATGATCCTTTAAAATCTTACAACTATCACGAGAATCCAGCTCCACAGTTTACTGGGTACGTTGCTTTAGATAAATCAAAACGCGATCCCGACTACTTAACGATGAGTTTTCTTGTGGATCCTGAAATGATATTGAGTTTTGGTGCTTTTGGATACAGATATTCTTACGACATTTGCGACGAACTTTACAAAATTGGCCAGGACCGAAGAATGATGTTTCATCAAATCATAAACTTACATCAAAAATCCACTGGAGAAGTCACACTGCGTAGTTCAAATCCTTTCGATCCTCCTGTTATTAAACTTGGATATTTAGCAGAAGAAGAGGATTTAGACAATTTGGTGAAATATCTACAAGACTTTTCCAAGGTAGTTGATACTAAACTCTTCAAGAGTATTAACAGTCAAATGGTAGATCCGACTGGAAGTAAATGTGATAGTTTTGAGAGAGGCAGTGAAGAATATTGGAAGTGTTATTCAAAATGTATGTTGACTGGGGTTAGCCACTACGCCGGCACCTGTGCTATGGGATCCGTAGTTGATAGTGAACTAAAAGTCTATGGTATAAAGAACTTGAGAGTAGCTGATGCCAGTGTGATGCCGACCGTGCCTAGTGGACCCCCTGGTGCAGCGGTAATTATGATCGCAGAGAAATTGGCTCAATTTATTAAGAAGGATTATGATTTATAGTTGATTTATCCTTCTACTCCAGTACTACCCAGTAACAGTCTTATTCATATTGAGTTGGAGTAAGTTTGAAGGCTTCTTTAAGAACCTCAATTATCCAACAAACTATCTCTGCGATCATTAGTATTGTTGCACTAGAGTGTTTAAAGATGTGATGGTAATTAATTGTTTAATACGAGGAAAGTGAGTAATATTTTTTCGCATTTGACTTATTTTAAGATCTAGTAATAAGCATTATAGTATGGTTTTGTAGTTAAATGGTAATAAAGAAACAGTTTCATTACATCCGTTTGTCTATCATTCTGTGTAATAATGTAGGTCATCACTGTTTTTCTAAATCTTATCAGCCCGTCGACAATATAATGACTGGAATGACGCTATATGTGATAATTTTGTAAGATAGAGTTTTTTGTATTGTCGCCCCTATGAACTTAAATAGCAAAACCGTATCTAAATACAAAAACTCATCCAAGTTGTTAGTAGTAATAAACAAGTCTGAATTGCTGGCAAAAACTTAATGATGTGAATGTTTAGTTGACCAGCAAGTAATATTATAGTCAATATCATCACCTTTGGTAACCCTAGTGTAGTTTGCGCCCTTACTTTGGAGTTTCATTGATTTCTTCTTTTTGGCCAAAATATAAAAAGAAACAACTTTCATCTAAGTAATTTTAAACTTAATTGTCAAACAGTTAAACATAAGACAGATATATATACTGCTCGACACTCTTTCCGTCATAGTTCCTATTTTGCTTTGAAATCGGTTGACATGAATTATCGCCAAAATAGTTTCCTGTATCGATCGTGTGCTACCTATAATAGATTAATTCGCAGCTATGATTTGGATATAACGGGTACCTCGGTGTCTAGTTTTAGGAATTAAGTCAATAATCTATATTTAAAATTTTAGTGTGTAATGAACAGGTTTTCTTATTATGTTTCATATTTCTTTTTTTTAAATGTTTAAATTATTACTTTTTTTTTCTTTGTTTTTAGTTCTCTGATCTCTGATTATCTCTGATATCTTAATATATTTCTATCTGTGGTGCCTTGTTAATAGCTCACTATCACTAATGTGTTATTATTATAATTATGAATACATGATAGTCTTCCAAAAGTTGTAAAATAAAATAAAATAATTTTCTGTTGAACAGTCTGTTCTGTGACTTAGTTTAAAAAGCTAACATATGCTCGCGGAACGTTAAATGAAAACTGGCGGACTTTATCACTCCGCCACTATGATTCTCAAACCAGGAACAAGGCCTGTGTTTTGAGTCAATCTATTCTTATAATACTATAAGTCATTTATTAGTGTCGAAGCTACATTAATCAAGTATATATTTTTCAGAAATATATTTATATTAAAAACTAGAAGTCTCGGCAGACAGCGCCACCGATTCCAATTGTGAAACTAAACTGTCCGGATGTCCACTCAAACAATCACAAGAAATGGCATCAAAATCGGTAAAGTCGTCCTCAAGTTATTTCTACATTCATATATATATATATATATATATATATATATATATATATATATATATATATATATATATATATATATATATATTGTTATTGCTTGAGTTCAGCAGACAGGCAAACGGCCCACTTGATGGAAAGCGGGTACCATCGCCTATGGACATTTGCAAAATCAAAAGTGCTACAAATGCGCTGCTGCTCTCTTAAGGGATACTGGAACCTGGTCACTAAATCCGGAACACAACACAAGGTTGCTATGGCGACATACTTTAGACCAGGGGTGGTAGCCATCCAGTCGGGCAAATGCCCTACCACCTGGCTGTGGGTTGTTTTGTCACGGATAAAATATAAGAAATAATCAAACATGGAAGCTCTGGAGCTCCTAGGTTTAACTAGTCAAACCTCAGGTCTGACATAAAGTCTTAGTCAAAGTCCAAATAAATGATGTTTTTTGCCTTTGACTAACTAATTCTTGTCTAACCTAGGAGAGACTAATTTATACAGTCATTAAACATGACACGAAGTGCAGTCAAATAGACGTTTGACCGGGTCTGCCTTAGTCGCTTCTAGGATTGACTAGGCAAAGCCCGAAACAGATTATTTCACGTTCGACGTTTGACTTAAAAGCTAGGTATTTCTAGTTTTGACTAAAATACTTTAGTCAAAGACAGAATTAGGAATTAATGTCGGGTTTGTCGAAAGCCAATGGTCAAACCTAGGATAATTTAATCATTCCGGGAAGAGACTGCATATCGACCTTTGACTATAACATATTGTTACGTCCTAGATGCCAAAGACAAATTCACATCTGCAGAAATACATTTTATTACCTTTCGGCATTTGGACTTGCTTTGTTTACTTTTTGTTTAAAATTTGTGATTAGAAAAAACAGGCTATTATGTATTGTAATCTATGTATTACGGCCTATTGTTGTATTATGATCATTGCCAGATGTCTCGGATTAAAGGACAAACTGATTCTAAAAAATCGGTCCACGCGGGCGAGCAGATAAATTGCATATGTGGAATATAAAGCAAGGCCACAAGATAACCACAAGCGAAGCAAGACTTGTGTACATCCGGTAATCAAATATATTTAGTGACGGACTTTGCGCGTGTATTTGAATTATGATCTTCTGTATTACGTTTGGACTTATTGCGTTCGGTTATATTTGAACCTGTGTTATACGTGTTTGGATAGTTCTAATAAACTCTATAGTGATTCTAACGGCATTTTAATTCGAGTCCTGCAACTCGTAACAATATACATAAAACAAACGGACAAGTGCGTGGCAACTTGGAGTTCCGGTGGCCCGCTTTCTTTTCTACTCTACCCCGTCTCTATCCCCCCTTCTTGATGACTCTAATTCCCTGGCGACATGTCAAGCTTTTGGTGTGGGATGCTACTTGCGTAGACACTAAGGTCGGATCCTATTTGTCAAACATGTCTAGATCAGTCTATTCGGCGGCGGAAACAGCTGAATCTCACAACTCAAGCGCCGCAAGTATGCAGCCCTCAGTGAGAGTTATATGTACGTGCTGTTTACTGTCGAGACGCTTGGATTGTGGGGTTCTGAGGCCATGAGCTACTACCAAAATTTATCAAAACGACTCATTGACTCTTTAGGTGACCAGAAGGCTGGTGCCTACCTCGGGCGGCGGATCAGTTTGGCGATCCAGCGAAGAAACGTAGCCAGCCTTCTGGGCACCTTGCCCATAGAAGACTGTGATCTAGGTTGATATATAGGGACTATGGGTAGAATGCAATATAAATAAGTAGTTTTTTTTATTGTATGAATGAATCATTTATTGTTAAAATGTATGTATGTTACAATATACGTTGTTACAATATGCGTTGTTTCAATCCATTATGCCTTAAAACTAAATTACATTTTCAAAAAAAGATATAAAATTATGCAGTAAAATTAGTCTACTTACAAAATATTATTAGTTAAATCTTTATCATTCTCATATTCATTAACCTATGATAAGCACCTATGATAAATTTTGTTCGATAAAATTTTCTTAAGACTTTTTAAATTATGGGCTGAACGTGTAACTGGAGTAGATGTAATTGTATTAGATTATTTGTCTTAATACGTAATAAAAAATCATAATTCTAGCAAGCATTATAGTTTATTTTTAATGCGAGACTAGCTAATGGGCATAAGGACATTGGTTACCACCAGGTTCCCAATTCTGCTATTACTATCACGTCAAAATCGTCAGACACCTTCTCCATCATAGGCTGACTGATTTTGGTATTCTGTTAATTCCACTCTTGTATGTTTATAATTGTTCATAAGCAAAAACATGCGAAAAATAGTTGAACAGTTTTGGTAGCTTTTCGATATTTATTTCGGCTGATGCCATTTCTGCTGATGGTAATACCAATTTTGTTCTACTATAATTCTGCCGCAACGATATCGAGAAGGTATTGCGGATTTAGTGGTATACCAATTTCCGACCCTCTTCTTTCACCTCCTTCCAATAGAGGTTGGCATTCTGACATACATCCTCTGCCACACCACAAATCATCATATCATCCTACACACAATCTATCTCTTTTTTGGTCTACTTTGTCATTTTTACCTATCAATCTTGTAGTTTAATATTCTTTTTGTCACGCGACTTTCATCCCTCCTCAATTTTTCAGTCACGGCTGCAATATTCAAGAAATTTTTGACAGTGTCGCAACAGAATTGTACTTTAAATATCTTCGCAACGCACAGGAATTGAAATAGCAAAATTAGGCACCCGAAGTCTGGACCATTTTTCTCTAAATTTTAGTTGTTATCCCATAATCTTCTTTAATAATGTCAGCAGCTACTTCTCCAACCATCATAGCTACTCCAGCTGGCCCACCACTGTTGATAATGGGGAATATAGATGTATCTGCTACATAAAGATTTTCTATGCCGTACACTTTCAATCTATTGTCAACTACAGATCCCATTGCGCAGGTACCACAGTAATGGCGGAACGACGTTGTCAGGGATAAAATAAAGCATTCCCAATAATCATCAGAATCACTTTCATACATATCACATTTTGATAGTTTTGGCTTTAAAAACTCAACTCCTAATTTTTTTAAAGATTCCGAATCAAACACTTTTAGATAGATAGATCTTTGAGATATTTCATATGATTGCTTAATTCTTTATGATTGTCGTAGTATCTCGGTACGACTACAGGAGAATCTTTATAATTTGAACTACGTAATTTGACTCGTCCTCTAGAAATTGGATGTAGCGGAGCCAATTGCGAAGAGATCATTTCATTATTGTCACATTCTGCGAAAATGCTGTCACAAATTTTATTCTCGACACCCTCAAAATATGCGCAATACTTTAAAGCGGTTTCACGATTTTTTATATGTATAAGAGACAAATATTCTGGATTCTTGGCAGAATTGTTCACAGCTGAGGTTCCAAGAATGCTTTCTATTGCATCATATTGATCGAGTGACTCGCTGACTTTAACTCCAGTCTTATGATAAAGTGTGACAGAAACATGATCCTGAAGATTATAACCAACGCGCAAATTGATTTTAACAGTAATTCCAAATTTTCAAATCTTCTTTAGGACCAATTCCTGATAACATAAGCAGTTTTGGAGAGTTAATCGCACCAGCAGATACAATGACACCTTTCTTTGCTCTGAGCGTGTATTTTTCCCCCTTATTTACAACTTTTACACCCATAGCACGACTGCCTTCGAACAGAATTTCTATAACTTCGTTATTTATTAATACGTGCAAGTTCTTACGTTTTCGTATGAGTGAAAGGTAGGTATATGCTGAACTCTGTCTATAATCATCTGCTGTAGTTTGTGTGGGAGGACCATATGCTACGAAATTATTTTGAGTAAACACATCTATTATATTTTTACCAAAAAATTCAAAATTCAAATTTATTTACTGCAAAAAACATGGTTCAAGAGGTGTTACAATAGTTATATTTAGCTACACATGTTTTTGCCAAATTAGCGTGCAGATTTAGCTCCTACAATTTACATTATTTATAATAATATCATAATTACGTCAAAATTAAAATTTCAATAAATAGCGTCCATAGTCCCATAGTCAGATAATTATAACAGTCAATATAAATAATTTTGCAATTGGTAATTAAATATGATTATCATTGTTAGGTTGTATTATATTTTATCATTTATGTATTCATTTATAGTGTAATAGCATTTATTTACAAGCAACTTTTTTAGATAAAATTTGAAAGAATTTGTATTTAACGATTTTATATTTTGTGGAATCTTATTGTATATTTTTGGTGCCATGCATACTATGCTTTTCTGCAATAGAGCTGTTTTGCACGGATGCGTGCAAAGCCTATCTTTATCGCGTCTGTTACGTGGAACACTATCGGACATACGTGGGAATAAATCCTTATTATATCTAACAAACATGGCTATTTCGAGGATGTATAGTGACGGTACTGTTAGCAATTTGTGTTTTATAAATAACGGTTTGCAGCTTTCAATAGTTTGTAGACGGAACATTGAACGAATGCAGCGTTTTTGCATAAGAAATATCATATTTGCGTCAGTTGAATTAGAGTAGATTTTGGAGAGAGTGGGAGGAGTTTACTCCCAACTAAATTCCCAGTATGGGAATAATAAGCACTTATTTTAACAAGAATATAAATAATATGTACGAGTTTAGCTTGTATTAATAGCTAAGATATTAGAATAATAGTTTTCAAAATATGTAACAGTTAAATACGCAATCTCATCTATGAGCCAGCCCAAAATATCTTTTTGCCTGCCCACCGTCATTTAGTCGTCTTTTTTTGTACACCTTGAGACGTTCCTTTACGTGTATCAAATTACAGTAAGACATTATGATAGGTGACTTTTAAATTATATAATATATTATTTTTAATCGATATTCATATATTTTAATTATATGTATTATTTTTATTTAAATATTTATAGTTTTTATTATATATAATTTTAGTAAACCACGATTGTAAATAGTTGTTACAAATTGCGAGGAATTGTAAGGAGTCTGCACATACCAGGGATTCTTTTGGGGGAATCCCTCCAGCTTCAATAAGTAGTACATTAATATTTGGATCTTCAGATAATCTATTTGACTACGCATCCGGCAGTTCCACCTCCAATCACGATAAAGTCTCTAACTGAATTTTCTATAAAGTTGAAAAACATGCAATATGTCAAGTCTTTAACTAACGAATATTTTGTTACAACAGTAAATAACTAAATTGAATCATGGAAAGAGTATGATAAATGGCTAAAGAAATTTTATTCTGAAAAGATGTTCAATCATTCATGACTAGATGAAACTCCAAGTTGCTTTTCAACATTCTTTTACATAAAACACTCTTTGATCAAATGAATCTTTATAGTGTGATATTAGATATGGTATGCTTTGTTTTGAGATCAAAGCATTACCTCTTTGACTTTGACCCTTAACTGTAATGCCAGTTCCAATTTTCCCTACTTTATTTGTTGATTCAACCATAGGCGTATCTTTATATATTACTCTATATTTTACTTTTACTAATGTCTGGACCTGTAGTATTAAAGCGCTGACTTTTGTTGACTTGTATTTAAAGCAGAAAAAATTAGAACTGGCGTTTCAGTTACGGTCCAGAGTCAAACAGGCTTTGAATTCAAAAACAAATACAACACAACAACATTGATTCTATGATTCAATAATCCATGCAGGAATGGAGATAGAATATTAATTATTGTGACTGGACAAGAGGCGACAAAACAACATACAGCCAGATAAGGCAAAAGCCCTGTTAGATTGGTACCCCGCCAAAAACTCCCTTTGAGTTGTACTTCGGCAATAGTGATTAAGTTCCCGTCTACATTGGTAGTACTTTAGTGCTGCAAATACCCATAGACGATGCTAATCACTTTCCACTACGTCAGCCGTTACTTTATCTGCTTCATCAATAAAATCAACATAAAATGTTTTCATAGAAGCCTGTCTGGTTTAAAGCCCCTTATTTTATTTAGTACAGCATAAAATACAATACTTACTATTGATTTGATCAGGATACGGGAAGAGGTGATCCGTTACGCCTATTGTACCAATAACACAAAAAGCTTTGAGGATTTTCTTTATGTCCTTAATAACACTGGCCGAATTCATATCTCCAAAATCAGACGAATTTTTTTTTTGGTTTTGTTGCTATTTTGGCAAAAATGATATACTTATCTCATGACATATGAGTATATGCTTTCATAGCGTTTTTTTGAAAGAAACTACTAGGGTTCTTCTATATCACCTCTCCTTTTTCTTAGGGCAGAAAAGAAGATATTTTTATCTTTTTCCTTTCTCTTATTTTAAAATACTTTTATACTAAATACAGTTGTATCTTCATCTATTGTGTTTTCTTATTTCTAATACATTTCTTACATTACTACATGGTGCAATGAAACTGTTTTCTACTACATGTGTATCTTCCGAACTATATGCTTAGAGATCTTACATTAATGCTAATAACTAGAAACTAACTTATGAATACGGTTTGGAAAAATTACCAGCACGAAACTTGAAAAGATTTTATTTAAATTCCGATATAGGTTCGCGTTTGCCAGTTATGTCCAGCTCTTGAGGGGTGATATGGTCTAAGATGGAGCACGATTACCTTGAAGGTACCCATTCACACGGAACTTGAAGACACCCAGGTTGTAGGTTTTTCAGAAAAACAGCCTTTAGCAGCAAAAGCCTTTAGCAAAAAGGAAGGGTGTGGTTTACATATATGTCCCCGGAATCATAAGTAATGAAGGGAAAGGGGGGAGGGGGAGGGAGGAAAACTTACCCCTTCTGCAACTCCCATGTGGCGGAAATGTATAGTTCCTGAGTTATTAATGTTTTTGTCAATCTAACCTCACTTCTGTTTTTCACTAATATATAAAATAAATAGTGAATGGTTACCAGTCGGTTCTGGCACTAGCCGGCAGCTGCCGCGGCACGCTCGCTTCGCTCGCTCGGCTCGTGCGCTTTAGTCTACACAAAACCTAACCTGGTTAGGTTAGGTTTTGTGTACTGTTTAAAACTCCACATATTTAAATTTTCGGATACATACAGTCTCCTATTTCGATAAATCCCGTCAAAAAACGTAAAAAAACGTCTCGGCGACAAAATTACCAGATCATTGTTGTGAATTTCAAACTTCGATAATTAATTGAATATGTATTTTTTCGACTCAAAACCAATTTCAGTTGTTATAAATAAGTCTTAAATATATTCCTAAACACATTAACCATTAAAATCATCCAGGAAATTATCCGGGGACATATATGTAAACCCAACCCAAAAGGAACTCACTGGAGTTCCTTTTTGCGATCGCACAAAGAAGGATTCGAAGCGCTTTTTTCGTACAAGTGTTATGTCCACTATACAGTGAGAATTCTTGAAGTGGGCTAAATCCTAAATTATACTAATAGCGAAAAAACACTTATAAGAGTCTCGAGGAATTTTGCCGATAAAGTGATGTCGTTAGATTTTTGGAAAATTAATTATCTGTATATATAAAAATCAATTGCTGATCGTTAGTCTCGCTAAAACTCGAAAACGGCTGGAATGATTTGGCTAATATTCGGTTTCAATTATTTGTGGAAGTCTAGGGAAGGTAAATAAAAAAATAAATGCTTGGAATATAGTAAAAACAACAATTTCGCTTTTCCTTAGAAACTACTCCTGTCGAACATTTGATGTTCGGCCCGTCGTTTAAAAATAAATTTAAGCATCCGTTCAGAAATCAAATTAAATTTAAAAGTAAAGTTTATTTTTTATTTTTATGGTTTTGAATGTCAAACATTTTCGGTCTTACTTATAAAAATCTCATTAAGAAAGGTTTAGCCATCCTTTATATATCCTTTAATAATTCAATTTAAAAGTCGTTAAAAATCTCCGTTTCTTATTTATTGATTCTGAGGCGGTACAAAGTTTGCCGGGTTACCTAGTTATCTATATCTATACTTATAATAAAATTGTAGAGGTCGAATTTCTGTACAATTAAAAAAAATGCTAAAAATCGAGTGAGGGGGATGTAAGAATTGAAATAGAACTAATTTAGATTTTTTTAGAATTTTTTGTTTCTCTGTTTGTCTGTCTGTTTGTACCGACTAATCTCAGAAACGACTGGACCGATTTACATGAAATTTTGTATGGTGATAGCTTATATCCCTGGTCAACATATAGGATACTTTTGATCCCGAAAAATTAAATAGTTCCCGTGGGATAGTTAAAAAGCTTTAATTACTTAATCGGCTTATAACAGACTGAATGTAACTTCTCTGCAACGTAACATAATAGAAGCGGATAATTTGACAGGGTGTGGTGTCAGTGAGAGAGTTTTATTTTATATTTATATAATATAAAATATATAAAGCAGATAAGTTTGTTTCTTTCTTTGTTTGCTTGAACGCGCTAATCTCAGGAACTACTGGTCTGATTTGAAAAAAAATTTCAGTGCCAGATAGCCCATTTATTGATGAAAGTTACAGGATATAAATGTTTCAAAATCGCGGGTGATTTTTAACTTCCTTTCCACGCGTACGAAGTCACGGGCAGAAGCTAATCTTATATATAAAAACGAATCGCAAAATGTGTTGGTAAGCGCATAACTTGAGAACGACTTTACCGATTTTGATGAAATATTGTGTGTATGTTTGAGTGGGTCCCGGGATGGTTTAAATCCACAATTGGAACCGGTAGATGGCGCTGAGATCGAGGTCTAGAATCCTCCTAATCACCGGGAGCGATTTTGGTGATTTTGTTTTTGTGTGTTTGAGTGGGTTCCCGGATGATTTAGATTCGCAATTAGAACCGGTAGGTGGCGCTGAGATCGGGTTCTAGAATCCTCCTAATCACCTGGACCGATTATGGTGATTTTGTTTTTGTGTCATGAAACAAAGTCTTTTAGGAATTCAGAAAATATGGCGGTACGAAGTTCGCCGGATCAGCTAGTTGATAATAATTAAAGAAAATAACAAACACGTCGTCAAGGCAACGCGAACAAAGTTCGCTGTCACTATTGCAAACAACGTAGCTAAAATACTTATTTACCTTGCATTTACTTTCAGCAAATTGAAACTTAAATTCTTGACATGTATTTGTGTGTTATGACGTATTTTAGTGTACGGTCTTGCACTTTTATTGACTATACTTATGGTGATACTGAAGCATAATTTGTTAATTTATAGTCTCATTTGACTAAACTTTGTCAAAACAGGTTTCTGATAACATTTTAAAAATGCTAAGTTGCACTTGCAGCGCCGCTTTGTATCCAAGCTAATATTTACAATATTATATTGTTACGTCCTGAACGCCGACAAAATACAGACAATTCACACCTGCATACCTGTAGACATTTTATTACCTTTTCGGCATTTGGACTTCTTTTGTTTACTTTGTGTTTAGAAGAACAAAAATAATAAAATTTGTAATTAGAAAAACAGCCCATTGTGTATTGTAATCTTTTATGTTAGTCATTAGCCAGGTGTGATTCTAGAAAAAACGGTCCACGCGGGCAAGCAGAAATATTGCATCCGTGCAGTATAAAGCAATGCCACAATTGGTGGACGTGGCTATCTAGCGATAACCACAAGCGAAACAAGACTTGTGTACATTCGGTTATTTATTTAGTGACGGACTTTGCGCGTGTTATTGAATTGTGCATTACGTTTGGATATTGTACTACATTGTACTAAAACCTACTAATTTTAAAATATGTCAATGTGTTACTGTTTTAAGTTGGTGTACAATAAAGAGTATTGTTGTTGTTGGCTCTATAATAATTCCAACGGCATTTTAATTCGAGTCCTGCAACCCGTAACAATATGTTAGAAACTTATTAGTTCATCACAGGCTGGCTTCTAATGAATGTAGAATTGTCTGTATATAACTGACTGTGTTAATACACTGCATTGTAAAAAAATTAAAATAATATATTATCTGTACTGTAGTGGAACACTTATAAGCCAATAGATGGCGCTGTGCATTAATTGCGATCGCAAACGTTTCTCGAAATTTACAAAGAATATATACAACAGTAATTGACTTGACAAGCCAACGCCTGCACCACCACCATCACCACCGCTCAAATTATTACAAATATAATTTATAAACTTAATGCGGCTACTTAACTCGCTTTTCAGCTCATAATATGGGCCCTTTAACCAAAGTAGAGTTTACTTTGTATATAGTGTATTTTAATTGTGTTTTCTATGGTCAATCTTGATTCGGTTTTCTTAATGTATTTCTTTTAAATTGTTTTTTTTTTGCAGTCAGATTTTTATTTTTTATTTATTTATTTTATTTATAAAATATATGTGTATTTATAAACTTCATTCATTATATTAATACGTGAAGCAAAAACCTTGTACACCTTTTTACGAAAATTGCGCGAAAGAGGAGTATGAAATTTCACACACTTATAGTTTATATAGAAGGAGTGTAGAATGCTAATATGTTTTTTAAAATTATGCATAGAAATACATTACATCATTTAAAAAAAAACATTACACACACTACCATGCATATGACACACATTTTGTTTATTGTTAAAGTCAAATTAACAATGTAGCTTTGGCGAAATCTGTGATTATAGAAGTATATATAGTCTTTGATTACAGAACCTTAATAATGTTCATACTTATTTAATTTATTATGGTCGAATTTCGACCACTGGGCGACCACTAGTAAATATAAAATTTCGTGACAAATTGTTGCATAGTTAGGATTATATAAATGTTTAATTAAATTAGTTTCACATTTTATTTTTCTTGCTGATAAAAAACCCGAAATTAATATATTCATAGTACAATTTATGAGTGACTCTATTATCGATTACTGACCACAAACATGTTTGAGGTCTCAAATAATTCTAGAAGTTCAAGTGAGGTATCTGCACATTAGGGTCCCAAGTCTGCTATCACAATTGTGTCAGCATAGTCATACACTGGCATCATAATATGACCATTATGGAGATGGCTCCATCCCCAGAGTAGGAAACAAATAGTTTATTTGAAGAAATATTTTTAGAGTGGTCTGTAACTGACATTATAATGGTATGATGTTAATTACCGACTATTCTAAAACTATTGTATTAGCAGATTTGTGACGCTGGTTATGAAAAATACTTTGATATTGAGCGCCATTCAGGCGCGCTATATTGTATTCTACCTAATATAATATAATCCCTTAAGACTATAAGTATAAGTAAAATACTGAGCCTAGATCATCGGAGTCAATAGGTGGTAGTGGTTCCTAGAAGGCTAGCTTCGTTTCCTCGCTGGATCGCCATACTGATCCGCTGTTCGAGGTACGAACCAGCCCTTCGGCCACCCAAAGAGTTTTTCTTTCTTACTGCACGACTCTCGGGATAATTTCAGGGTTCTGTTGGGGTGAATAAAAAACCAATAATAATTTGTTTGGTGATTTTTTATTTTCGGGAATAAAATAAAGTTATACGGTGCTACATCAGGGTTGTAAGGAGGGTAACTCAGGAGTTTGACTGGAGTGCTGTCCCTTGTTTTGAGCGTGTTGTCGTGGTGGAGCTGTATCCCGCGGAGCCCTGTGTTTGGTCGCTTGTTGCTCGCAACAGAGAAAACTTCCGAGCATTTGGTAGTACACCATTCGACGTTGATGTTTCTTTGGTTCCGTAAAGGAATTGACACCGAGTAGCCAGTCAAATTGAAAAAAACTCGCGATCAAAATCTTCCCCCCACTTCTAGATCGCTTCACTTTGATAGGCGTTGATTTGTTTTGATACACCCAAAGTCCTTCCGTTCTGGCTCGTATCGATAAATCCAGGATTAATCTCCTGTAATGATGTCGTAAACGCGCCGAGACGAGCCTGCCGCAGGTTTGTTTTTCATATCACGGCACCATTCCATCCGGGCCTGCTTCCGAGCATCGGTGAGGTTGAGCGGCACCCAGCGTGAAACTATCCTCCTCATGCGAAGATGCACTTGTAGAATCTCGTAAAGACTTCCCGAGCCAATCTGCAGTACGTGCTGAATTTTGATACATAAGTCGTCTATTGTCTTAGATTACATTTTTACTGCTAGGGCGTTTTCTTCCGTAACAACCGTTAAAAGGCGACCACTTCTTTCTTCATCCCCCAAAGTTGGTCGACCGCGCTTCAATTCGATGTACTAACGATACACGGCTGCCTTAGAAAGGCCTTCAACCATGAATGCCATTCGAAGTCAATATTAAAATTCGTCCGGTTTCAGGCGACAACTGAAATCGTAAAGAATCTGAGATTGGGACGCGTGCGCTAGCGCCGCTAGGCCACGCTACCACGACTTCCATATAGATTACTGAGTTATACATAACAATTTCATAAGGTTTATTAGATTATATATGAAGGATAATTATTAGATAGATTAGAAGTTATTTAAATTAATTAGCCAGTCTCGTCTGTCGCAGGATCGACGGCCGTTGCGGCAAACGTAGCGTAGGATGCCCGCGAGTCTGGTGGACTGACGACCTGCGCAAGATCGCCGGCAGGGGTTGGATGAGGAAGGTGGGAGGCGTACGTCCAGCAGTGGACCGAGATTGGCTGAAAAAGAAGAAGAAGATTAGAACTGCGCACTTCTAATCTTCATAGTTAATGGTTAGGCGCCTTATGCCTTATATTACCTACCTTTCCCCTCCTTCCCGTAAATCTGCTGGATAGAGACAGGTGGTGCCACCTGTCTGCTAACCATGATTCGTGCCGGTGGGCGGCCCAGTAAGTCGACGGCCTCGCGAACACCGCACGCGCATTGAGTGCAATCATAAGATCTTTTACAACCACACCGCTCGCCAGCGACGGGATGTTCACCCTTATTTCCTTGAGCTCCCACGCTCAATTACGCAACGGTTCTCTGGAACATTTATTCCGTGTACAACAATGGTTTGGAGAGAACTTCCCGCCGCGGTTTTCCCTTTGCGCTATGACATGGGGTTCTTTAAGAAGGGCGTTATAAAATTTCTTAGAGGTCGGCAACGCGTTGGCGACACCCCTGGTGTTGCAAACGTCTATAGGCAACGGTAACCACTTTTCATCAGGTGGGCCGTCTGCCTGTTTGCCTGCTTAAGGCAATAAAAAAAAGAACGCTTTTACCTGTAAACCCGCTCCAGTTGTTGGTGTGAATAATACGCAAATTTCGGAGGACGTGCTGAGGAGTCTAAGCAACGAGGATTGGGGATCCGCAGGTGAGTGCCACTTCTTCTACCCGACTGTGGATTTTGCCACCTTCCACCACCAACAAATTCTTACCTTTGTCAACCGCACCACCAGTTTAATTAAAATAAAACAAGTGAATTTACAAGAATGATGCAATAAATTTTTTTTTTATATGTTATAACTTAAATTTTTGGAATAATATCTCCATTTATGAGATAAACACATAATTTATAGCTAGTCTCAGAATTGTAAACAATAGTTTATTATATTTGTGAGGTCGAAAAATAAAATAATAGGTTGGGGTAATATATATATATTTAGTAATGAAATATGTATGCATGTAGGGTTGTAAGCAAAAACACGCGTCCTGCTTTGAACAAAAAAGTGTGTGCAAATCACACACGGTAGAAGTTAAACTTAAGAAAAGTAGCCTACGAGAGAATGAGATAAATATAGAGTATATACTCCTGTATTAGGATGATTATAAAGCTAAAATATTTTATACTTTAAAACAAAATATTTTATTTCATATATTACACATTTAAGATAATATTTTTACACATATTATTCAGATTCCATGTTCTGACATTAAACAAATGACACGAGTGGCTTATGATAACTAAAATAGGAAACAAATGCTGTAGTTACGATTTTATTTATGGATCTATCTATTTTTTTAGAGTTCAGCAGACAGGCAGACGGCCCAATTGATGGAAAGCGTTTACCATCGCCTATGGACATTGTAACACTAAAGTGCTACAAATGCGCTGCTGCTCTCTTAAGGGAGACTGGAATCTGGTCACTAATGCCAGAACACAACTCAAGGTTGTTATGGCGACATAGTCTAGACCAGGCTACCACCTGGCTATGGGTTGTTTTGTCGCCTGTTATGACAGGCCGCCCGGCCGCTGGAAATTGTACTCTTTCTCGGTTCTTGCACGGATAAAAAAAAGATAATATATTGTTGATTAGTGACAACCCTTACATGGTTTTGTTTTAGAAAAAACTAGTATTTAAAGAGCGTTTTGGTAACAACAAATCATTTCTGCTATCGAATCTTGTAACAATTGTTCGCATTATTATTTCAGTAGAGAAGCTGTCTTAAACGGTAAGAATAAAATTATTTTATTTTATTTTTAATTCTGCTATTATAATATATTGTCATGCCTTGCTTCCGATTATCGCTTGACTCCTCATCTCTCAGTTGGGGCATCCCTTTATACTGTACCGATGCAATATATCTACTCGTTCGCGTGGAGACTTTCTTAGAACCAGCTTGTATTTTAAATACGAGACACCTGGCAGAGATCACAATACAATAATAGACCCTAAGAGATTACAATACAGAATGGGCTATTTTTACAATCACAAATTTTAAACACAAAGTAAACAAAAGAAGACGGTCATAAAGCGCGTCAATGCTATTAGCTCAAACAGCGACGGCGGGTAATAAATGTGCTTTGTTTACAAATATCCAGGTGGACCAATTGTAACAATATTAATACTACCTGAACCCGGCAAAAGTGATTTTTCCATATAAAATTATTTCTAGTAATTTTAAGTAGGTTAAATTATTACAGTATTTAGAATTTTATTATATTATTAGCTGTCCCGACAGACGTCGTCCTGCCCGGAAAAACTTCAATCAATATGCCGACAGCATTAAAGTTTATAATACACAAAAACAAATAAAAAATAGGGGTACATCGTAGAGGGTTGAAAACTTAGGGTTGTATGCATTTTTTAATGCTGTATCATAAAAAAAAAATCGAAAAATTAAAAAAAAGCATTTAGGGGCGGACTACCCTTAACATTTAGGGGAATGAAAAATAGATGTTGTCAGATTCTCAGACCTACTTAATATGCACACAAAGTTTCATGAGAATCGGTCAAGCCGTTTCGGAGGAGTTTAACTACAAACACCGCGACACGAGAATTTTATATATTAGACTAGCTGTACCCGGCAGACGTTGTACTGCCTTTGAAAAATAAAAATCTAGAACCCGATTCCAGCGCCATTTATCGGGACCAAATGATAATTTAAACTATTTTCAAATCCACTTGAAAAAACAAAAAAAAACGTGAAAATCAAGCACACCACTTAGGAGGAATATTGCGGCGCCACCTGAGTCCAATCGTTAATTTAAACCATTTCGGGACAAACTTGAATACATACAACAACAAAAAACACCTAAATTCTGGTAACCGATTACAGCGCCACGTACCTGGTTCAAATTAAAATCTAAATCATCCCAGTAGAAAATTATAAAAATACTAATATCGCTATTAAAAAATAGGGGTTGATCGTAGAGGGTTGAAAGTTAAAGGGGTTGTATGTATTTTTTAATGCTGTATGATAAAAAAATAAAACATAATTTTTTAAATCTAAAAAAAAAAAAAAAAATTAGGGGTGGACTACTCCTAACATTTAAGGGGATGAAAAATATATGTTGTCCGATTCTCAGACCTACCCAATATGAATACAAAATTTCATGAGAATCGGTCAAGCCGTTTCGGAGGAGTTTGGTAACTAACACTGTGACACGAGAATTTTATATATAAGATATCGTTGTTTGTACTCGGTGCGTAGTAAAAGAAAGAATACTATAATTTGTAATTTAGCTTTAAGATGCTATAGCTATATTTCTAAGACATATTTGTTTATTGATTTTTAGTCACTCTTGAAGTTGGTTTGGTTTTAACTTGAAATCTTGAAACTCCTAATCAGCTTATTATCGACTTAATAATATTGTTGCGAACAACTGATAATCCTTTACAGGTGTTTTATATGCCTTAGAATTTAAATGACCTATTATTTGTGTATTGCCGCGCAGTAAGTAATACGACACAAATCCTTTCTGCGTTTGTTTACATTTTGTTGCATAGTCCCAGAAGCCATGCTTAGTTCAACGATTCCAAAGAATACTGGGCATGTTGCTGGGGAACCTTGTCTATTCTACAAAACGTTCGGTCTTTCGGAGACGGATTTAGTTGAGTTTCAACTGTGATCGAGGTGTTTCTTAGTGTACTTTCATAACGACTATCTTATAACGTCTAACTTTAAGCCATTTATGTCATTACGTTTTTCTGATTTATGGTTTGGACTTGTTGTATTTGGTTAGACATAGACAATACTTAATACTTTATTGTTCACCAAAACAAAAATTATATAAAAACACAACAAAACAATAGTTACTTGGTGAAACAAGAGGCGGCCTTATCGCCAAAAGCGATCTCTTTCAGGCAACCTTACTCAAAGGAAATTCTTAAATGATCTATAATTATTATGCAAGAAAGAAAAATGAAAAAAATACATATATAAATAAAAATGACATACATGAACATCAGATTATAGTCTAAAGTATTGTAAACTAGCACATACATTATTGGATGTGTTTGTGAGAATTGTGAATTACGTGTATGTACTTCTAAAAAACATTGTGATAATTCCAACGACGTTTTAATACATATCCCGCAAATACGTAACAATATTAATGAAAACGAATTGTCAATTAACTAATCTTACTTTTTAGGAGATGGACGCAGCAGCTACGACAGCACTTATCCAAACAATTCAAGGTGCTTTCAACGTTTTGTCTCTGTTGCACCTCACTGCTTATTTATGGCCGCCGAATGCGCAAGTAAAAAGTAAGTTTTACAAGGGGTGTAAAGCGTAAGAAGAAGAATAAGTTGGCATTATTAGGAAATACTTCTACTTAAACTATGTGCGGGTTGTTAGAGCGGTGCGCCTGTGATGGTCACCCCGTTGGACAGGGTGACGCACCACTGACGAGAGCCTATGGCTCAATCTCCCGAGAGGGGAGTACAAAATAAGCCGACGAGATGCTGTACATATACAGAAACGTTATCGTTTGCGTGATGCGCAAACTAGGGATATTTTGTTATTGCAGGAGTTCAGCAGACAGGCAGACGGCCCACTTGATGGAAAGCGGTTACCATCGCCTATGGATATTTGCGACACCAAAGGTGCTACGTATGCGCTGATGCTCTCTTAAGGGACTGGAACCTGGCCACCAATGCTGGAACACAACTCAAGGTTGTTATGGCGACATACTTTAGACCAGGGGTGGTAGCTTTCCAGTCGGGCAAAGGCCGTACCACCTAGCTGTGGGTAATTTTGTTGCCTCTTACGACAAGCCGCCCGGCCGCAGGAAATTCTATTCTTTCTCCGTTCCTGCACGGATAAAATATTCACTTAACATCGATATATCGAATTTATTCGATATTTTCCGTGCAATACATCGTATTGATTCGAGGTTTTGACAAATATTTATTGTATTCGATATATTTATTTATAGAAACATCGAATACCTATTTTCTTTTTTTTGTATGTTACAAAGTATTTCTATTAATATGTCGTTTTTATTTTACTTACAAATGTAGGTATAACATCTCAGTTATCTCACCACTATCTTAGTAGTACAATTCTATTCAAGTAACACTCATAGAAAATTATTATTAGTTTAGCCATGTTACTCTGGTCTCTTATTCTACATTTACGCTTTCAAAATCAAAGACCATAAATTTTGCGCGTTTCACTGGAAAAAGGTACCTAATATTAAATATTTGTAGAAGGTATTTGATAGTGAAAAAAATTCGATAGTTTCTAGCGGTATCGATAAATATCGATGCTAGGATCCAATGTTTTATATCGAATATAAATATCGATATATTTTTAAATTGGATAACCCTAGTGCAAACCAAGATTCCAATAATTATTAAATAAACATTTATGAGATTGGACCCCAAACTATTTTGTCTAGTAGACCTCCTTACCATTTTTTATTGCATTCGGGGGACGCCTATCTTTTTAACCGAGTTCAAAAAAGAAGGTTCTCAATTCTTTTTCGTTTCCGAACCGATTTTGACAATTGTTTTTGCCTTGGTTTCGGTATAATTTCTAGTTGGTCCTATGTAAATTGTATATATTGTAAGCATAAACGCGTATTATATATTATTATATATTCTATTTATTAGAGAAAGTTCAAAATTATATGATAACTTGCTTAAATGGAATTCACTATTATGGACCCCTATTTGCAGATCTCGGACCCCAGGTTTTGTTTTTGCTAACGTGGACCCCTAGGGGTCCCCAAGGACAACCTTGGGGACCTTTGGTCTATACTGTCATAGATCTCATCGAATATTATTACAAAGTTTTATGTACGAAATTTGCTATTTAGTTTAAAAAGCCGTTTTGACCTGGATTTTATAAACGTTAATATATTTAAAAATACGACATTAATATTACAATCTCATCTAAAAACACTAATAAGTAATTTAAATATAACCTAAATTGACTAGAAGTACAGATATTTTACTAAGAAAGTGTCCATTAGCACTTTTCTTATTGTCTCTATTAAGGGGAGGACACTTTGTTCATGTGTTCTTTAACAAGTTAGCAAAGTAACAAAACTAAAGTGTAGTGTACACTTTAGTTTTGTTAATAGCAACATGCATAGCATTTGTTTATTGTTGCTATAAACATTATGAATTGATCAAATATTTAGTTCATATCTACATACTTCTATAAATTAGGTTTAAAGAAATCCTTACGGTTCTTTCTGTAAGCTGTTAACTAAACAATAATCTGCATTTATTATTATATGTTAACTATACTTTCAGATGGTGACAGTTTTGATTTTATAGTAATAGGAGCAGGAACTGCTGGAAGTGTTGTTGCTAGTAGATTAGCAGAGGATCAGATAACTAAGGTTCTATTAATCGAAGCCGGTGGTGATCCACCTTTCGAGAGTAATGTATGTTAATTACCGAAATATATAATAATTGTTACAATTGGGCCACCTGCATATTTGTAAATCAAGCACGTTTACTACCCGTGGGTGTTTGAGCTTATAAAATTAAAGCGCTTTTATGACCGTCTTCATTTCTTTACTTTGTTTAAAATGTGATTGGAAAAATAGCCCATTGTGTATTGTAAGCTTTATGGTAGTCATTAGCTAGGTGTGATTCTTAGAAAATCAGTCTACAGACATATTGTATTTGTACAGTATAAAACAATGCCCCAACGGAGGGGTGAGGCAGTCTAGCGATAGTCACAAGCGAAGCAAGACGTTAGTGACGAACTTTGCGCGTGTTATTGAATCGTGCATTACGCTTGCACTGGTTGTGTTCAGTTATATTTGTACCTGTGTTATACGTGTTTGTATAGATCTAATAAATTCTATAGTAATTCTAACGGCATTTTTAATTCGAGTCCTGCAACTCGTAACAATATTTAAGAAATTTCCTATTGAAATCTGAATAAGAGCCTTGTATGAAAAGCGCAATTCTTAAAATATATTTATGTACCATACCACAACTAACTAATTAAAAATAAAAATCTGTAACTGAAAGTAAATAAAATCACTAAGGGAAGAGTAAATCAATTACTATTTGTAACTCGTGATTTTTTTTTGTTTTTTTCAGCTCCCTAGTACCCTAGTATTTTTACATAAAGGGAAATACGACTGGAATTACACAACAGATGAAAATAGTTATAAGCATCAGTGCTATAATAAAAATTCAGTTGACCTATTTCTAGGAAAAATGCTAGGAGGCACCAGCGGTGTCAACTACATGCTTTACTCTAAAGGTAATCGCAATGATTATGATTCATGGGCTCAATTGGCAGGAGATGAGTCTTGGAATTGGGAAGGTGTTGAGCCATTCTTCACCAAGAGTGAAGCAGTGGAAAATCCAGGCGACATTAACCCTCGACACAGACTTTACGGTGCAAATGGACCGCTTATAGTCACTAAAAACCGTCACGAGGAAATTTTACACTATTTAAAAGCTTTTGAAGAAGTAGGTAACGATATCGTGCCTGACATTGATGAAAATAATCAGTTAGGATACACTGGAAATACCTTAACAGTGGGAAAAGGCGTGAGGCAAAGTTCCGCATATGCTTACTTAACCCCAAAAAAAGATTATAATAATCTTTACGTACTTAAGCATGCTCAAGGAACTAAAATAATTTTCGATGAAAACAAAAATGCCGTAGCCGTTGAGGTAGTAACGCCGAATCAAGATAATTTGAAAGTTACAGCCACACGTGAAATCATAGTATCAGCGGGTGCAATTAATTCTCCTAAACTACTCATGCTCTCTGGAATTGGTCCTAAAAACCACTTAGAAGCCATGGGAATCCCAGTAATATCCAATTTACCTGTTGGTGAAAATCTCCAGGACCATGTAGCAACTATACTTATTCATAGCATGACAGATTTACACGGCTCACCTATTCCAGTAGACCCTTATGTGTATCCAGCACCAGTTTTTGCAGGTTACGTATCTTTGGATAAGTCGAAGAAGCAACCTGAGTACCAATCAACAAATTTTATTACTATTTCAAAGTACGCTATGGGATATTGTACATTTGCTTATGGATTAAATGATAAGATATGTAATAATATGTTCAAAAGACCAGACAGCAATCAGATGCTTTTTACTCTACTGTCAAATTTACATCCAAAGTCCCAGGGATCAGTGATTCTCAGAAGTCCAGACTACTCTGATCCTCCTGTAGTTCAGCCAGGTTATTATTCAAAACAAGAAGACTTGGATAATCAGGTTGAATATATTAAAGATTTTGTTCGTGTACAGGAAAGTAAATACTTCAAAGACGTTAATGCAGTATTTAATGATCCTATTTTAGAGCTGTGTAAGGACTTAGAAAAAGGCAGTACTGAGTATTGGAAATGTTATGCCACTTGCATGAAGACGACAAGACGACATTTCGTAGGTACATCTGCTATGGGCTCAGTAGTTGACAGTAGGCTTAGAGTACTAGGTGTGAATAAACTCAGAGTAGCAGATGCTAGTATAATGCCCAATATTATAAGTGGAGATACCAATGCAGCTACGATTATGATTGGTGAGAAAGCGGCAGACATGATTAAAATAGATAATAACATGCAGTAAAAATTTAACTTCGTGTCGAGAATCTTTAGTAGGTTCATAATTTATCCATTTTATTAGTAGTTGATGATATCGCATTGAAAAAATCAAAAGGAGGTCAATATAGTTTTTATATCCATGATACATGGTTAAAAAGGTTTTATTATAAAGATGATAAATTATAGCTTTTATATGTCGGTGGAATGTATATAATATTTAAAGTAATAATAAACATGTTATGTTTGTTGCTTAGTTCGTTTTTGCTTGTTTTCCTTAATATAGTGATATAATTCTTGCAATAGATAGATATATAAGTAATAAGTACTACGTACACGTAGTACTTATTACTTCCATGGTTTTTTCAAGTAGATTCGAGAATGGTTTATGTTTAACAATTGCTCCCGGATGATGGCGCTGCAATCGGTTTCTAGATTTTTATGTTTTAAGGACAAGAAAACGTCTGCCGGGTACAGCTAGTAGCTAAATAAAAATTAGAAATAGGTAAGTATGTTTGTTAGCTAATTACCGCAACACAGTGTTACGAGTTCTAAAAATAATGTTGTCCTTGGTAAAAATTATGCCCTCTTACGCTGTAGCAAGTAGTGGTGAGAAAAGTGGGCAAAAAGGGCTTATTAATGCCAACGATTTATACTCACGCTGCCCATTTCCTTGTTCACTAGCTTTTTTGCTGCAGGAGAAGTAGGCAGTGTGGGTTACGTAACTACTAAGTAACTAACTAACTACCAAGTAACTAACTAACTATCAAGTAACTAACTAACTACTAAGCAACTACTAGGTAACTAACTAACTCCTAAGGAACTAACTAACTAACTACTAAGTGATGAAGGAGTTGTGAGCCAGAAATGTGTCGAGTTTCATTCATTTACGTTCAGTAATTTCCAATAAAGATGCGATCGCAGCGCCATTTTAGATTGATAGAAGAAGACCATCACTGCTAGTGTCGAGTGTGTAAAACCCAAGTATAGAAAGAAACAAGAGTGTTTTGAAAATGAAGAAAAAAATACCAACCAAAAAAATGTTATAGAAACGGAACGCGCCTGTCAACGTCAAGAGCGCGTGAAGTTGACAGACGCGTCAATCCTCACATTATACACATACACTGTTGTAAGTAGATCTTTGCAAAAATGGAAAGCTTATTAAAAATAAGAATAACTACTAATAAAAAGAAACAAAAATAAAAGCAGTGAAGACTATAAAATATATTTTATAAACTTCCTAATCCTTAATAAAACTACGTTTTAACGGCTTTAACGTAGTTTTATTATGTGTACAAGTTCCTAATCCTTTTTCCTTCCTTCCTAAATTTGCTACCGACTGCGCCAGCTACTAATTAAAGCACTAATTGGCGCAGTCGGTAGGAAATTTAGGAAGGAAGATCTTTATATGACATGCTTCAAAATTCTCTCAAATTTTTATTATTGAACATTAAATAATGCAATATGGAATACAAACACAGCCGCGTGTATAAGCTAATGACATTTATTCTAATTAAGATATTAATTAGTGGTTTCCTATAATAAAATGTATATTTTAAAATAATAATTTTATTAACATTACATACCTGATATTGAGAGGGATATGTAGTTCTAGAATCAACATAGAATCACGGTTTCAGGTAAGTGTTTGATTTTCAAAATTAATGATTAATTATTGTAACTATAGAGGCATATTAACTCCTGTCAAAAATTTTCTGGACCCAGTAGGTTTCTTGAAAGGTGACAGAAATATATAGACAGACGATCAGCTTCCCAATAGGGATCAATTAATCAATCAATCTTTATTTGCAAAAACATAGGTACATGAATAGGTATTAATTACATAATATAAAGTTTCCTACACTAATGTTACCAAATTATTATTATTAATTAATTTGGTAACATATATTTCAGTCGATTTTAAAGTGACGAACCTTTTAATACCATGACTGTTCCGGTTCTGTTTATACCAAAATTGATACGAAGCCATAAAATTCAGATTTCTTTTATAACCACGTTCATTTCCCATTACGAGATATAGCGATATGTGAGCTCAGCAAGCAGACGATATCGCGTAATAACGCGATATCGTGTGCTTTATGCTATAAGTTTGGTATATAATCAAATCTTAATATATGTAAATTACTGTAGTCACAGAAAATGAGATAGTTTTAGGGATAAAACCAAGTAAAATTTGCCAGGGCGAATAGCGCCTAGATAAAATAATAATTTCAATTTAACATGTCTTGCTTGCTGTCAGAATAATGTAAGGTCTACTCGTACTAGGGTATCATCGAGTTCTATCATGGTTAAATAATTATTCAGGAACACTTCTTCTTAATTTATAAGCCTCAACAGTCAATATTTGTGGACTAAGGTTGGTTACCTTCCAATCTCCGGTAGGATATGCCCTCGTACTAAATACCACTTCACCTTCTCCACAAAACAGCTCAAGAGAACTGGAATCTATAAATAATCTCCAAGAGCGAGAATCAATTGGTAGCCACTCAACTTGCCTGATTTCTCCTGATCTATTTACAGACACTTTCCCAGTTTGAGGGTCCCACTTAATCCACACCTGGTCACCTCCTTCCTTGCCTTCAATCAAAATTTCAATAACGTTGTCTAAATCTCCATTCAACACCATTTCCCCAGTCTTTTGGAATTCTAAAACTTCATTAGACCAGGTACCAGAGAACACATTTTCTTCTCTTAAAGTCAGCATTTGTTCTACTGGTTTCATTAAAATACGGTCACCAACCATCTCAAGTTCCCGGAATATAGTCATAGCTCCCGCCCATCCATCAACATCTTCAGGATGGGGTACTTCCCACATTCCGAACCAAGCAATTAAAATCCTTTTTCCATTATGTTCACTGGTCTGAGTAGCATAGAAATCGTGTCCAAAATCAATTTCTTGAAAATCAACTTCTGGCACAAACTCGAATGTTTCATAGTTGAAATTTCCAATAATGTATCCTGTTTGATGGGTGTTCTTGTATCTATCACCTTGAGGTTCTAGGCCTTGAGGTGACATGAGTAATACGTATCTTCCATTTAGCTCAAAGAAGTCAGGACATTCCCACATATATCCCATTGTGTCAGATGCCTCACCCAATACAGTTAAGAAATCCCAAGAAATGAGATCTAGGGATCTATAAAGTAGTACACGTCCTCTTTCATCTTCAGTCTTACTGCCTATAATAACGTACCAATAATCACCATGCTTCCAAGCTTTTGGGTCTCGGAAGTCTGGTGAACCGTTCGGAGCCCGTGTAAGAACTGGATTTCCTTCATACTTTTCAAAATTTATACCGTCGTCACTGAAAGCCAAATATTGAGTTTCATTATAGAATGGTTCAACATTTGTGATTAAACGACCTGTGTAGATAATAACCATAGTATCTTCGTCGACTACAGCACTTCCTGAGAAACACATCTCTTCCTCTGGCAGCAAAGCTGTTGGCTGTTGAGTCCAGTCGACTAAATTGGGGCTGGTTACGTGTCCCCAATGCATAGGCCCCCAAACACTATCATACGG
This sequence comes from Dendrolimus pini, assembly GCA_949752895.1. NCBI lineage: Eukaryota > Metazoa > Arthropoda > Insecta > Lepidoptera > Lasiocampidae > Dendrolimus > Dendrolimus pini. The sequence continues at coordinate 21,422,774 of OX457136.1, forward strand.
GTAAAATTGGTAGAAGAGATGGTATTGTCCCTTATAGTATGAAAATCCGTTAGGGTCGTTCATCCAACCCACTGGCGGAATTACATGATACTGCAATCTATACCTTTGGTTGATTTCTGCCTTCTTCTTTTCAATATATTCTTCTAGCTCTTGCTTAGGGTCTCCTCGTATCAAGGGCTCTGGATACCCAAAGGAGAAGGAGGCAAATAATAACAGATAACTTAATATCTTATTCATGTTGAAACTTCTGAATTATCGATCCGTGCGAGGTATATATATTGGTCCAGATAAGATTAACGCAAAGTGTTTTGCTTTGAAGAGGAAAATGATAAAAGATAACATAAGACGAGATTGTGTTTTTACTGTACTACAAGCAAAGTCCATTATATACGTGAAAAATATTTTTTGAATGTTTATCTGTTTCTCTTTGCTTATTTTGTACAGATCATTAAATTTATACTATATAATATCGTAAATGCGAAAGTTTAGGCTGAAAGGATCTGGATGAAATTTGGCACTATAGATAATAGTCTGGAATAGCAAATAGGCGGCTTTTTATGTCGGAAAAATGTACCATACCCGTTAGATAGCTCTATCTATAAAATTTACGAAGTTCACTGCTGGACGTAGGTCTCCTCAAGACGGCGCCACTTATCCCTGTCCTCCGATTTCCTCAGCCAGCGCCTGCCGGCGACCTTTCAAAGGTCGTCGGTCCATCGGGCTGGAGAGCGTCCGACACTACGTTTACCGAGACGCGGTTTCCTCTCCAGGACTCTTTTGCTCCATCGGCCATCGATCCTGCTGCAGACGTGACCACCCCACAGCCACTTCAACTTGCTAATTTTGCTATGTCGGTTACCTTGGTTCTCTTACGGATATCCTCATTTCTAATTTTATCCATAAGAGAAACACCCAATATAGTTCGCTCTATAGCCGGTTGAGCAACTTGGAACTTGTGGACCAATCCTGCTGTCAGTGTCCATGTCGCGGCTCTGTAGGTCAGGGTGTCAATCGATGTAGGCAATTATAAATAATAATGAATAATAAATACAAAATTTTCTTAATTACGGTCGGCGGTTCAGCGGGCTAAGTTTTAGCTTACCGAAACTTCCTGGAATGCAGAGATTTTGTGTTCGATTCCTGGCATGGTAAATTTCGTAAATGAACTTTCGGTTATTTACCAAGGTCTGGGTATCTGCGATCGGTCCCAGAGTGGTCCGTTGTCTATTACCCATAAAACAAGCATAACTTGCTTAATTTTGGGATATACCTACAATGAGTATGTTTGTCTGACGATTTTTGAAGTGATAACTTCTTATGGAAGGGTAAGCCGCTTCATTACGTTACGGCGCCAGTCTGTCTGGCTTCTCTTTCTCTCACGCATACGGCAGCGGTAGGCAGGCTCCTCCTCTCTCGCTCCAACCCACTCGCTATATACATAAAATTTAGATAGATAGATAACACTTTATTATACAGCAATACAAAAATGAACTTTAAAACTAAAATTATATCTAGTTGTGTACAAAGGACGGTCTTATCGCTAAAAAGCGATCTCTTCTAGACAACCCCAAATTTAAGTAATAACCTAAGCTTTTATCAAGTTAAACAATTTCAATATTAAGTATTTAAACTTAGATTAGTTTAAGTTATCACTTCTGTCGGGCATCTCGACACGCACACGTTTAAAAAAAAATGAAGGCTATAGATATTTTCCTGGCTATTGTCGGAACTCAATTCCATCAAATAGCGGAGCTGCTACTTTTAGCTTCTTATTTCTGTGAGAGTTCTTTTGTGGTACGAGATCTATCAATAAATTTTATGATGCAAATTGTGGTACAGATAATTTTATTGCATGAGTTCAGCAGATAGGTGGATGATGATGATGATCCCCAAGTGGTATTTTTTATTTATTTTTTTATTGCAGGAGTTCAGCAGATAGGTGGATGATGATGATGATCCCCAAGTGGTATTTTTTTATTTTTTTTATTGCAGGAGTTCAGCAGATAGGTGGACGGCCCACCTGATGGAAAGTGGCTACCGTCGCTAATAGACATTTGTAGCACCAATGAGCTGTCGCTCTCTATAGGGAGACTGGAACCTAGCCACTAATACCGGAACACAACTCAAGGTTACTATGGCGGCATACTGTAGACCAGGTTGTTTGGTGTTTTGAAATTTTATTCTTTATCCGTCCCTGCACGGATAGAGACAGATGCAAATTTCGAGTTAGCAAAGTTGTATGTAAAGGCCATAGAGTCATCATCATCATCCGAGCGTTAAATCCCGGTTGCGCTCGGAGCGTTCATTCCGACGCCCAGGGTCCGCTTTCCTACTTTATCTACTCCACTTCGAGCGGTCTTCAGCATCCCCCGTTTTGAGACCATTGGCACGCATGTCATCGTTCACGACGTTAAGCCAGCATTTCTTGGGCCTTCCCCTTCGACCGGGACCTGGCGGAGGCGGCATGGCTAGACATTTGTTCCCCACATAATTCGCCGGTCTGTGTAAAACGTGGCCGTAGCAGCGTAAGCGACACTCTTGGATTTTGTCTGCTATGTCACGAAGATGAAGACTGCCGCGGATGCGGGAGTTCCTGACCCGGTCTTTCCGCGTCACTCCACACATCCATCACAGCATATTCATCTCCGTGACACGCAGTTCTTGCTTGTGTCTCTCAAGTACTGGCCACGCTTCACTGCCATACAAAAGGACAGCTCTAATGATGGATTTATAGACCTGTCAAAGGCCGTAGAGTAAATAGAGAAAAATAAATATTGATGTCAATATAAGTTAAAATATGGTCAAAATAACTCCTAAACTAAATGTTCAAACAAATTTGAGTATGCAGTGATATTTATATGCATTTATCAATTTTATATCTCTTACATAAGAAACAACGTGAACGTTATTTGCGATATTATTCTTACGAAGATCTTATCTTACTTGTATTACTCCGCGTCTAGCATTGAGATATACAATTTTAGAGCCCCTTCACACTAAGTCAGACTTTAATCTAAAAGTCGCGCGGCTGTGGCTGTAAGAAGAAGGCTGCGACATGCTGTTGCCAACCTAATGTGAAGGCGCACTTATAGCAGATTAGCGCTTTCTGCGGCTCCGCCGCGTGAAACGCCCTAGGTAGTATCTCTCTATTTTAAATAAAAACTTAATTAGGTTTTTCGTATATATGTATAAACCTTCAATGAAAACCGCTTATAAAACATAGGGTAATTGTGCATAAACACGGAACTAGAAAATTATGCGTTTTTTATTCAAAGACTATAAATATAGTTTGCTATGTTATAATAATGACATTAAAATCATCGGTAATCCATAGTTTAAGCAAAAAATAAACAATAAAATTAATTACGTTAAATAGGTGCGTCATATCTAATTGTGATAAAAACACAATTACTTATTTACATTCAGTTACGATTGCGGGACTCGAATTAAAATGCCGTTGGAATTACTAAAGAATTTATTACAACCATACAAACACGTATAACACAAGTACAAATATAACTGGCCACAACCAGTACAGACGTGATGCACGATTCAATAACACGCGCAAAGTCCGTCACTATATAGCTTATCAATGTACACGTCTTGCACGTATCGTAATCCTCGCTTGACTGCCTCACCACTCCGTTCGGGCATTGTTTTATACTAACTATAGAATACAACAATCGACCGCGTGGACTGGATTTTCCCAAGAAAACGTAATCTGCACACGTGCGGCCATAATCGAGTACAATAACAATAAGCTATTGTCTAATTGCAAATTTTAAACACAATGTAAACAAAAGAAGTCCAAATGCGGAAAAGGCAATAAACCAGGGTGTGCATTCACTTTGTCGGCATGTAACAATACGTTTAGTTCTAATTATGTTTTTACTAAATTCTAAAAAAAAATTCAGGGTTCGCTTGTTACATTAATATATTTACTTCTTTGGTGTAGCAAAATGGAAGCAGCTGCGACTTGGCAAAGTATAATTTCTACTCAAGAAGCGTTTCGTGTCATCGCAACAACTCTTCAACTAACAAGTTTTCTTTGGCCCAAGCAGGCCACCGTTCAAAGTAGGTTATTAAGTGTTATTAATTACAGCCTTGTTTTTATTACAAGCTGCAAATAAAGTTCTTGTTATGAGAAACTAAAGTAACAAGTAAGCGAAAGTAAGTAATATGGTAAATAAAAAACTTCAAATTAATTTTGTAGTAGAACACTTACAAGCCAATAGATGGCGCTGTGCAATAATTGATGTCACAAACGTTTCCCGAAACATACAAAGAATATATACAAAATTTCAACTATGGGCCAGCGAGAAACAACATCAGCCTCGCTGGAAGATCTTCCTTTGATACAGAGGAGCACTTCATCTCGCTCCTCCAACCGTAGGGTCACTCTCTACAATATTAGGTTCCTCCTGTCCTAACGTTGTCAGGAAAATATTGCATTTAGTGATAAGACTGTGACAGTAAGTTAGCAAGACTCCAGACCGCATATGGAGTACTGTTTAGATCTGTGGGCCGGGGTACCCGCTTGGGCCGCTTACCAGACTGACCCCTCGACTTCATCCAGCGTCGCGTTGTTCGTATCGTCGACGATCCTATACTAACAGGCGGTTTCGAATCGCTTAGCCTTCGAAGTGACTGGGTACAGGGATGCGTATTTTACCGCCTGTACAACGGGGAGTGTTCAGAGGAACTGTTTCATCTGGTGCCAACACATCACTTTTATAACCACACCGCTCGCCAGCGACGGGATGTTCACCCTCATTTCCTTAAGCTCTCACGCTCAACTACGCAGCGGTTCTCTAGAACATTTATTCCGCGTACAACAATGGTCTGGAGAGAACTTCGCGCCGCGGTTTTCCCTTTTCGCTATGGCCAGGGGTCCTTTAAAGGCGTTATAAAATTTCTTAGGGGTCGGCAACGCGTTAGCGAAACCCCTAGTGTTGCAAGCGTCCATACGCGACAGTAACCACATTCCAACAGGCCGTCTGCCTGTTGGCTTGCTTCACGCAATACATAAAAAAGTACATAAATGACGCTGATGTTAAAGTTTGTTAATAACTGGATAAAATATGTGATGAGGAGGGATGAAAGTTACGTGACGGTACAAATGTAAAGGTAGAGCAAAAAAGAGATGGAGATTGTGTGAAGGGAAAAGACATATTGTACCGACCACAAATAATTGGGAGAAGGTAAGAAAGAAAAGAGAGTAGTTGCTTAATAACTTTTTCATCCTATCTTTTAGATGTTGATTCCATCGATTTTATAATCGTGGGAGGTGGTACAGCTGGCAGTGTAATAGCAAACAGACTCAGTGAAGATCCTAATTCTAGTGTTCTCCTTATTGAAGCTGGTGGAGATCCTCCCTTAGAGACTGCGGTAAAAATCATTTTAATACTATATGTACACTAAAACCTAATATTAGTAAACGAAATTATAGTAGAATTATTTTGTCCGTGCAGTTTGGGTTATAAATCAAGCTCGGCCTCAGCCCGGCTAAGGCGGTGAGCGTGTTGCGCGGGCGCAACGCCATTATCGATAAAAACTCATTCTTATCAAAGAAAGATTATCAATCTTATAAAAATCATTATCTTTTTGGCTGTTAATTTTAAACTTTGATATAAGCATTTATATTTATTTTTAATATAACTTATTACATTCTAAACTTTTGTACTTATAGTTTTTTTTAACATAGATACCTAATTAATAATTTATTATAAGTCATTATTATTCTTATTTTAATAAATACGTTGTTGTATCTATATATTTTTTTCATTTTTATAACTAACCCACAAAATAACAAAACTAAATACACTATCGATAACGCTTATCGACAACAATAATGCGCATCACTATGCCCGCCCATAAGGCTCGTGAGTGGAAGAGAGAGTGTTGTAAAACCTTATTTAATGTCATAGAAAAAATGTAACTGATGTGTAGAATATAATTTTAATTCAAATTTACTTCAATAAAAAATGTCGAACAATTAACACAATCTTTTACTAAAAGATATTTTACTACAGGTAATAGAGTATTTCGCACTCTGTAGGAAAAAATCTTCAATAAAAAATGTCGAACTGTTAACACAATCTTTTACTAAAAGATTTTTTCCTACAGAGAGCGAAATACTCGCTTTATTTTATAACCCAAACTGCACGGACAAAATAATTCTACTATAGTGACGTTCATTATTTGATCACTATTTTTTGAAAAAAGTGAATCTAAACTTAATTGTAATAAAAAATAATTTTGCTCATTTTTAATATATTTTTCTTATTTGACAGTATGCAGGCCTAGCTTACGAATCATTCAGAAGTCGTGATGACTGGAATTATACCTCTGAACCTTTAAACGTTATTGGTAAATGTGGTCAAGTACCATATATAGATTTAAATCTTGGAAAAATGCTTGGCGGATGCAGCAGTAACGGCTATGCAACATACACTAGAGGACGTCCTGAGGATTATGACGAGTGGGCAAATATAACTAAAGACGACTCTTGGAGATACGAAAATATATTACAATATTTTATAAAAAGTGAAAAACTGCAGAGCTCAGAAATGAAAACATCTCCATTCCGAAAATTTCATGGATATGAGGGCAATATAGAGGTTACTCGTAAAACGGGTAAATATGATTATATAAAAGGTTTTTCAGAGCTAGGATATAATGTGGACGCAGATCTCAACTCCATCGGCTCTATAGGCTTGGGGCCGTACTTGACTACGGTAGGTACTAATCGAGTTAAACATACTACAGCCTATTCATATTTATACCCAGCTAAAGATCGACCAAATCTGTTTATTCTGAAAAACACACAAGTCATTAAAATTAATATAGAAGATAAAAAACAGTTGGTGTCAAAGCGATGACAGTAAATAATAAAGTTTTTACTATTGGAGCTAAAAAAGAAGTAATAATATCAGCAGGAGAAATAAACTCACCTAAACTATTACTGTTATCAGGGATAGGACCAAAAGCGCATTTAGAAAGTAAGCAAATAAGTATCGTAGCTGATTTACCTGTAGGTCAAAATTTACAAGAACATTTAGCTGTCAGCATTTTACTCAAACTACCAAAAACTACATCAATAGCACTTGATCCTCGTGATGCTTTTCCATCGACTGAAGGCTATTATATGTTAAGAAAGAATACTAAATTAATATATAGAACTGAAATGGCACTCCTCACTGGCGAAACTTTATTACCTTTATGCGTTTTTGGTGATAGGTTTAATTACAATGTTTGTCAAGCAATATACGAAGATATCAAAGATGTGCCATTATTATATGTTTTTCTTTACAAAACGAAGCCGAAATCAAAAGGGAATGTTAGTTTACGAAGTACTGATCCAAAAGATCCGCCAATCGTTTTCTTAAACGACTTCGGGGAAGAGGAAGACCTGGAAGATATGATTGATTGTGTAGAAGACTTTGTAAGAGTCTTAAATACAAGTTACTTTAGGGAGCAAGAAAGTGATATTGTTAACTTTGGACACTGCAATGAATATGAACGATGGTCCCGAGAATACATCAAGTGTCTTATTCAATGCTTGACTACTAGTATTTTTGAACGTGCTGGAACATGTGCAATGAACGCTGTAGTTGATAGCAGATTACGTGTTTACGGAATTAAAAACTTGAGACTAGCTGATTCTAGTGTTATGCCTGTTGTGGTTAGTGCCGGTACTTTCATACCAACTGTGATGATAGCTGAGAAAGCTTCTGATATGATAAAAGAAGATAATAATATAAGAGTATAATTAGTTTTTAGCCGTATTTATTTGTTTAAATGGAATTTTAAGTGGGAAAGACTTTAAATACAACGCCTGTTGGTTGTCTTTGGCTTCTGTTACCAAAACACTATTTGGGAGATAGATACGACATTTTGTAGTGAAAAAAACAACTGCAAACAGCCATATTTATAGTGTGGTTTAATAGTTTGTATTTGAACTGTTATATACAGGCCTTTTTGACATATTTTTTTCGGGGCACGCTAATTCTCGAAAGTTGCAAGTCTATAATTTTTTGTTTGTAGCCCCACTCCAAAAACCCTATTAAAAGTCAATTTTTTTAAATTTAAGATTACAAATATTTTTTTTTTTCATTTTCCAGTTTTTAAGGCAATTTTTTTATATTTTCGAAATTTCCTTTAAGGGTGCGTGCCCCCACAAAAAGCTCTGGTTATATATATTACATAATTTGAACCTGTAAAACAAAAAAAAAACCTAGAATAGAATGATTAAATTAGAAGGCCAAACCAAGAGGGATAATACCGCAGAATGCTTACACCAACGAATACGTGCAGTCAATAAAATAAGTAGACTTTATTATGTAAAATTATTATTAATTAGTCTTATAATATATTCTTGAAGAGCTAAAACGATTAAATATAATAAGTAATATAATAAAAATAATGTAATTAATTTTTTTATCTAAATTGTTTTTGTCACATTTTCATTAATTTATTTTCATTCAAATAATAAAGTGGAATTTACATCGAGAGAAAACACTATTGTAACAACTATTTTTTTGCTGCTCTTTATATTAAAATGGCTTAAAATAGTTTTATTTTATTTTTTATGCCGACAATAATAATTAATTAAACTTATATTTGCTTTTGCTCGTTAGGGGATATGAATGATGTAGACAAAGCATTATACAATATTGTTTTTTTTTTTAATTTAGCCATTTTAAATCATCCCAGAAAAAATCCTGCTAGATTCCCGAGATAAAAGGTAGCGCCAATTTTAAGTCCAAGGATTTGATGTCAATCACCGAAAACCGCATCGAAATCGGCCCAGTAGTGACTCCCGAACAGACAAACTGACAACTATCAGACAAAAAAATTAAAAACAAAATGCACCGTGTTCTCCACATTTATATTAATTTGTTTTTTTTAATAGCTTTCACAGATTAAAGAGTCAATAAGACCGATTGTTCAAATAAAGTTTTTTCTTCTTTATTTGTGAGTATATTCTCTGAAGTTTCACTTTTTACTGCGTGTAAACTGCATATAAAGACATTTAAAAAAAAATTTAAACAGTCATGAATTATTAAGCTTAATTAATTTAATTATTAGTTTTCTTTACATTTCCTAAAATTTTATGAAATTATAAAGATAATAAATAAAAGTTCAATGTGAAACTATTGGGCACAATTCCTTCCTTGGTTCTAATTGAATTTGAAAATTGTCCACGTCCTTCATCATGACTTCGTATTTAAGCCTTAGAGGAATCCCATTCCTGGTGCACGTGGCGGGGAGTATTCTGTATCTCCGAATCAGCGTTGATATGACCGTAGTTATTGACATCATGCTGTAGCGGTAACCTGAAGAAAATATATTTAACAAAATCATTTAGTAAATATACAATTAGTATATCCTTAAAAAAAATACAAGTGATAATTAGGATTCTAAAGATGTTTCAGTTTATAATGCTGTCCAGCACGCAATGGAACTAACTAATTCCGTTGGCTCAGCGACCTAAAATGTGTCTTGGCCTCCGAAACGTGAACACGCCACCTGTTCCTGTCCTGTGCGATTTCTTGCCAGTTAAGGGTTTGAAGCTCACACAGGTCAGCCTCCACTCTGTCCCTCTGTCACTCTGCCCCAAGTACCGATGGATCGGTACTTGGGGCGACTGACTAGACATCGCCCATCCGATCATCCCAAATAGGCCCTCCTCACACTTCGATCCTCTCACATCCGTTCCACGTGACCGATCCAACGGAGGCGGTGAGATTTTATAGCTCCCAGTATGTTAGGCTAGGCTACGAGGTTTTCCGAAATTGAAAACTACGCAATGGAACGGTAAGTTAAAAGCAAAATATAGCCAGAAGAAACCAAGGAAACTGGTGTTGCATACCTATACAACTTCTCAATCCAGCACTGAAGGCCATGAACGCAGGATTGGGTTTGGCATTAATGAAGCGTTCAGGCTTGAACTCCTCGACGTCGTCGCCCCAGTGTTTAGGGTCGTGGTGCATTGCCAAGATATTTATGACAATACCAGTATCTGATGGGACTGATATTCCTGAAGCTGTGAAAATGTCAAATACATTATTACATTCGTTGGGTGTATAGATCAGAAGGCCAAAAGCGGCTGCTTTTTGAGAATCGCTTAGTGAACTTGACACATATCTAGAACATACTGGTGATAAAGTTTCACTTAAGTTTGATTGATTGAGTTTGATTTGGACATTGCCTACATAAGTTATTACAAATGATCTAATACAATAAAACCAAACTTAACTTATTTCTATTGTATTCTACCTATAGTCCTTCAAGACTATGAGTAGAATACTGAGACTAGATCTTCATCTTCTATAGGTAAGGTGCCTAGAAGGCTGGCTACGTTTCCTCGCTGGATCGCCATACTGATCCCTTGCCCGAGGTAGGCACCAGCCTTCTGATCACCTGAAGAGTCAATGAGTCATTTTCATAAATTCTGGTAAAGGCTCATGGCCTCAGGACCCTAAGGTACTAGCGTCTCGACAGCAAACGGCACAAACATATAACTATCACTGAGGGTGAATATTTGTTCCGTTTGATTGATTAAGCTATTTACGCCGCTGAACCGGCTAGATCTAGACCTATTTCGTAAATGGGATGCGGCCAAAGTGTCTTTTAATTATTTTGACAGTTGTTTCATATTCGTGATGCGAGTCAGCAAAAGTGGCTGTTTTAAGTCTCCAGATCTTCACCGTTTAATTACATATCTAAATTCCATGTGCAAATCGTCGATCAATCATGCTAGAGGGCGTAGTAGACTAAACCCTACTGAATCAAAAACTCAAGGTCTGAATATTTCCAGAACAGTTGAATATACGTTTGGTAACAAAAAAACATACCAAAGTCCGAATATCGCTTACTATGAAATGTCGGTAACGACTCGAATTATTATAGTAGGGAAGCCCAAGATGCTAAATGTGGAGTTACTCGAGCGTCGCGGGTCCTTTTGGATTGTGAAGATTAGATGCTAAAAAGAAAATAAGGGTGTATGATGTATAACCCTTTCACTGCTGGGGGAAGCGTATACAGGTAAAAAAAAAACTCGTACAAAAATATTCAAGGGCGTCAATATTCAAAAGGGATGTTAAGTAAACCCTAAAGGAACTCTTATTCAAAAGACTGACGATTTCGACGCGACTAAAAGTTATGGTCGATTTTTTTAAATTAAAAAAAAGTAACATTGGAATACTCGAGCGCGTCAGATTAATATACAGACGGTTCAGCTTGAGGTCCGTGATGACACATAATTTGACAATTATGTAGAGGAGTTTCGTTAATCGGACGGTTTAAAGAAAAAAATTGAAAAATAAAAATATGTCCACCCTATATGAAGGGTTCATATATGGTGGTGGTACATAATAGGGTGCAAGGTTTCTCCACTTATGTTATTCTGTCAGGCTCCAGTAAATCCCAAAATCCCTTTGGTGTTGCTATCATTTACAGATGACGCTAACCATATTCCATTGGGTGTGTCATCAGCCCCTTTGCCAGCGTCAAGTAATAAAAAACTACAAGTAAATATAATAATTTTGAGGTGTCCATACGTAGTGTTATATTGCGATCCAAACCAGGAATCAGGATCGGCACTGGTGGATATAGTCTCAAGGTCTCTCTAATAACAGCGTCTAAGTATTTCAGACGAGGGATATCTTCATGAGTCATTGGTCTGTCGGAGTCACCAAATACCTCAAATATTCTGCAATGAAAACATGAAGGTAGAAGAAATTAAATGAATTTTGTCATAACGCAGTTTTATATTACTTATTAGCTAGTTAAAATTCTTAAGATAATCTATACTTCCCGTGGTATTCCCGGAACACAAAGTACTAAATCATGTAATAAAGATTGTAAGCTATCGGACAAGTGAATAACTACAAGCCTCTACTGGAAAAATTAAAAATAATTTGCTATCAATCGGTAAAAAAATCAGTTTGGAATTCGATTTTTTTATTAAATTTGGCCATTTTAAATCATTCACAGAAAAGATCCCGCGGAATTCCCAGGATAAAAAGTAGCGCAGATTTTAAGTCTAAGAATTTGCTGTTGATCAGCGAAGTTTAGAATTGTATACATAGATTATAAATGCGAAAGTTTGGTTGGATGTTTCTTCTAATTCAGTCACGCCCGAACGGCTGAACTGATCGGGATAAAATTCAGCACAGAGATAGATTGAAGTTTAGAATTGCACATAAGCTACTTTTCATCCTAGAAAAATGTGCGATTCCTGTGGGATAACATTTGTTAAGACGTGTTAGCACGAGTGATAGGAATCTTTTGTCTTAAAAGTTAATTGAAGCATAAATAAAACTTACTCCTGATACACTTTCTCCTGAACATCTGGATGTTTAGCCAACATTAAGGTTGTGTAGCAGATGCTGACAGCTGAAGTGTCAGTACCACCAAGTACCAACACTAGCGTTTCTTCTAGAAGTTCTATATCTGTGTACCCTTTTTCCTTACCAGAGCTCTCTATGAGTAGCTCTAGAAATGTTTTGAGCTCTTTCGTGGGACCTGAAATGGAAAATTTATTTTAAAGTCATTGTTGCGGACAGAGAGCTGAGAGAGTGTTTAAATAACTTAATTCTGCTGTATTCCGCGGTGTCCTCTAGCATCTGGGGAGCAGAGGATCCAACCCCTTGCTGATGAAGTGAGTTTGCCCTGCTTCCTGGGGTATTCTCAAGCACTGATGCGCAGGATCAGCATAGGCGTAACTACGTTCTAAGTCTCGCCTTCTTCCTACTATAAACGCGGGGCACATGGGAGGAAGGGGGTTTTAGTGAAGTATTGGGCCATGGCTTGCCTTTTTAATACAGGTAGGTACCTTGCTGGGTCTCCATACAAGCCGGCAATTGATTCTGTGATCTGCGCTATCGTCAGTTGATAACTCTTCTTGCTTTGGTTTACTCCTAGTTAAGGACCCGGTAGTGTACGAAATGCATTGTGACAAATCTCGTAGCGGAATTTCTTCCCCTTAAGAAAATAGCGCATAGTCTTCGCCTTAACAATAACACAATACAATGTTGCATATACAAAGACACGAAAGAGCAGGATCGAAATATAGGTTCAGAAAAAGGTTAAAACGAGAGGGATATACTTGAGAAGGAACCGGAATAAACTCGTGGTAAGTAACAAGGACGGGAGTATTTGTTGGATAAGGATAGACATACAACTGTATGACGTAAAACGGCTCATTCTAGACCGTCGATCGGATATATAAGCGCAACAATCTGCGCACAGAGACAGACTCGCACGGGCTAGTGAACCGAAAGCAACGAGGAGAGAACAAAGAGAACAAAAGGACCTTCAGACTGCGCGACAACGACACGGTGGAGCATCAAGACGTGAAGGTTCAAGACCATTCGCTGGCGAGACACCGGCATATCGATTGAACGGGTCGGAACGTAAGTCAATCAAAAAAAACCGTGTGCATATTTTAAAGAGGTATTTTTATTTAATAAATCCTCAATTAAATAAAGGCAGTTTCTCTTTAAATTGGTGTTTCCTTTCAATCTCAGTACCCACAGCAGGTAACTGTATTTCCCACTGCCTCAAAAAAAAGCTAGTTACGGACGCCGTCTCTAGTACGTAGTACATTAAACCTCATTGGAATACATAATGAAATGTTGCTGGGGACTTTGCTGCTTCGCTTATTCTTCTTTAACTGTAATACAAATATTGCCTTGGAAGTGGTAGTCTCATAACGTTTAACAAATAACATGCAAGATACCATTTTGAAAAAGAAATGCACTTATTCAGTCATTCACATGTGCATTTAGATTGTTGTAGATATTTATGTTCCGCTTACCTTCATTGTTGTTTGTATCCACTTTATCAATTTTTCGTGCTAATTCTTCACGCTTTGCTTTTATCATCTGAAATAGTAAAATTCAAATACTGCTATCGTTGGATCGGACTGCTTTTCTAAAACAATTCTAAAAATCATTATATTTCATGTGACTAATGTCCGGTTCTTATATTTTACTAACTGTTCATTTGGCTTACTGCTGATTGAAATTTGACATAACCTCCATAAAAGTAATCTGTTTTCTACCAACGTTAAGTCAATGTTTTTTTATACCCTGAAGCAGGCAAACAGGCAAACGGCCCACCTGATGGAAAGTGGTTACCGTCGTCTATGGACGTTTGCAACACCAAAGGTGTCTTAAAGAACCCCATGTCACAGCGCAAAGGCAAAACCGCGGCGGGAAGTTCCTCCAGATCATTGTTGTACGCGGAATAAATGTGCTAGAAACCGTTGCGTATTTGACCGTGGGAGCTCAAGGAAATGGGGGTGAATATCCCGTCGCTGGCGAGCGGTGCGATTGTAAAAGTGAGGCGTTGGCACCAGATCAAACAGTTCCTGGGAACACTCCTCGTTATACAGTCGGTAAAATACGCAGTGGGACGCAAAGTCTCTCCAAAGGCCAAATAATAAGATATTTGTAGTAGTATATACACACATACGTAACTTCACGCCAGGTCCCTTGCGGGGTAGGCACGAACAACAGAGCGCCATACAAGCTTATTCTTACACACTTCACTTGCTTCTTTGACATTCATAGCTCTTGTCATGCACGCTCGTCTGTTCTTAAGGCTCCTGACATCACCTTCTGCTAGTACACGATCAATTTGATCATGGAAGGTGTGTCGTGGCCTTCCGCGACTTCTGCATCCATCCACTTTTGCATTGTATATCTGTTTAGTCATTCTTTCATCATACATTCTTTCCACATGCTCGAACCACCGGAGTATTCCTTTCCTTACCTTCACCCCGACACTCTCTTTCAGACCAATATTTGTAGTAATTGGCCATTAATTGATATACGTAGCAATATAAGGGGTATCAAAGACTGAACTAGTGAAAATGCAAAATGGACCCCGAACCAACTCAGAGATTCCGGGTTCGATTCCTGCCATGGTAGATTTTGAAAAAGAGATTTCCGTTATTTAATACGATCTGAGAGTCTGGGATAGGCCCCAGGGTAGTCTGTTGTACATTACCCATAACGAAAGTGTAACTTGCTTAATTTAGCATATCCAATATGTGTGTTCGTCTGCCAATTTAAAAAGAAAGGAATACGATAAAGACCTTACCTTTTTAACAAACGTCTGTACATAATTAACGTTCTTCATGAACTCCGAATGGTATGGAGTCAATTTATAGATCAGCGGGCTGTATAACCATGGTTGAACCATGCGATCAACGACCAATTGACAACATTTTTCAAATGCATGGAAAAACGGCTGATCTGGATTGCTCTGGCTTTTCATTTGAAAACCGAGAGTACTTTCTGAAAATAATAGGGTCATTACACTTATGGGAGCTGCACACGTCTAGTCATCGCAGTGAACAACAAACTACTGCATCCCAGTGGATCTCTCCTACATAATCGGAAAAATAAAAAATATACGGAAACTATAGTAGAATTATTTTGTCCATGCAGTTTGGGTCATAAAATAAAGCGAGTATTTTGCTCTCTCTTCCACTCACGGGCCTTATGGGCGGGCATAGTGATGCGCATTATTGTTGTCGATAAGCGTTATCGATAGTGTATTTAGTTTTGTCATTTTGTGGGTTAGTTATAAAAATGAAAAAAAATATAGATACAACAACGTATTTATTAAAATAAGAATAATGGTGACTTATAATAAATTATGTATCTATGTAAAAAAAAAACTATAAGTACAAAAGTTTAAAATGTAAAAAGTTATATTAAAAATAAATATAAATACTTATATCTAAGTTTAAAATCAACAGCCAAAAGGACAATAATGATTTTTATAAGATTGATAATCTTTCTTTGATAAGAATGAGTTTTTATCGATAATGGCGATGCGCCCGCGCAACACGCTCACCGCCTTAGCCGGGCTGAGGCCGAGCTTGATTTATGACCCAAACTGCACGGACAAAATAATTCTACTATAGCGCCATCAAGTAGATAAGAGGTAAATTTAACTAATAATTAGCCAACTGGTGAGTTGGTGGACGACTTAACCATGGCTATTTTGTGAACGGTTAATTAGCTGGTTTTTATAATGGCTACCCATCTTGATAACACTTACCACACACAGAATCCATAGTATAACAGGTAATATATCTCCAAATAGGAAAATCGCCTTTACCAGCTACTTCCATTAACCTATCAGTCAGGATACGGCTCTGCTTCGAGAAGATATCCACGAAAAGGTTCAAGTTCCTTTGGCTGAAGGTTGGTGCCATGATTTTGCGTCGTGGACGCCATATTGAAGCTGAAATTAAACATACGGTATTTGCGGTATGAAAAGTTACGAAAAAAAGCGGGTAGAATTCTAAAATACTTTCAACGTAAATTCTTGAAGATAGCCAATAGATATCGTTGTAGTTAAGTGGGTTCGAATCCTAGCGGGAAAGCATGCGATACTTAGATAGTTTTCTGACGTTTTTTATTGCATAAAGTAGGTAGGTAAACAGTCCCTGATGGAAACCGGTTACCGTCGCCAATGGACGTTGGCAACATCAGGGGTGTCGCCAACGCGTTGCCGACCTTTGAGAAATTTTATAATACCCTTCTTTAAAACCCGTATGTCGTAGCACATTAATAAAACCGTGGCGGCAAATTCTCTCCAGATCATTGACAGGTCAGAGGAATGAAACTTCTAAAGAACTTAATGCATATTGTGGCAATCACTGTACAGTGAGATGTGCCAAACTAGTCAAGCTGCCTTGGGCAAGGGAGGCGGCTAGTCCGCCCATTTCTCCAAAAAAGTAGGGAATTTTGAACTTGGTACTAGGATGTTTTATGGGCTGTTTAATAAAATGAATAAATGCCATAAAAAGAACCAGAAGAAGAAAAGAACATAATAACAATTTATAATGTTAATGGTACAATAAGATATCATACTGTTACGAGTGCAGGACTCGAATTAAAATGCTGTTGGAATTACTATAGACTTTATTCGAACTATACAAACACATACAACCTAGGTACAAATATAACTAGACACTGCCAGTACAAACTGCACGATTCAATAACTCTCAATATATAAATTATCGAATGTACACACGTCTTACTCGTATCGTAATCGTCGCTTGACTGCCCCTCTCCGCATTGGGCCGTTGCTTTATAATGCACCGATGCCATACCTGGCAAGCTTCGATACAATACAATAACAACAAGGATTAGTTCGACACACCTGTCTAATGATGGCCATAAAACAACTACGATAACAATATAACATTTTTCTTAATTACAAATTCTAAACACAAAGTAAACAATAGAATTGCAAAATGCGGGAAGGTAATAAACTGCGATTTATGACAGGCAGGTGTGCGTTAACCTTTGTCGGCATGCAAAAATACGAAACATGTATTAGGTTATAACAAAGAAAATTGTTGCCTCCTGTCAGTGGCGTGGCAATAGTAGACAATCGCTGTATCTAATCATATTCGATTGGATGAATCGATACACGTTGTCATACGTATTAAACACACTAGTATGTTACTATAACACGTCGACAAAGTGAATGCAACCTGCAGTTTATTACCTTTCCCGCATTTAGACTTCTGTTATTTACTTAGTGTTTAAAATTTCTAATTAGGAAAATGTCCTATTGTTACAGTACTCGTTTTTGGCCGCAAGTGTGCAGATTATGTTTTCTTGGAAAATTCAGTCCACGCGGTCGATTGTTGTATTGTATAGTTTAGTATAAAACAATGCCCGAACGGAGGGGTGAGGCAGTCAAGCGACGATTAGGATACGAGCGAGACGTGTACATTCGATAAGCTATATAGTGAGGACTTGCGCGTGTTATTGAATCGAGCAGTTTGTACTGGTTGTGTTAAGTTATATTTGTACCTGTGTTATACGTGTTCGTATAGTTCTATTAAATTCTATAGTAATTCCAACGGCATTTTAATTCGAGTCCCGCACTCGTAACATTATAATCATGAGTTATATTTTAAGGAGTTTGAACGTTGAAAAAAGTTAATGTAATAGATATATTATTATTATAATACTTATACTTTAATATTAACCTGGAGCGAAGATAATCCCATTTCCAATCAAAATTCGTATAAATCTTATGATATCATTTTTCTCAGCAGTCGTCTTCAGGATCAGTTCAGCGATTGCAGGGTCTGCTATTACTAGAAAGGAAGTGTTAAATATGTTATTCGGGGGTTGAGTACAAGGGGCTACCCGTGCAGAAACGGTGAAAGAATACAATTTCTTGCGGCCGGGCGGCCTGTCGTAAGCAGCGACAAAACAACCCACAGCCAGGTGGTGGGGAATTTGCCCGACTGGATGGCTACAACCCCTGGTCTAAAGTATGTCACCATAACAACCTTGAGTTGTGTTCCGGCATTAGTTACCATGTTCCAGTCTCCCTTAAGAGAGCAGCAGCGCATTTGTAGCACCTTTGGTGTTGCAAATGTCCATAGGCGATGGTAACCGCTTTCCATCAAGTGTGCCGTCTGCCTGTCTGCAGAACTGGTACAATAAAAAGTAAACGTATAAACGTCTAGAACCTAATTTATCTCTATTATCATGGAAAAGAATCTCTTTCATGGTATTACTTGTTATTTTAATGTATGTACATACCTAAGTAGAGGTCTTGTGCCAGCCAGAAGGACGCAATACCGCCATTCTTGAGAGCTACTTCTCCACACATTTTAAACGCGTACATTCGATCTGAAACATTGAAGAATATATTATAAATATATATAATAATAACTGCCCATAACAGTCCCACTGCTGGGCTTGGGCCT
Source organism: Dendrolimus pini (assembly GCA_949752895.1). Taxonomy (NCBI): domain Eukaryota; kingdom Metazoa; phylum Arthropoda; class Insecta; order Lepidoptera; family Lasiocampidae; genus Dendrolimus; species Dendrolimus pini. The sequence continues at coordinate 21,441,540 of OX457136.1, forward strand.
CCCACAATAGGGGAACGGACAGTAAGCCCGCCACGCTTGTCCAAGGCGGCTTGGCAGGTTTGACACATTATTTCGGTTATCTCGATGTGCAGGTTGCATCACGATGTTTTCCTTCACCGTGCTGCTAATAAGCACGTGGTAATTGTAACAATATGCAAATTAGGTCAGAAAACTGCCTAACTGGTGCATGCGTTCCGATCAGGATCGAACACGCGCCCTTTCAGTTCGGGACGAGTGCGCTAGCCATTACGTACAAGTCATTAGCCATGTTATCACATGGCTGAGTTAGACTATATATTTAATTTCTTATGTGAAATTTTATCCGACAGTTCAGTGTTTCTCAACCTTTTTCATGACACGGCCCCTTTAGTATGAAAAAATATTTCGCGACCCCGCTAGGTACGCGTTGCATTTTTTCATGTATTATATTTTGTGTCAAATATTCAATCTAACATATTTAATCATTTTCATAAATAGGGTTCAGATAAATACATAATTAAATACGTAAAAATTTTTTATTCTGCATCGAATGCGTCACCTATAGGTGACGCATTTTACGCGCTTACGTACGACCACGGCCGATGCCGGCCACTCTGCCTCCGCCCCTCGAAATCAGAAAACGCTGCTGGCTAATTATCGAGTAGCTCTTGCCATGACTAAAGCAGGAAAACCTCATACTATTGCCGAAAATTTGATTTTACCAGCGGTTTTAGATATGACGGAGATTATGTTTGACAAACAAGAGGTCGGAAAACCCAAAAGTATACCTCTCTCTGACAACACCATTCAACGCAGGATAAGCAATAGTGCGGCAATCAAGTCATAGAGAAAATAAAAGAAAGTACATTTGTGTCCTTGGAATTTATGAATCCACGGATATTGCAGATTTTACTGCATTAGCTTGACCAACCTTTTGCAATTCCGCTATAGAAGCTTCGCGACCCCCTTAAAGAGGCTTCGACCCTCCGGGGGTCGCGACCCACACGTTGAAAACCACTGCGATAGTCAATCAAATGAATGGTCAGTACGATATAGGAACCGGCCACAAGGCCCGCTTCAGGCAATAAAAAAACGAGTTATTTTTGTATAATTTCCAAAAGACCTACCTTCATTCGTTCCCATGAACCATAGTCCGTGACCAACGATTGGCCAAGCGCGAACATCGGTCTTGAACGCTTCGTATAACTTAACTTTATCTCTAAACCACCAATGGTTAAGTAAAAATAAAGCGATTAGCGCATAAACAAAAAACATAGTGAACCGATCTCGTAGACTCTACAACTGTATGTGCCGATAGACTTTTTTGCATCGTTAAATATAATGTTTTTCGCCTAATATAATAACTATATTGCGAAATGGTTTATCATAGTTTTTAGGGTTCCGTTGTCTTTTTACCTTACAAAATCATCTCTTTTATCCGTCTGTTATGGACGAAATATTTCTCGGATATTATCTAAACTTATAAAAAAATAATATTATTACTTATAAACAATAATTCATCCAATTATAGCTTCCCTCCGACATATATATATATATATATATATATATATATATAATATATATATATATATATATATATATATATATATATATATATATATATGTCGCAGAACGGCCTCGTTCTCACGACATCTTTAGTTATTGCAGGTTTAGTGGGTGTCATTAGGATAAAATGCGAGCATAAAAAACAATAGCCACGGTTTATACACTTTTAATTTAGATTTGATCAACATTATGACATAGTTTAGACCGAGCAGCGGGTTCAGGGCACCCGCTCATACTTTCAACTTCAATACTTTCTTTAAAACTCTCAAAGGTCCAACTCGACCTGTAGCCACCAACCAAATGTGTCACAAAAACTCCTCAGTCTACCCAAGTAGATACTACTCAAAGTATAGAGGGCGTCTGACCCCGCTCCGCCATAAGCTCTGCTCTGATTGGTCGTTTATTAAATTACAATATTCATAACTTTTATTAGGTTAGAACGATCTTTAAGTTATAGAAACGTTTAACAAATCAAATTAAATTAAATTAAGAATTTTAGAAGTAATTAAAATGTAAACAAATGATATTGTGCGGTATACATCCAGTCAACAATACATCGTCATATAGTCATAGTCATAGCTTCCCTCCGACATATATATATATATATATATATTATATATGTCGGAGGGAAGTTATAATTAGATGTATTATTGACTGGATGTATAACGCACAATATCATTTGTTAACATTTTAATGACTTCTAAAATTCTTAATTTAATTTAATTTAATTTGTTAAATGTTTCTATAACTTAAAGATCGTTCTAACCTAATAAAAGTTACGAATATTGTAATTTAATAAACGACCAATGAGAGCAGAGCATGTCTAGAGCGGGGTCAGCGCCCTCTATACTTTGAGTAATATCTACTTGGGTAGACTGAGGAGTTTTTGTGGCACATTTGGTTGATGGCAATAGGTCGAGTTGGACCATGGAGAATTTTAAAGAAAGTGTTAAGTTAGAAGTATGAGCGGTGCCCTGAACCCGCTGCTCGGTCTAAACTATGTCATAATGTTGATCAAATCTAAATTAAAAGTGTATAAACCGTGGTCATCGTGTTTTATGCTCGCATTTTATCCTGATGACGCCCACTAAACCTGCAATAACCAAAGAAGATGTCGTGAGAACGAGGCCTTCTCCTACATATATATACACATATATATATACACATATATATATGTGTATGTATATATATATATATATATATATGTCGGAGGGAAGATATAAATAGGATCATTGTTGATTGGATTTATAACGCACAATATTATTTGTTTACATTTTAACTACTTTCAAAATTCTTAATTCTATTTTATTTGATTTGTTTTTTTTGTTGCATGTCACATGTGATTTTGGAGGGGAGCACATTACGTGGGAAAATCTAATCACTAATTTTAAACAAAAAGTAAACAAAAAAAGTCCAAATGTCAAAAAAGGTAAAAAAATCCTTGATCTCAGCAAAGCTTTCGATTTTGTTGATCATGCTATTCTGCTCCAAAAATTAGATAAATATGGTGTTAGAGGTCCAGCTCTTAATTTATTAACTAATTATTTGAGTGATCGCCAACAAATAACTAGAGTAACTAAACTTGATAAAGATTTAAACTGTATTACAAACTACGATTCTACACAAAAAACTACCCACCGCGGCGTCCCTCAAGGAAGCATATTGGGCCCTTTATTATTTCTGTTATATGTAAACGACATGCCTCTCGCCACTAAACATAACAGTATTTTATTTGCAGACGATACAACAATAGTTATAAAATGTTCTACTATCTATGACTACGAAAATGATGTTATGACATGTTTATCTGATATTATTAATTGGCTCAACTCTAATAAACTAACTATCAATTTATCCAAAACAAAAATTATTCAATTTAGAACAAAACAAAGTAAATTAAATAATTTAAACATTAACTATAATAATATAAATATAGAACAGGTTAATTGCACAAAATTCCTGGGAATTCAAATTGACGCTCATTTATCATGGAAACAACATATTGACATGATTTGTAGTAAAATTAATAGTTTTGTTTTCGCTATTAAAAAAATTAGAACGTGTACATCCTTGCAAACTGTGTTAATGGCTTATCATGCTCATGTTTGCTCATTAATCCACTATGGAATCATAATATGGGGAAACTCCCCTGATATTGCAAGGGTTTTTCTCGCCCAAAAGAAATGTCTTCGTGCCGTATTTGGAATGAAATGGGCAGAATCGTGCAAGCCGGTTTTTGAATCTCACAATCTCCTTACTGTGGCTAGTATCTATATACTTGAAATCGCTAAGTTTATCCAATTCAATGGGTCTTTGTTTGAAGAATTTAATAATGTTAACGCGAGACTTGTGACGCAAGTAAAATTAAAGATGCCTGTGCCTTCTCTGGATCTCTTCAGAAGGAACTGTATTTACATGGCTCCTCTTATTTATAACTCTTTGCCAAATAATATTATAAACGCACCCCCAAGAAAATTCACTGTAGTCTTAAAAAAGTGGCTGATCAAGGAGTGTTTCTATACTGTAGATGAATTTCTTAAAAAAAGTGCTTGTCGTTTTTATCTATACGGAAAAGCTTAGTGATCTATTTGTAATTATTTCTCTTGACGTTACTTACTTGTATTTTATGGAAAATTGACTTTTTTAATTAGAATATTTATGTTAACTTAATTTTAAATTTAATTTCATTCGTTTTTGTACACCACTATGTGGTAGAATGTACTGTGCATCTACAATTGTGTAACACCTGTATAAACTACATTCTTGCAAATAAAGATATTGATTGATTGAAGGTAATAAAATGTGTTTCTACAGACGCAGGTGTGAATTTGCCTTTGTCGGCACCTCGGTCGTAACAGTATATATAAAATGATGTCAATTATTTGTTCTGTGTTGTAACGTATGTTGTTTGCAGCAAGAAATAGCCTCAAAACTAGACCATTCACTAACGTCTTGACCAATAGACATTATGTATTTCATAAAATTTCAAATCCATCACGATTCAACAATAAAACTTATTTTTATTCTCTTCAGATTAATATAAACAAACTTATTAACATAATAAAATGTAACAATAAATGTATTAAAGAATGTTTGTAAGCAATTCATAATAGATTTTTATATTTATATAATTTGTTGAAATATAATTTTTCGAAATAAATCTTATAAATATTACAACTTAATAATGTTTTATTGTGTAGTTTTATTTCATACTAACACTGCCAGCGAAACTTCGCTCGCGTTGCCATAGCGACGATATGTTTGTTAGGGAATTACAACGGCGGCATCAAAAAAACGTGAATACAGCGCCACTTTTCCTTTTTCCGCTTTTTTTCCGCCCTTCTACTAAACTTAAATTAAACACTCCTGCGCATAACTCAATTTTTTATAACAATTCTTTTACTGTTAAGGCTATACAGCTCTGGAACGCGCTTCCTGTTACAATCAGACAAGCAAAATCGCTAGTGATATTTAAAAACTTTATCAAAAAATACCTGTCGTTGGAATATGATATTTAAATTCATTTAGAAACATTTATATATTTTGTTGTTATGTATTTGTATGGTATGTATATTAAGTATATATATCTGTGTAATATATGAAATTTCTGAATATATATATATGATTTATGTATTTATTATCAAAATGTAAGTAGTTTGTACTATATGTTACGTATACCACCATCGCCATTATCATCTCAATTCATTCCTGGGGTTAGCGATAAGACCGCCCTTTGTACATAACTAGATATGATAAGTTCATGTTTGTATTGAACGCGTGCCTACCCCGCAAGGGACCTCGCGTGAAGTTATGTATGTATGCATGTATGTATGTTTGTATTGGTGTACAATAAGTAGTTATCTATCTATCTTTCTAGTTTATTAAACTAAAATCGATCCAGCCCGAGCAGATCGCTGTCGCTGGGCAGTTTGCTTAGAACGTTGGTAGTAATACCTCAAACCTCTCTAAGTATATACACTAATTCTTTAAGTAAGGTAAACTTCAGCCTAAATAAAATCAAATAAATGCCGCGCTTAAAACCGTTAAAACCACTCTCCGTGCAAGAACGGAGAAATAATAGAATTCCCTGTGGCCGGTCGTTAGAGGCGACAACACAACACACAGTTAGGTGATAGGGTATTTTCCCTTCTGGGTGACTACCATCCCTAATTTAGAGTATGCCGCCATAACAACCTTGAGTTGAGTTCCGGCTTTAGGATTTCGATTAGTAGGTTCCAGTATCCCTTAAGAGAGCAGCAGCACATTTGTAGCACCTATTGTGTTGCAAATGTCCATAGGCGATGGTAACCGCTTTCCATCAGGTGCGCCGTCTACCTGTCTGATGAAATTGTGCAATATAATACAATATAATAACGGAATTTTCGAATTTACGAAATAGATGCGAGTTTACGCGAATATTTGATATAAATGCGAATATAAAAAAATTGAGTACATTCCTCGAAATAAACAATAACTGTAGATGATTTTGATATGAGAGTATTTAAAATCATCACTTGAACGCCACCGCTACGGTTATTTTGATGAATAAACATCACGTTTCCTCAATAAGTACGAAGTAATTGATGCAACACCAAAAAAATGCAAACGAAAAAAGCTTTATTAATTAACTTGCTCTCCACATGGCATTGAACGAGACAAAAGAAACTTTCTTTCACCGAAGAACAGTTCTTATAGAGTTAATATAGTGTTTTTTTTAAGGAAATATACGTCTATTTTGTTATTACGATAGGTAGCTACTTAAAAAAAATGCAAAACTGTTGCGAAATTTCTATATAATTAAAAAAATAAATGTGAATTTCATGTTTTTTATTTGCGAAAATATCTCTATTCATGATAAATCAACAATATTTTATCTTAATGTTTCGTAACACACGTAATAGCATTATTAAGATGTCGCTTTGCAAATGTTTTCCTTTTCGAAAACACACGTGGTACATTAACCATTTGCAAGCCGTTCACGTCCCATTATGGTCGTTAATATCCCATCAGCATAGAATACATGGCGCATTTTTACATATAGACTGGTGTTTCTGGAGGAAACACATAATTCTTAGGTTCAGGAGGTAAATACGAGTGATTTATATTTCCGAATATTCTTGCTTGGCGACTTGGTTTGAGTAAATCTATTTGCCTATCTATAATATTGTTACCAATTTGTAGGGGATTTGTCGGGTGTAAATTCGAGTTTATTAGAAGTACACACACGTTATTCACAGTTCTTACAAGTATGGCCGAATAAAATAAAACCAAAGCGTAGGGCAGATAATCGTTATCACATAAATCGCACTAAGTTCATTTTTATAAGATACTCGCTCCGAAACTGAACTAGGTAACGCTTCGTTCGCAGTCAGAGCACGACCTTCGCATTTGCCAACTGACCAACCCTCATCTATTTGTAAATAAGACATAGCCTCCTAGCAACATGCCACTCACTGGTTCTTGAAATCGTTTAATAAAAAACAGCTTAATGGCTTCCAAGTATTCGCATGAAATACCAACAGAGGAAAGAAGGTTTTATGAAGAAGATTAGCGCAAATAATAGATCACTTAAATTCAAAGGGGTAATAAGACATGTTTAGGCGAAATGAAGTCAGTCAGGCCGATATCTTCCGATCTGTGCCCTTCTAAGGAGGCTCGTTGGCCAACGATGTTATGTCGTCACGCAATGACACTGAAGGGACAACACCGCATCGAATATCGCTTACCCGATCGCGCACGTCTGACCAACCCGCTCTGCAGCTATATCCGTATGTGCTAATTTTTAATAATTTTAACCGCCAGTTGTGTGTGTGATTATCCAGTATCACTGTGTGCAACAAATTGATCCTCGACGGCCGCTGCCAGACGTCTCCAGGCTTCCCGAATTAGGAGAAGTGCAGTTTCGGGAGGTTAAGGCTTGATTTTCCTTCCCATAAGATCAATCGGATGCTACGATTGATCTGATTGTCCTGCCGTCCACTGTTCCTGAGTTATATTATCGAAGGCCGCGCCAGTCCAGGAGGTAGGGCAATTTATATACAAACGCCGCTACGTGGTGTGCATTAAGGGAATCAGTGCTCAATATTTACCCTTGGCACCACCAAGACACCTGCAAAGGATTAGTATCGGCTTGCAACAACATAATCATATATAGTTTAGTATCCATGGAGTGAATAGATAAGCAAAATAGAAGGCGCTGCAATCACTTTTTTTCAATTCACTATCAAATATCTACGCTGTCATAAGTAAGACATCTTTCATTATATTATTTCAAATCAGGTTGGCTTCGACTCATCTCTATGTTCTGCCGGGCAAATGTGTAGACTATATGAACTTAGTTTCTTTGTTATTGCCTATCCGCGGGGCAAACTCTAGTCACTAGGCTATAATACTGTTATAACTTAGGTTCCGCCAAAAAAATAAAATTCCACCTGCATATCTGCAAAAACACATTTTATTACCTGTCGGCATTTGAACTAATTGTAATTCTTTTATGATGGTCTTCTTTTGTTTACTTATTTATTGGCATACGTTTCTAGAGAACAGCCCAATGTTTTATTGTATTTGTTTATCCCGGATCATTACCCATGTGTTACGGATTGCCTAGACTACGATAAGGGCACAATTGCATTTGTGCAGTCTAAAACGATGGCCTAATTGAGGAAGGGGGGCAGTTCAGCGAAAACTACGATCAAGGCGAGAAGTGTGTACAAAACGGGAAACTAATAGTGACGGACTTTGCGAATTTTATTGAATTACGACCTTCTGCATTACGTTTGGATTTGTTGTCAGTTATACTTGTACCTGTGTTATACGTGTTTGTATAGTTCTAATAAACTCTCTAATAATTCCAACGGCATTTTAACTCGAGTCCCACAACTTGTAACAATACAATAAATAGGTAGCGGGTTCGAGTTTGTACAATGCGTTTAAAATGTGTAGACCAATAGATTACGAAAATACAATGAAGAGAATTTTTACAATATTGTTACAATTTGGGCCACATGCATAACTGTAAACAAAGCAAATTTATTACCCGCCGGCGTTTGAGCTAATAACATTGAAACTGTTTTATGACTGTCTTCCTTTGTTTACTTCGTGTTTAAAATTTGTGATTGGAAAAACAGCCCATTGAGTATTGTAATCTTTATGGTAGTCATTAGCCAGGCGTGATTCTTGGAAAATTCAGTCCACGCAGTCGACCAGACATATTGTATTTGTAAAGTATAAAGCAATGCTCCAATGAGTCAGTCAAGCGATAACCAGCCGCGAGGCAAGACTGTATATTTGATAATCTTTTAGTGACGGACTTTGCGCGTGTTATTGAATCGTGCATTAAGTTTGGACTGATTGTGTTCAGGTATATTTATACCTGTGTTATACGTGTTTGTATAGTTCTAATAAAATCTATAGTAATTCTAACGGCATTTTAATTTGAGTCCCTTAACTTGTAAGAATATTTTCAACGTTTTCGAGGCAATACAATAAGCGGCTTTATCCCTAAAAGCGATCTCTAAATAAATAAAAACCGCTCCTTGTACCACACCAAAGCGTGTATTTTAAAATGCCGTATTTCGGCTGTTATCAGTCAAGATTATCCCGCATCGCTTAACCGAATAAAATTCTGGATTCAACCGACCATTTTTATCCGGATCTGTCACACTTATCCGGGTTGTCGGATTACGCAAACAAGTGTTTATCTTTAAGACGTTAGGCATCTACCACTTTAAAAGATATAAACTCATTTCTAAAGATATAAATTGACAAAATCCGTATTCCACAAATCTTAATCTTACTTAATAAAAAAAACCGACTTCAAAAACTAAAATGTATAAAATAACTTATTTCTAAAGCTATTTTTAATTATAATATCTTATTTTTAATATATATTATCTAATACATCTTAAAGTCGGTGCTTAGTAACTTTCTAAATATAGTAGTAATTGTTATGTTTTACTTTGCACCGACTTCAAGATGTTTTTTTTTATTTGTTACTTTTTAGTGTCTAGCTATGGGTATTAGGCCTACGAAAGGTGCCGCGCCTTAAAAAATATAGGTCCTAAGAAACGGGAATGGAAAAAATATCATAAAATGAAAAAAGGCCAAGTATATTACATTTTTAAGGAACCAAATGGCAGCTATTCCGCATCGAACAAAAAAATAATCACGTAAATCGGACCATAAATCATAGAGTAATCGGTGTACATATATAAATAAAAAAATTGTGATCAAGTTCCTCCTCCTTTTGGAAGGTTAAAAACTACGCTTTAACGGTTTTAAGCGCTTTAATTTATTTGGTATATTTATTCCAATAAATAACCGCGCTTAAAACCGTGAAACGTAGTTTTATTATGGATACAAGTCGCGAAAACCTAAGAATATATTAACTTAATCATACTGTCGGGAGGCCAAAACATTACCTACATTTCGGAACTCACTTAGAAAGTACTATCTGTTCTTAAATAAATATTTACTTATTTATCTATTGTTAATATTGTTACGAGCTGCACAGGACTCGAATTAAAATGCCGTTGGAACTACTATAGAATTTATTAGAACTGTACAAACACGTATAAAACAGGTACAAATATAACTGAACACAGCCAGTACAAAACTGCACGATTCAATAAAACGCGCAAAGTCCTTCACTATATCGCTTATCGAATGTACGTCTTACTCGTATCGTAATCCTCGCTCGATTGCCCCACCCCTCCGTTCGGGCATTGTTTTATAGTAAACTGTACAATATACAATCGATTGCGTGGGCTGGGTTCTTCGAAGAAAATGTAATTTGCACACGTGCGAACGGCCAACAAAGTCGAAAACAATAACAATAAGGATTAGTTCGACACTAATGACGGCCATAAAACAAGTAGAAAAACAATAGCATGTTTTTCTTAGTTAAAATTTTTAAACAAAGTAAACAAAAGAATTCCTAAATGCGGGAAGGCAATAAACTGCTTAACGACAGGCAGCTGTGCGTTTATCTTTGACGGAATGTAACAATATAAAATACTTGTCATGTTTAATGTTAATAAATGTATTTATTTAGATTATTTCGTATATATTGGTATTCTACAAATGTGTCTGGATGTATGTATGTTTAAATTGTACAGTCCTATCTTTAGGTGGTCTGGAAGAGCTTTTAGCAATAAGACCGTCTATTGTTTTGCTAAGCAGTATTGTAATTATGCAGTTTGTTTTTGTATTTGTTTATTTTGGTGAGCAATAAAGTGTTATCTAGTGATCTATCTGTTTTAATAAGGCTCTTGCCTCTATTTACAAGTCTCGCGCGGCCATGCTTGCCTTAGCCAGCCGGCACGGAGTGGAGGTCGCTAGGGCTAAGACTAAACTCCTGGGGTGGAAGTGATAAATGGCATAACGTCGGTAGTAGCTTTGGTGAACCTGCAGCTCACCTCTCCATGCCCCTTAGCCACTCACACTCACGTTGCCGCTCGCCAATCTTGTACCCATGCAGGAAGTGTTGAGTCACTGTCTGCCCATTTTCTGCATATCCCTATAGTCCCAGATACCTAGTTCTATTAGCAATTTATCCCAATCTATCTTGTCGTGTCTTTTGTTCTACACTAACCGGGGCCTGTCCTTGGGTGCATTACTATATGGTATAAAAAGGGATAATCGCCGGTCAGTGTCACGCCACATTTACATCTTTGTCAAGGGGCCTCTACGTGTTCGCCTTCCCATGGCCCCGGGCAAGCCCTCCAAAAGTTCGGGCCTTTTTTGTGGACCGTGATATTCAATGTCATAAATAAATAAATGACTAAATTACGACTGTTTCACATAAATTTGATTTCATTATACATCTTTATATAAATAATTGTTGAATTTTTTTTAATGTATGATACTTTGTCGAAATCAAAAATATTCCTTTGTGAAATATTCTGAATTTTATTGTTAACATTTATATGTAATAAGGATTTGTGTTAAGTAAAATCTGCCAATTATACTAATATTATAAAGAGGTAAGGTTTGTGAGTTTGTTTGAAGGAAGCTCTGAAACTACTGAACCGATTTTGAAACCTCTTTTACCAATAGATAGCTAGCTACATTATTCTTGAATGACAAGGTTATATTTGATTGACACCTAGAGTTTAGAGTTTATATATGTTCAAAGTTATAGTAACTAGTGGTTGCTCAGTGGTCGAAATTCGACCATAATTAATTTGAATTATGAGTTTGAACATTGTTAAGGTTCTGTTGTCAAAGATTATACTTCTATAATCACAGATTTCGCCAAGTTAATTTGACTTGAACAATAAACAAAAGAATATATATGCGTGTGTGTGTGTGTCAAATACATGGTAGTGTGTGTAATGTTTTTTTTGTTATTCATTTAATGTATATTATATGCATAATTTAAAAAAAAATGCATTTTGCACTCCTCTATATAAACTATAGTGTGTGCGAAATTTCATACTCGTTCGTCCGCGCAATTTTCGTAAAAAGGGGTATAAAGTTTTTGCTTCGCGTATTAATACAATGATGACCGGTTAATAACAATATCAAAAAGCGTTGTCCATTATAACCGTTCTATTAACCCGAATATGCGTAATACTTTTGAACGAGCCTATAAATTTCGTATAACTATTATGAATAAGTGGGTTAATGTGGGTCAAGGCAACAAATACCAACGCTTGGTAAAGTCGTAAGTAATATTTCCCAGTGTCGCCGACGAAACCACCCCAATTTTGTCCCAGACCAGCGCTTTATTGGATTTCCTAGAATTGCTTTTAAATAAAGCACAGTTTCCCTCTAAATATTTCTCACGCTGGCGGAATATTAAAAAGTTAAAGCGGCCAAGTGTATGACTGTTCGCGTAAAAGATTCCACAGAGGTATTAGCGGTTTTTCTCATTTTGCTTGTGTTGCGGACTGACTCTGTTGTTCGTGCCTACCCCGCAAGGGACCTGGCGTGAAGTTATGTATGTATGTATGTATGCGGACTGAGAGCACCCCCCCTTATCCGCCCGCCGGAGCGCACATTTTCTCTACGCCCCGCATGCCGCCGACGCCCATAGCTCGCACAGTTAGCAGCTAAGCTAGGCGTCGGACGGAACACAGGATAAAAGAAGCGGCCTTGGAGGCCGAATTGACATTCTGAAAGACTAAACTGAGCCGTCTATTATTGGCCTTAATTCACTGATTTGTTATCTGTCACGAAACTTAAATCATACAGTGGAACGTCGATTATCCGAACGCCAATCAACCGAACGACTGGAAATGATAGATAACTAATACATTATTAAGTGTATTTGTAAATATATTAAATGTATGTAAACAGGAAATAGATAGAAAACGTTAAAAGTATTAGGAATAGAGTTGTACAGAATACTGTAAGTTAGAAAATATAAAAATAGATATATAAGATCATATAAAAGTATATTAACAGCATAGTATAGTATAGTATTGTAAAAATACTTAAGGATAAAAACAAATAGTAGTAAAACGTGTAACTCATAAAATAAATTAATTATATAAATAGTAAAATGTACAGAATGTAAGGACTCGGTAAAAATTTGAAAAATAAAGAAACAAAACAAAAAAAATATAAAGACAAAAAAAATAGAAGGTGTGCGTCTCGGGACGCCCGACAGCAGTGATAACTTAAACTAATCTAATGTAAAAAGCCTTGCAGAGATTTGGGCAAGAAAGTACCAAATATACCTAATATTAACTATTTGGGCAGAGATTCCCCTTTTACCACTCAGTAAGCAATGAACACCATCTACACGCCACACCGCCTTTTATACGAAAATACTACGAAAACTACCCTACATAATAATATTATTATCTATGAAGATTATCTATGTGATATTAATATAATCTATGGTTCTTATAACTGCTGTGATGGACATCGCGTAACATTCGGCCATCCTACCGCAGCCGTGGTCCCCCGCGGCGTGGCAACTATTGAGTGAGTTTGCCTTCTGTCACCAGATAATTAGTTCTCTTCGCCAGTCTTCTGTGCCAGGTAAAGTAGATACAGTGGCCAAAGTTCCCAACAGTGTCCCGTCCACGCATAGGCCGACACGCCATCGCTCCATAGGCGCCTTCAGGGCACCACCACAATGCCGCCGCTAGCTCCGCCGTTGGCCGCGTCCCGTTGACGGCCCCGATATGTCGATCCTCGAGCTTGGTCACACATACGTGGTCACACATACGTGGTCACACATACGTGGTCACACATACGTGGTCACACATACGTGGTCACACATACGTGGTCACACATACGTGGTCACACATACGTGGTCACACATACGTGGTCACACATACGTGGTCACACATACGTGGTCACACATACGTGGTCACACATACGTGGTCACACATACGTGGTCACACATACGTGGTCACACATACGTGGTCACACATACGTGGTCACACATACGTGGTCACACATACGTGGTCACACATACGTGGTCACACATACGTGGTCACACATACGTGGTCACACATACGTGGTCACACATACGTGGTCACACATACGTGGTCACACATACGTGGTCACACATACGTGGTCACACATACGTGGTCACACATACGTGGTCACACAGACGTGGTCACACAGACGTGGTCACACAGACGTGGTCACACAGACGTGGTCACACAGACGTGGTCACACAGACGTGGTCACACAGACGTGGTCACACAGACGTGGTCACACAGACGTGGTCACACAGACGTGGTCACACAGACGTGGTCACACAGACGTGGTCACACAGACGTGGTCACACAGACGTGGTCACACAGACGTGGTCACACAGACGTGGTCACACAGACGTGGTCACACAGACGTGGTCACACAGACGTGGTCACACAGACGTGGTCACACAGACGTGGTCACACAGACGTGGTCACACAGACTTAATACTTGTACTTATTATACACGTAGAATTTAGTACGCCATGTCTTTGTTACAACTATAATATATTTATTTACTTTTATTGTGTCTCTGTCTTATTGAATATGCACCGATTGCTACAACCCCATTAATTATTCAAAAGGAACTCTGTAACACACTTCTGCATAAAACCAATTTAAAAATAAGAACTTGAGATGTAAGTATAATCCATACTTCTATACGAATATTATAAAGGGGAAATATTTGATTGTTTTTTGCATTGAATAGGCTCCAAAACTACTAAACACATTTGAAAAATTCTTTAACTGTTGGCAAGCTACACTATTCCCAGTTGACATAGGCTATATTATATATTCAAAAATAATTAGGGATCCTTACTAAAACTCCAATAGTGTAACCCAAGTGTAAAATCGCGTGCGCTGCGAAAACTGTGGGTGATAGAACAAAATAATGTACTACGACTTTATAGAACACATCATTATTTACAAAAGAGTCGCGATAGCATATGTTTAACTATTATAGTTATGGCACAATAAGGGTTCTTTTATTTTTAAAATTTAATTAAAAATGCCACCGCTTGTTAATATCTTGGTATTCACCCTTATCAAAATAAATAAATTCATATTCAAGACTGCTTCTATTGAATACTACCTACTACCTATTGAATAATACCTTTATGAGAGTTTTTTAATTATTCAATATCACGAGTTTAAAAATGAGTATTAGAAAAGAAACGAGTATTAGAAAAAGGTTGCGTGGTCGCCGCGAACCCTAATCAGCTAACTATGTTCATGCGATGTAGGTGTCACTGGGATACGGACAGTATGACAGGTGAAATATTTTGAATTCGCTTAGTAGGTAATTAAACCAAAAAATGTTCTTTTTAGATACCCGTGCGAAGTCGGGGTAGACCGCTAGTAAGAAATATAAAGAAAAACAATTTTCAGCTAGACATGTTGTGAAGCGGTGTACATAGAATATGAAGTAAAATTAAATTCAAAAAGTGTTCTCCAGTGTAACTTATTTTGAATAAAAACTTTAGAATTTGACTTGGGTCACGCAGATTTTGAATAAGGCAGACTTTAAGTAACACAGACTTACGGGCACGCAGACTTTCGCTCACGTAGACTTTCGGTCGCGCAGAGTTTAGGTCACGTAGAGTTTAGGTGACGCAGAGTTTAGGTCAACTTATACCCAACCCAGCAGCATAACGGCCTGCCATTCTTGGGTAATCCCACTTCTGAATGTAAAAAGCCTTGCAGAGATTTGGGCAAGAAAGTACCAAATATACCTAATATTAACTATTTGGGCAGAGATTCCCCTTTTACCACTCAGTAAGCAATGAACACCATCTACACGCCACACCGCCTTTTATACGAAAATACTACGAAAACTACCCTACATAATAATATTATTATCTATGAAGATTATCTATGTGATATTAATATAATCTATGGTTCTTATAACTGCTGTGATGGACATCGCGTAACACTAAGTTGAACTATTTAATATTGAAATTGTTTAACTTGAGAAAAGCTAGGTAGCTAGGTTATTACTTAAATTTTATGTATATTAATAATTATGATAATGCAAGGAAATATTATTTATTAATAAAATCTTTTATTGATTACAATATATTCATTTTTCTTAGTTAATTTCTACTATATATAACTAGTTTCTTAGTTAAGTTAATCTAATTACCGAAATACGGCTAGCGCTGAGGGTTAGAGAAGGAGCCTGCCTACCGCTGCCGTGTGCGTGAGAGAAAGGGAAGCCATACAGACTGGC
This sequence comes from Dendrolimus pini, assembly GCA_949752895.1. Lineage (NCBI taxonomy): Eukaryota > Metazoa > Arthropoda > Insecta > Lepidoptera > Lasiocampidae > Dendrolimus > Dendrolimus pini. Next base: position 21,457,752 of record OX457136.1, read on the forward strand.
GCCGTAACGCGTTACGCAACGAAGCGGTTTACCCTCCCATAAGAAGTTATCACTTCAATAAAGTAAAAAAAACATACAAAAGAGTAATTAGCCCGGACAACCCAGTTTATCTGGAGAGAGATGAAAAAACACCAATCGAACGATCGCTTATTCGAATTACAACTCTTACAAATTCAGATAATGAGGATGAAAACATAACTGATGCGTCTGAAGCGTTTACTTGCTTACATAACCCTACCTTGCGTTGATTTGAAACGCAAACTGAAAGCGAAGTTTCAAATATCTGTCCTTAGTACGTAACTAAGCCGCTTGTAAGCGAGTAGGCTTGCTTCGACAGACGACTATTGAAGATATCTTTGAGCGGCAATTGTACCTAGTACCTCCTAGTACAGAGGTCGCGATTTATGCCCCTAATGCCACAGATAGGCCACCAGATGCCAATGATGGCCAACTAAAGCCCGGGAAGGCCATCGAAAGTCAAGAGAGGCCAACAAACGTAATGAAGATGTAGCCAACGCAAAGCCGTGAAGGCCATCGCAGCCGCGGGTTGGCCCGCGCGAGCCGCCGACACCACGGCGGCTCTCACACACAGTTACCGGAGGGTAGTGGCCCTCCGAGCTGCAGCCGGGGCAAAGAGCCTCCCGCTCGAAGCCCCCTCACCGACACGTCACACACAAGTGACGTTGTTGAAGATTACTGATGATGATGATGTACCTAGTATGTACTTCATGTCTAAAAACAAGACTATCTGCACTTTTTTTGTTTTATTCCTATTTGTCATCAAAGATATAAATATGGTTTTCATTCTTCACCTGTACAAAAACATGCGATTGAGGGTACGCACTTGGGATTGGAAGGAAACACCAGTTTTTTTTACTAAATGCAACATAAGCTAAATAAACTTACACAACCGTACATGATTCTTCTCCGCAGAGTTGCCCATACACACACAAATAACGACACTGTCTCGAAGACAAGACGTCTCACTCACAATATCGTTGTCGATATTGCATACACCACCTCCTGCTGCTGCGGTGCTCACCTCCGCCTTACCACGCATAGCTCGCTTCAGGATCTCCTTTAAAAACTATGTTAAGCTACTCCTTAACTCAACTGCCCACTAAACTTCACTAAGCCCGTCACTGCATTCTACTAAACTCTTTTTCCAATTCTCTTAATATCTCTCGTATCTTCTATTAAACTTCTCTTCAAACTTTCTCGTACCACGCTTGTCGCTTCGCTGTCTACAACTGAACGCTCTGATAGGCGAGCCTAACACTGCTTATATATCCGGGAGAATCTTCTGGAACTTATAATTCCGATTTATCTTCGTTATTCTTTTATTTACTACCCATCCCTTTCTAAACATGTAACTATCTCTGTCTTTTCCTTCCAGAATCTTCTACCTCTTTCTGAAAGTCTTGAGACCGGCTCACGCTGCCAGAAAGTTCTACCCTCGGACGCACAATATGTCTGGCTGAATCAATACAGTTCGATTATCCGAAAACCGGCTTTCCGAACACCATACCTCCGTTGGTCCGAATAACCGACGCTCTTCTGAACAGTCAGCGACATCTACTTTTCGTTCACAAAAACTTTTAGGCATAACACTTCATTTAAGAACGTCACGTACGCGTAGTGATTTGAAATTGGTGGCTTAAGCACAGATGGCATCAGTAAGTAATCCCATTTAAAAAAAATACACGGCGAATTGAGAACTTCCCCCTTTCTTGAAGTCGGCTAGTCCACCATCATCATTTTGTGGTTTCATATTTAATTATTTTGCAGAATAAAAATAAAAAAAACTAAAGTGGTAATACAAACTCTTTACGCGTTGTGATCCAACCTCGTGGTTGGCATACCTAATTTTCCGGATTTTCCGAAAAACAGTAGATAGATAATTATGTATGTAATAAAATGAAAAAAGGGATAAAAAGAAGAATACTATTGAAGGGTACCACAGAAAAGTAATTTAATAAAAGCTTCTGTACTAAACTATAAGGAGAACGTGGAAAAATTTGATATATTGGAAGTAGGATTATAAAGGTACGGCCCGAAATGAACTACACCGTAAGATGGGGTACATCGTCTGTCCCTCGAGTATTAAATAATAAAATAAAATTTTGTTTCATTGTGAAGTATATTATATTTTACTCTTAGACAGATTTTTTTTACAAAAAACAAAATCTAGAAAAAAAGAAATCGACTCTGCAACATCTTGATCTTCATTTGTTTTTGCTAGTTTTTTAAAAAAAAATTCACTTTTAAGTTCCGTATATTCAATAACAATGAAATATTTACGTTAAATTGAAACTTCTGAATCTAAGTCAAAAAGAAATATTGTTGATATCTGCAAATCCTCACGTTGTCTGTCCGATTAATGAATTTTTTGCTATATCTTTGTTATACAAAGTCTAATCAAATGGATGAGACCATTTTGAAGCTTTAATGAATCCAACACAAAAGGAATCATCAAAATCGGAGCAGAAACAAAAGTTATAGCTAAACATACATAAAACTAAAAAAATGTGTGTGTGTGTGCAGTTTACACGGAATAGAAGTGAAACTTCAAAGAATATACTCTCAGATAATTCTTCTTTAAGTTTAATTAATCTTTATAATATATATATTTCTTGTGTACGTGTGTATGTCACTGAACTCCTCCTAGACGGCTGGACCGATTTTGATGAAATTTTGTGTGTGTGTATGAGTGTCCCGGAATGGTTTAGATCCACAATTGGAACCGGTAGGTGGCGCTGAGATCGGGTTCTAGAATCCTCCTAATCACCGGGAGCGACTTTGGTGATTTTGTTTTTGTGTGTTTGAGCGGGTTCCCCGAATGGCTTAAATCCACAATTGGAACCAGTAGGTGGCGCTGGGATCGGGTCCTAGATTTTTATTTTTCAGAGCAGAACAACGTCTGCCGGGGCCGCTAGTATAAATATAATTCCCTTAGCCTACATCTGTCTAAATATTATAATTCAAATTAAACTTCTTAGGTATCACTCTCCATTTTTTACTGTTTTAGTCTAAAAAAATTATTATCAGTTTTATTTCGGTCCAAATCGAACCTATGTTTAATTATCGGTCTTCTTGACTCTCTAATCTGTACTGCAGGCTCAGTCCTATAGACTTATGTGTTTGTCTCTTTTTAGTGTCGCTTCTTCGTTTCATCGAGTTTCAACCCAAGATTCTAAAGAAGTTTCACTTCAAAAAATATTTACAATACAAATAGTTATAATAGACAAACATATACAGCATTGTAAGTGGTGTTATCAAAGGTCATTGGGCATTTTGTTCGGATATAATATGACCAATGGCGTACACAAACGAAATAGGGCTATAGTAGAATTATTTTGTCGGTGCAGTTTGGGTCATAAATAATCGGAGTATTTCGCTCTCTCTTCCACTCATGGGCCTTATGGGCGGGCATAGTGATGCGCATTATTGTTGTCGATAAGCGTTATCGATAGCGTATTTGGTTTTGTCATTTTGTGGGTTAGTGATATAAATGAAAGAAAGAAAATAGATAAAACAACGTATTTATTGAAATAAGAATAATAATGATTTAAAATAAATTTTTAATTAGGTATCTATGTATTAAAAAACTATAAGTACAAAAGTTTAGAATGTAATAAGTTATATTAAAAATAAATATAAATACTTATATCTAAGTTTAAAATTAACAACAAAAAAGATAATAATGATTTTTATAAGAATGACAATCTTTCTTTGATAAGAACGAGTTTTTATCTTATCACTCATCTTATATACTAATATATAAAGTTGAAGAGTTTGTTTGTTTGTTTGTTTGCTTGAACGCGCTAATCTCAGAAATCACTGGTCTGATGTGAAAAATTATTACAGTGTTAGATAGCCCATTTGTCAAGAAAGGCTATAATATGTCATCACGCTAAGACCAATAGGAGCGGAGCGCCAATGAAGAATGTTCCAAAATCGTTTTTTTTTAATATTCCAAACGGATCAAGTCACGGGCAGAAGCCAGTTTATAATTGTAACGTTACACTTGCACCATTAAAAAAACATAGACAGCTAATGACAGTACTAATGTCAAACTATGTCACTGTCAAGAGAGTTGTAAAAAATAAAAATTTAAAAACTTCGTTTAACCGACTTCAAGATGTTTTAGATAATATATATTAATAATAATAGCTTAAGAAATAAATTATATTTTTATACATTTTAGTTTTTTCGTTTTTGAAGTCGGTTTTTTTAAACGAAGGTTTTAAATTTTATTTGTTACTTTTTAGTGTCTAGCTATGTATGGGTGGATCTACGAATGGTGCCGCGCTTCTTAAAAAATATAGGTCCCAAGAACCGGGAGCAAAAGAATGTTCGTAAAATGAAAACTACTGGGCCAAACTATGTCAATTTTTTAGGGGACCACATGGCAGCTATTCCACGTCGAACAAAAAAAGAATCACGTAAATCGAATAATAAATCTCAGAGTAATAGGTGTACATATGGAACGGAGTGAAAATTATTTCCATGAAAAATGTTCATAAAATGAAAACTACTGGGCCAAACTATGTAAAATATTTAGGGGACCAATTGGAAGCTATTCCGCGTCGAACAAAAAAAGAATCACGTAAATCGGATAAATCACGGAGTTATCGGCGAACATACATAAAAAAAAGCAAAAAAAAAAAGATCCCGACGAATTGAGAACCTCCTCCTTTTTTCGAAGTCGGTTAAAAAGCTGTGACGGCGGTTAAGTGGAGACAAGCTCGAAATTCAAAAATATCAGCTGTTACAATTATTTTATAAATATTATTCCAGACTATTCAAAACTTCCTTTAACGTTATTAAAATAACTACGTATTCCCGCTGGGGTGAGTTCCTATCAATATATGTAAAATGTAACTGTTCTACTACTTAAAACTAAATATAATTGAGCTGATTAGTTTTTTAGCGGAGGACATTGTGTGAAACCTAATGCCTATTCTTCGTCACCTAATTCCAGGATCAAGGTTACCCTTACTTACCTAGGCAAACCTACCAACCAAGCCAACATATACCAGACGTGGACAATTACCAGTCGAACTAATATTAGAGCTGTGGAACAACTTGACTCGAAGAGCTTTTAAGGTTTCGACAGGCCCGTGTACCCTTTTGTGGTTGTCACGGAATAGATTAAATATACTACATAATTAACTTGTATCGTTCATTGCCCACCTTAACCTATTCTGTGGTTAAGTAGGAGGGTCTGACTCATCCCCCCAACGTCACATAATATTAACAAGGATTGTACAAGAGATTTGAAGATCTGTTGATCGTATAAGCATGATCGAATCCATTACACTTTACCAACAAAGTAATAGGCAATCTTAATCGCCGCACTTAACTGGATAAAGTTGGAACATCATGTTTTATTAAAATCCTTACAATCTGCGAATGTACAAAGTACCTAATAAAGTTTATTGGACTATAAAATTATATGGACCTCAAGAGTAAGTCTTTTATGATTGAGTTCCTTATAAAGTTATAATTGTAGGAGAAAATATTGATTTGTGTGATTATAATAACAAAGTTATTTGGTTGATTGTAATGGGCTGTCAATATCTATTATATACCAGACATGGGCGCCGACCCGGCGCGGCGCGTACGTATTGATATACTGTTTATAATATATGTCGGAAGAGGAACCTCCGTGGTGTTCATAAAGAATGTGACCTCACGATTGTTGCCGACCCATATTTGAGTCCTCGAAATAGAATTTCAAGAGTACTCGGTATCGTTTATTCCAAGAGCGTTAAGACTTCCCAGAGAGGTCCGTCCTGTTCGGCGGCTCGAGCAATAATGATTGAGTGTCGACAGTGTGGCCGTATTTATAGTGCTCGGTCCAAGTGTCAGCGCACGTGCACGTGACCACAAACTTTTAGGTTCAGTATTGAGATTAAAATAAAATCTTGTTGTTTAACGTTAATTTCACATTATAATAAACTCATTGTAATTAAATAAATGATTATTGTTTTTGTAATACGTTAATTGTTGTATTTGCGCCGAAACGGCCATACTGACAGCAGCGCGATGCACCAGCCTCGAGGATCGTTGTTATGGATACTAGTCGATTCACATTGTTACACCGTGTACTTATATGTTTTTTCTTCACATTATATAATACCATATTACCATAAAAATTAATTGTAAATAGTATAAAAACATAATAAAATGTGTTTTTACAGATTAGGAGTGGAATTTGTTTTTGTCGGAACCTAAGTTGTAACAATACTATAAAAACCATAACTTCTCTGTACATGCATTACGCAATAAATATTCTATTCTATTCTACAATATGCTGAATTACATGACCAGGTGGAAAATGACTTATTCAATTTTGCGATTTCAGACTATCTGTGTTCTAGTGAGGCACGTGGGCAAAGGTTTCAACCACAAAGGTCCATACAACTAAATAAAATATGTCACTATATTGAAGTGATAACTTCTTATGGTAGGGTAAACCGCTTCGTTACGTAACGCGTTACGGCGCCAGTCTGTCTAGCTTCCCTTCCTCTTACGTTAGATTAGTTTAAAATATCACTTCTGTCGGGCGTCCCAAGACGCACAGCGTCTCTTTTTTATATATATTGTAGTGACAATTCCGTTATTTACTTGACCTATTTTTATGGCCAGTTAACCTGTTAGAATGACTATGCATTAAAAATGGTAGGTCGGGCCGGCATTGTATTCGAGACATTAGAAAACGTTAGTAGTCTACATAGGAGTTAGTGTTTTTATTATATTTGAATAAATAATTTATAGGTAAGAGAGTATAAATTAATTTAATCTTAAGCTTACTAAAATAAATGTACATCAACGCAAAACGAGAAAATTATGCGATTTTATTTTTAACCGACTTGAAAAAGGAGGAGGTTCTCAACTTGATTGGTATTTATTTTATGTACATCGATTACGCTGAGATTTATGATCCGATTTACGCGATTCTTCTTTAGTTTGATGCGGAATAGTTGCCATTCGGTCCCCTAAAAATTTAACATAATTATATTGACTCAATAGTTTCATTTTATGAAAATTTTTGTTTACGTGGACGATGTAATTGTCTTTGGCAAGATTTCCCAATGTTCCCGTTTCTTGGGACCTATATTTTTTTTTAGGCCTAGTACCCATAGCTAAACACTAAAAAGTAACAACTAACAAAAAACTTTTTGAAGTAAGTTTTTTAAACGAAATTTTCTTTTATTTGCTTCTTTTTTTAAATCTGACTATAATAATAAATATGGTTTGATATAGTATAATAACGATATTAAAATCGTCGTAAAGCTTTCATTTAGGCGAATAATTAATAAACAATACAATTAATCAGAATATTCAAAGTGCCTACTATGCTAATATTATTAATAAAACTTTTTGCCCACGTTACCAAACTCTTGTGGTTTTGAGCACAAACACATAAGTGAACTTAAAAGTAGTCAATATCTTACAATTTCAAACAATTTTAAAGCAATATTATATATTTCATCCTTATATACATAATACGTGAAGCACAAACTTCGTACCTTTTTTTACGAAAATGACGCGGACGGAGGAGTATGAAATTTCGCACACTTATAGTTTATATAGAGAAGAAGCGATGACTGCTAATATTTAAAAAAAATATGCACAAAAATACATTAAATCAATAAAAAAATACATTAAATTAATAAAAAAAACATTATACACTCTACTATGTATTGGACACACACACGCATATATACTCTTTTGTTTATTGTTCAAGTCAAATTAAGAGTGTATAAGCATTGGCGTAATCTATGATTATAGAATTAGTATAGTCTTTGACAACAGAACCTTAATAATGTTCAAACTTATAAGTTATAATTTAAATTAATTATGGTCGAATTTCGATGACTAGTTAAATGTAAAACTACAAAACTTTGAATGAATGAATGAATGCTCTTTATTGCATATATATAAGTTACATATATACAATAGGAGGTCTTATCGCCGCCGGCGATATCTTCCAGACCACCTTTACAATGGTTGAAAATTATATATTTATCATAGAACAAAGAAAGAAAGAAAAAATAGAATTAAATTAAATGTCAAAAAAAATACATTAAATGTCAAAAAAAGATTAAATTAAATGGCAAAAAAAAATTAAAAAAATATATATATTGATACGCATACGTTTATTAATTGTTAAATATTATGATGTCAGTGCATTTATTATCCTTAGTCAGAATCATATATATATACCATCTTCATCTAATATTTTAATCATTTATTGCTACTGTCGAAGAATTCCTGTATCGAATAATATGTTTTGTCCGTTAAATATGTAAATAGCTTATATTTATATGTCTCAAATTCGCGGCATGTTTTTATGTCTAATGGTAATTTGTTATATATCTTTATGGACATCATAAATATGCTACGTGCAAACAGTGTTGTTGTGCACCTTTTATTAAATTTTAATAAGTCACATCTTCGTGAGCTTATGATGTCTTCATATTGCTCAGGGTATCTTCTGACATGAAGCGCCACTTCATAGATATATAGACAAGGTAAAGTGAGTAGTTTAAGGCTTTTAAAGTATGGTCTACAGCTATTTCGCCTTTTTAAGCCACAAATAGAGCGTATACAACCTTTCTGGGCAATAAACATGTGTTCGATGTTAGTTGCATTCCCCCAGAATATTATACCATATTTTAATCTGGATACTACATACGCATGATACGCCACAATAACCGTTTTTTGATCGACAACTTTACTAAGCATCCGTAGTGCATATGAGAACTGTATTACTTTATTGTGTATGTGGTCAATATGTGTTTTCCACTTCATGTTATTATCGATGTGTAGCCCCAGAAATTTTGTAGTGTTTGTTTCACTCAGTTCATTGTCCCCATACCGTACCCTTATATCGGAATCGCAATTTGGTCTTTGGCGAAAATTCATTAGATTTGTCTTCTTTAGGTTGATTTGTAAATTATTATGTTCAAGCATAGTATCCTCCTACTTCCCATAAAAAACTCCATAGTCCATAACATAAACTACTAAAAACAAATCTTTTGTTGTTATTTAGTTCATCAGAATGGCAGGCCAAGAAACTGAATTCAATATCAATTTTATTCAATCAGCAGAATATCACTATTATTGACATTCCGTATTTTACGGAATTTTAATTTTTTTACATTAGTGTGAATTAGATAACTATATTTTTGTAGTTTGCATGTATAATTATTATACATATTGTTTGTATAATACACACAAATATATTTTTGTAAAAAAAACTCGTGGTAGCGTAATGGCTAGCGCACGCGTCCCTGACTCAAAGGTCGCAGGTTCGATCCTGGCTAGCGGGACTAATAGGACGCGTGTCCCAAACTCATAGGGCGCGTGTAGAATCCTGACCGGAACGCATGCACCACATGCTAACGGTGAAGGAAGACATCGTGATGCAACCTGCACATCGAGATAACCGATGTGTCAAACCTGCCAAGTGGCCTTGGACAAGCGTGGCGGCTGTTCCTCTATAGTTGGAGGCCCGAGCCCAGCAGTGGGATGTTTATGGTTATTTATTATGTATAATTATTGTGGGGCGGTCGAAGGTCGTGACAAGTGACAAAGATAGTGGTTAAACAGTTAAAGCTGGTAAAACAAACTGGTCACCATTTATTCATTGACAACCATTTAAAAAAATGGTTAAAGTACTGTACTGACGCGTTTATTTACTTAATTATTTAATACTAAACTTCGGACGATTTTATAGGAGTAGGTAGGTTAGTACAACATAAATCCCATCTTGATGTACGGTTGCCAAGCCTGATCACTTATATTCTAGAAAAAGAATCAGTTGGTAGTGGCCGAAAAAAGGTTCTCCGTAAGATTTTGGGGCAAACAAGGAGATATGGTGGTAGCTAGAGGGTCCGAACTTTTTTTTTGACCAGGGGAAATCCGACTGAGGACTAAGCCGCGACAAGGGCAGAACCCTGGGGGGGATAATTCGCGACCTAGTGTGGGATTCACGAGGTGGGGGGTGGCACTAGCATGCCCAGTCAGAACTGGTGCCATGCTATTCCACTTTCCAGTTAGGGATACCCACTAAAACCCCTGGCTGTGCCGTCCTTCGCCTTATGCCAGGGCTACGGGTATATGACCTAGCCTCTTGGGATATTGGGAGATGCATCTTCGAAGTTCTTGTCTGTTTTCTGTATTGACAGATTTTGGTACGTACCTAGACTACTAAGTTACTTTGCTTATAAGTTATGGTGAGAGAAGAAGCGTAACCGCGGCTGCAGAAAAGTGGCTCAAAATAAAAAAAACAAATAATATGCGGCGCTTCGAAGCGTTAAAGCGCAGTTTAATTATCTCTTTCTTCTTCTTCAGATAATGTCCCTCGATCCAGCAGAGTTGGTTGAGAAGGAGTTCCTTGCTCTCCAAATACCCATGAACGCTATTATCGACCGCGGAGATTCCACCATCCAGCAATTTTACAATGACAGCGTGGTGTTCATCACTGGTGCAGCTGGGTTCCTTGGCAAGCAGCTCTTGGAGAAACTAATTAGGTACTAAATAATTTCTTAAGTTTTCAACACTTGTATATATAATAAGACTACGTTATAACTGTATTAAGCGCGGTAATTTATTTTATTTTTCTATTATTCCGACGTTTCGGCTACTTTTCAGTGGCCGTTATCACCGAAAACAAAGATGTCAAGTGTCAATGAGTATTCTTAAAGTTTTATTTAGCCTATCGCCAACTTGTTCATTTTAATTATTTAGTTTCAATTTTGTTTATGGTTATTATTTACTCTATGAGGGCCTTATCTAATTTACCACCGTTTGGCAACATATTGTGGTTTGAAAAGAAGCGGCGCAAGAAACTCTTCAGCACATATGCCTAGCTCTAATAATTTTATATAATATTATATTAAAATGGGTGGATGGAAAAATAAAAGAAATGACCAGTCAAGTTGGTTTGTGTTCCGCTGCACGCAGAAAGAGCTCACAGTGTTTTGAGGTCTGGCAATTGGGTTTTGCCGGGTTTGGGCCTTAATAGTTTTGATGATCGGATCCCAAGCAGGTGGTACTTGCCAACCATCTTTTCTATTGAAATTTGGGTGTTTTTTGATTTCAATAAACTCCCGCATCATTCTAGGTGTGAAACGATTCTCTTTCGCGAGGATTTGTGTATATTCGTGGTAATTAGGTACTATGAAGGTTGACATGTACATAGTGTGGTGCTTCGGTGGTCCATCCATGTTGGTGAAACACCACAAGGCGAGAGCTCCTGCCCTGATAGCCCGGAAGCTAGGCTCGACCGCTAAAGGGGAGTGCAAAACATGACAACAATTTGTACTTCCGATTTATCATTAAACTTATGACTATATATACAGAAATCTTAAGTTCTAATGATAACACTAGCTTCTGTCCGCGACTTCGTCCGCGTAGAATAGTAAAAAAAAGTAAGTTAAACAACCTCCCCGATTTTGAGACCTTTTCATTGGTGCTCCGCTCCTATAAGTTTTAGCGTGATGATATACAGCCTTCCTTCCTCGATAAATGCTATCTAACAATGAAAGAATTTTTGAAATCAAACCAGTACTTTCTGAGATTAGCGCGTTCAAGCAAACAAACAAACAATCTCTTCAGCTTTATATATTAGTATAGATTTAAAACCTAAAGATGTTCGTAGATGCATCTCCGAAGGTTTTGTCTCTTTCTATATTGACACGTACATGGTCTACGTTGCTAATTAATTAGCAATAAATTATTCCACGTACGTGGCGTAACAGGTATTAAAGATCGAAAGTAAACTACTTCTTGAAATATAGCCCTATACAGTAGTATGTAGTCATTGGTTGCAAAGGAAAGAAAGAAGGAAAAATACTTTATTTCAAGAAATAGCGACTCAATTATGTTACTCATATATTATTATTTTTTCTAATGTAGAATATATTTAGAACTAGCTTCCGCCCGCGACTTCGTCCGCGTGGTGCGATTTTTTAACTATCCCACGGGAACTCTTTAGTTTTTCGGGATCAAAAGTATTCTATATGTCGACCAGGGATATAAGCTACCAACATACAAAATTTCATTTAAATCGGTCCAGTCGTTTCGGAGATAAGCCGATACAAACAGACAAACAATAATACTGAAAAAGATCTAAATTAGTTATATTTCACTTCTTACATCTCCCTGACTCGGTGTTTAGCATTTTTTTTCATTGCACAGAAATTTGACCATTTTATTATATGTATAGATTTGTACGCAACATTTTCAGCAAACAACATTCAACTTCTTATTATAAAAATAATAACAGCCCATAAATGTCCCACTGCTGGGCTCGGACCTCCCATTAAGGGGGGGAACGGACAGTATACCCGCCACGCTTGTCCAAGGCGGTTTGGCAGGTTTGAGACACTTATGTCGATGTGCAGGTTACATCACGATGTTTTCCTTCACCGTTGTTAGCACGTCGTTATTATAACATTATGCACATTAGGTTATAAGATTGACTAAGTGGTGCATGCGTTCCGGCCAGGATCGAACCCGCGCCCTTTGTGTGTGGAACGCGTGTGCTACCCATTACGCTACCACGACTCATTGCTGTGCCGGAATTATAACCGACACAACGCTGATTTTGAATGCAAATATTCCTTTTGGCGTGATACCATAACGACCCGTTTTTTTAAAGTGAAAACTTTTTGCCGCGTTGGGCACTTTTTGGTGGGGGAAAATCTTATGGGTTTGCGTCATCGACATGATTTTTGTAGTATATCTGTAGCTATACAGCTGACGTATTGTGCAACATTAGTGTTGTGTATATCTTATAAATGAAATAGAAAGATTTAGTGAACAGTTCAATGTGTATATATTGTTACGACCTACACAGGACTCGAATTAAAATGCCGTTGAAATTACTATAGAGTTTATTAGAACTACAAACACGTTTAAAACAGGTGCAGTAGAAACTGCACTATTCAATAACACGCGCAAAGTCCGTCACTATATCGCTAATCGAAAGTACTACACACGTCTTGGTAGTATCGTAGTCGTCGCTTGACTGCCCCCCCCCCCCGCCGTTCGGGCATTGTTTTATACTAAATTGTATAATACCTACAAAGGGGCCGCGTTCACTGAGTTGATCTGCACATCTGGCAAGCTTCGACGCAATGCAATAAAATCAAGGATTAGTTCGACACACCTGTCTAATGATGGCCATAAAACATGTACAATAACAATATAACATTTTACTTAATTACAAATTCTAAACACAAAGTAAACAATAGAATTCCAAAATGCGGGAAGGTAATTAACTGCGCTTTATGACAGGCAGGTGTGCGTTAACCTTTGTCGGCATGTAAAAATACGACACATGTATTAGGTTATACCAAAGAAAAATGTTGCCTCATGTCAGTGACGTGGCAATAGTAGACAATCGCTGTATCTGATCATATTCGATTGGATGAATCGATACACGTTGTCATACGTATTAAACATACTAGTATGTTACTATAACACGTCGACAAAGTGAATGCACACCTGCAGTTTATTACCTTTCCCCGCATTTAGACTTCTTTTATTTACTTAGTGTTTAAAATTTCTAATTAGGAAAATATCCTATTGTTACTGTACTCGTTTTTGGCCGCAAGTGTGCAGATTACGTTTTCTTGGAAAATTCAAAAAGTTTTCACTTCTATCGGCAGTCTCTATAACTGCAATTTTATTTTGTTAAATTTGTTTACAACTATTTAATTATTAAACCAACTGAATAAATTGAAATGTGAACCAGCAGTAAGTAACATTATTACCGTGTTAAAGGTGAATCTATCCATAAATATTCCATTGTGTATTTTGTTTTTATTTTTCGTCGATGGTTCTATGGAAATTTAGTTCATAAATAATTATATAATTATAATACCTTGTTTTGCTGATATATTAAATTTAAAGTCTTTAGATTTCAGTATGTATAATTTATGATTTCACAGCTTTTTATGTATTAGATTTATAGATATAATAACTTAGTTATATTATTGTTACGAGTTGCGGGAATCGAATTAAAATGACGTTGGAATTATTAATAGAGCTTATTAGGACTTTACAAATACGTATAACACAGGTTCAAATATAACCGAACACAACAAGTCCAAACGTAATGCAGAAGGTCGTAATTCCAAAAGACGCGCAAAATTCGTCACTTATTAGATTCCCGATTTTAGTACACACGTCTCGCTTCGCTGGTGGTTCTCGCTCGACTCCTTCCTCCCTCAATCGGGCCATTGCTTTATACTGCACAGACGCAATATGTCCGCCCGGCCGCGTGGACCGAATTTCCTAGAATCAGCTTGTACTTTAAATCCGTAACACCTGGTTAATGATAAGTAAATGAGTAAACAAAAGAAGACGACCATAAAAGAACTTCAATGTTATTAATTTAAATGCCGACGAGTTATAAATGTGCTTTGTTTCAGATATGCTAGTGAGTTTTGTTTTTTCGGGACCTGAGTTGTAACATTATGTAGGTTATTTATGTTAGACATATGTAAGGCGAGTGACATGTGTGATTTATAATATTGTTACGAGCTACAGGACTCGAATTAAAATAAATGCCGTTTGAATTACTATAGAGTTTTTTAGACATGTACAAACACGTATAAAACAAGTAGAAAATGAAACTGGATGCAAACAGTTCACACTTTTATTCAGTGCAATTCAACACGCGCAAAGTCCGTCACTATGTCGCTAATCGAAAGTACTACAAGTCTTAATCGCGTCGTAGTCGTCGAATGACTGCCCCACTCCTCCGTTCGGGCATTGTTTGATACTCAATTGTATAATAGAACAAAGGATCGCGTTCGCCGAGTTAATCTCGAACACCTGCCAGCTTCGATGGCCATAAAACAAGGATTAATTCGTTCGACACTAATTACAGCCATAAAATAAGTACGATAACAATAGATGTTTTTAAAGTTTAAACAAGAAGTAATAAAATAATTCGTTTTTACAACAGGCCAGATGTGCGGCCTTTGTAACAATATTAAGTAGTAATGAAATGAGGTTCTAATGAATGAAAAGGTTGTGTTTAATCGCAGACATTATTCATAACCACATATCAATGTTTAAACTGCTTTTATTGTACTGTCGAATTACATTTAAATACTTCTGTGAAGTGAAACTTCTTTAGAAGCGTTGTGATTTAAAAATAAATGAAACGAAAAAGTGACACTAAAAGAGATAATGACATAAAACATATTTTTCACTACCTGTTCGGAATACAGATATCGGGCGCCGGCTTTCGATTGTTACGCGATACATTCGTATGCACTTTTTTTATCGCGTCGAAAAGCGGGTACACCGGTGATGCACTTGTAGACGCACGGTTACTGCTCTCGCGCAAGAAAGTTAATATTAAATTATTTATTCATAATTATTGTTAATACAAGTGTATGGAACATTAAATTAGTTAATATACACAGTGAACAAGTGGTCGTAAGGAAATAGGACGAGGCGCGGGTGTATTTAGACAGACTTTTATCTAACCCCCGTAGTGTTTCCCTTGTAGTAGTTTGGTAGGATATTTTATATATTTCCTCTCAAGGGGCGCCCCTCCCTTAAAATACTGACGAATTAGTGTTCACCCTTGTTCCTGTTCCCGCCACCGTCGACTGGGGTACCAGGTAAATACCTAAGTACCAAAAATTACCTTGTGGGTTTGGACCGTCGGGTTACCGATCCCGCCGTGTACGGTACACTACCTGTTAGTATAAATTTTCATTTTAATAAAACTAACAATTCGAATGAATTTTATCTCTAGCTGTATATATTTAAGGCAGATATTCTTTTATACGTAGATTAAAGGAAATTGTGCGTAACAGTGCATTGAATTTTAAACTTTATACTAGTGGTTTAATATGCAATTAATATTGAATTTTTTTAATTATAATATGTTGGCGGATGTAGGCTATAGGAATTATAGTGTAAACTCTATATAACGACGCTGAAGGTACTGTACATTTTATGGCGTTATAGAAAGTTGTCGTTAAATGGACAGAAGTTATTTTCGTCTAACGTCTTTTGCTGCACCAGTTATTTTGTTGTATTTTTTAACTTACTTTATTCATATCTTGCGATATTAGGGCATCTTGGTGATAAAGGATGTGTACTTAGCAAATTCAGTATTTCGAAATTTCTTAAATTTTTTGGTGTGAATGATGCCGACAGTCGAGTTTATTACGGGCTAGAACAATTAAGTTATAAAAGAATGTACAAAGCTGCGAAGCATTTACTAATTTTGGCAGCTTAAAAGGTTAATAAGGTTAATTACTTAATCGTAATCGTTTTTAAGACTGGGTGTAATGCTATATAGAGTATATCATTGTATGAATGTCAAGCTAAACCCACCAAATTCGATGATGATTTCGACGCTTAAGGGAGTTTGTCGTTAAACCGAGTGACGTTAAATGGAGTTTACACTGTATATTAGTAGTAATAAACGTGAGAGAAAAATCATCCGTGAGTATTTTCATTGAAGTGTCACTTCTATTGCATGTGAACTGAAAACACAAACATTTTTTTGTCATCGATTTTGAGGTCTTGTGCAGTTCATGTCATAGTGACTAAGGCATTCGTGCAAGGCTTGAAAGCCGAAAACAAAATCAAACTGGCTGAAGTTTAATCACACAGCTTGCCTATCCGGTTCTATTGTACCTTTAAATTCAATTAATCGGTTTTTAGCGACAAAAGTTCGTTAAATTGGTTTTGTTCATTGAACCGGTTTCGAAGTTCTTTCCGCCAAACAAAGATTTTAGGGGAATAAATGCTCCAGTTTGGAGGCCCTGCTTGACTGTCTACACTATTACACAGTATTAATTTTTCAGGTCTTGCGAAGTAAAAAAGATATACATGTTGTTGCGATCTAAAAGAGGCATGACTCTAGAACAGAGGATCAATCTGATGTTAAAACAACCGGTATGTATCTACTATATATGCTCCTACTACCGCAAAAGGGCGTGTATATATATATATATAAATAGAGAGAGAGAGAGAGAGAGATAACACTTTACTGCACACCCAAATGTGCAATAAAGTGCACCCAGATTCATAAATACTTAAAGTAATTTAAGAAATAAATATACAAATACATACATTAGTTTGGGAAGTCAAAAGCTTACCTGGATCACGTTTCAACATCGGAACTATTTTATAACAACAACTAACTGATACGCGCCCGCTTCGCGTGCCGTAAAATTCGTTGTTAGCTGAACTCTACTTGGAGAAAGGAAGGTCCATGCCAAATTTCAAGTCTATAGATATTATAGTTTCTGAGATCTCGTGATGAGTCACTATATACTTGTACGTGGAGAGATATATATAATAATTGATTAAATTATTATATATATCGATATATATAATTGATTAAAAAAACTTAAATCAAATAGTCAGATCTCACAACAATTATTAATGAAAATATTTTATTTGTCTTTCACCATTGACTTTTGATTGTAAATATTGTTTTTCAAAATGTAATGAACCTCTTTTTGCTGATTGTACAAGGAATTTTAAGTTTCAGTACCCCTTTGTACCCCTCTTTACGAAAAATTTCCGGACGGGGGGAGTATGAAATTTCGCCCACTTGTACTTTATATAGAGAAGAAGTGCAGAACGATAATATATGTAAAAAACAATTCACACAAACTACTATGTATTGGACACACGCATATATACTCTTTTGTTTATTGTTCAAGTCAAATTAACAATGTAGCCTTGGCGAAATCTGTGATTATAAAATATAAGTATAGTCTTTGACAACAGAACCTGAATAATGTTCAAACTTATAATTTAAATTAATTAAGGTCGCATTTCGACGACTGGGCGACCACTAGTTCCATTCCATACTTCTACAAACGCAAAAGCATCTATGAGACTACAACTTTTTGTAAGATGATAAAAAGGATCTTACGCTGCCCTATTGTTCTTAATACCTCGCTTTTAGGCAACGTTGGTTAATTAATTTGCACTCCATAATACTATATTAAAAGAAAAGTATTAATTTTAAAACTTCATTAACTTTTAGTATCGACCTATGACTATTGGTTGATGTGAATCTATTAATTAGCATTGAATAGGTTAATTATAGATTGAATGACTCTTGGTTTTACGTTATGTCATGTTGTAGAAGTAATTTTTTATTTTATTTATATTATATATATATTGTTATATAGTAGGTTGATTTAACGGGATGACTGGCAGAAGGCTGAATTAGGGACCCTTTCCCTAAATAAGGGAAGCGTAAGCAAAAAAGATAAATAACCTATAGTAGAATTATTTTGTGCATGCAGTTTCGGTCTTAAATCAAACTCGGCCTCAGCCCAGTTAGGGCGGTGAGCATGTTGCGCGGGCGCAACGCCATTATCGATAAAAACTCATTCTTATCAAAGAATGATTATCATTCTTATAAAAATCATTATTATCTTTTTTGCTGTTAATTTTAAACTTAGATATAAATATTTATATTTATTTTTAATATAACTTGTTACATTCTTAACTTTTGTACTTATAGTTTTTTAATACATAGATACCTAATTAATAATTTATTTTAAATAATTATTATTCTTATTTTAATACATACATTGTTTTATCTATTTTTTTTCTTTCATTTTTATCACTAACCCACAAAATGACAGAACCAAATACACTATCGATAACGCTTATCGACAACAATAATGCGCAATCACTATGCCCGCCCATAAGGCCCGTGAGTGGAAGAGAGAGCGAAATACTCCGATTATTTATGACTCAAACTGCACGTACAAAATAATTCTACTTAGTAGTGGCGCGTGGTGGAAATTTGGCTAGGGTACCTAAGCCGGTTGAAAAAAACATACCTTATGATGCGAGCATCAACTACACCGTTGTTGAATAAACCTACGTTTTAACTCGCGATTAATTTTCTTGTTACAATTTGTATTTTTTATTTTGCAATCTTACCTCGTATTTTGAAACAAAAGCTGGTGCCCAATTAGGTTATGAGTTGCTATTTCATCCAATACCTACGTATGGAAAGCCGCCGAGCGTAAGAGATAGTACAGGAATAAATTCATGGCGCCTTCAACCTTTTAGTCGCTAGTTAATTTATAGAGGGACACTAGTAATAATATGTTTGAACAGAACGCGTAAACGCCAATTTGCAAATAGCCTACTTTACTACAGTGAAGTAGGATATTTTATATATTTACTTTCACGGAGGAACACTATTCCGTCAGTATCGTCTGAGACACGGTACTCCCTGATGATACTGACGGAATATTGTTCCCCTTGTTCCCATTCCCACCCCCGGATAGAGTACCAGGTAAGTACCTTAGTACCAAGAATAACCTTCTGGGCTTGTACTGTCTGGCTACCTATCCCGCCGTATACAGTACAGGCCTCAAGCGGATGTCTTCTCGTTCAAAAAGAGGGGTTGGTGTAAGATAATAAGTGAAAGACCTCCATTGATAATTCGTAACTTTTTTCCTATATTTATAAATTAAAACAAGGAAGAAGAACAGAAGAACTTATTCTTGTTGGAATAGAGAAAGAATACCAATTTCTGCAGCAATGGTAGAGCATCTGCCCGTGTAGATGACGCTCCTACTACTTCTAGAACTTCTAGTTCTAGTACATGTCGTTATAGCAACCTTGAGGTGTGTTCCGGCATTAGTGGCCAGTTCTGGCATTACAGCTCTCCCTTCGAGTCCGGCAGCACATTGCTAGCAATTTTGGTGTTGATCCGGCAGTGCTCTCCGGGAAAGACAGGGGCCTTTCCGTACCCCGCACCAGCTAGTCACACTACCCGCTGGGTTATGTGGATAACTGCTCACTCCGCTTTATTCTCGTTTCGCTGATAATAACGCACTTTCAAAACTCTCTTCTTAAAAATAATATTTCTTAGTTTTGGTCCACGGCAACGCATTGGCTAACATCCATAAGCGACGGTAACCAAATCAGGTCATTCCGCCTGCCTGTTTTCCTGCTTCAGGTAATATAAAAAACAAGTGCCCTTAAGCGATTGTCACAGCTTGCCATCGGGTTGGCCGTCTGGCTGTCTCCAGTACTATAATAAACAAAACACACGGAATTTCGTCCTAGTAATTTCTCATGTTTGAATTCAGGTATTCGAAAAGATACATGACAAGAAACCAGGCTTTCAAAATAAATTAATACCGATCAATGGCGACATCTCTCAACCTGGCCTCGCTATAGATGCTGAAGACTGGAAGGTGTTAACTAAAGAGGTGGATGTGATATTCCACTTGGCTGCTACAACTAGATTCGACGAGGAACTTAATCGTGCTACTCTTCTTAATGTGCGGGGCACTAGAGAAGTTATAACGTTTGGTAAAGCTTGTAAGAAGCTAAGGTACGTGTTAATCATTTTTGAAGTGAAACTTCTAGAATTGTTGAGATTTGAAACTCCATGAAACGAAAAAGCCATACTTAAACACGTATATCTATAGAACTAAGCCTGCTAGAGATGAGATACATTTACGTTGTGCAGGATAGATTAGAGAGTCAATATACGATGATTGAACATAAAGATAACTGATACTAATATTTTTTAAACTAAAACAGTGAACAAGTTAAAGTAATACTTGAGAAATTTATTATGTTAACGGATGTAGGCTAAATGAATAACATTTATATTAATAAAAATTAGAGAAGAATTATCTGTGAGTAATCTCTAAAAATTCTATTAAGTTTCACTTCTACTGCGTGTGAACTGCACACACAATTTTTTTTTGTTTATTTTAGAGGAACGGGTCGTACGTTTGTTTAAGGTATCTTGGCGGGTTTGACGCATCGCTTTCAATCATAACCTTAGTTAATTTAACTTATAAAAAATGAGCTTGGGCAGTTTTTAGCTAGACGTGTTGCTGGGAAGTTTCTTGCCGCTTCTTCTCCTAAGCCCAAATCTCCTCTTTCTCCTCAGAGTTGCGAAGCGGTGTACATAGAATAGGAAGTAAATTTTAATTTTAATCTATATGTATGACCTTCAAAAAGTATTCTCCAGTGGCAGTGTCCCCGAGAAGGGAGCCGGTAGAAGCGTTTCCTCTGCGTCACTTTACCTGTCATGGCTGTTGCGTAGTGCTTTCTCGACGAGACGAAAACTGCACGTGATCATTATAGTGAAGGAAGATTCACCCAGCAGGGATAGTAGTAGCATGTCTGCCTTACTCGCCCCATCACCATGCACTGAAACATCCTGGTATTCATGACCCTTGTCAGGGCCGTGTTTTCACGGAATGGTCACTTCCATGATTCCTGATAGGAGGATACGGATCCTATGTATAGCTTATGAAGGCATAGTATGAGATATCATATCTCTTCTACATAGCCGACGCAATCATACAAACTTTTTGTAATACCTTAATTCAGGGAAATAATTAGCTACTGCTTTTTTCTGCGTCGTAAAGACATACAAATAAGCAGACGAATCACCATGTCTAGTGGAAATTGTGGCCACACCATTTCAGTATTGCCCCATAAATATGATGTGATGTTGTTGCTCTAGGAAGGAACTTGGGTACGTGCAACCTACTTTATTACTTTGCTTTCCTGGTAGGCAGGAAGTCTTGTTTGCCTACCAAGAACGCAAGAACCTAAAGGAGGTTACGCGTCTCGGAGGCTTTAGGACGGAACCTAAGGTACGTGCAACATTCTTTATAGGCTTGAGTTCCTAGTAGACAGAAAGTCTCGGGTGCCTACCAGGAACGCAAAAACATTAGAAAGGTTACGCATCTCAGAGGCTATAAGAATCATCGCCCATCTTGAATATAGGTTATTTAGGCTTGGCACCAATAATTCCATTGCCTATCCTTCTTTCGAGAACACAGCGAAATCGTTCGGCGGAAGAAATAAGCAGGACTGGTAGGTAAGGAGCTTCAGCCAATTTTACTGACTGTTTTTATTTGAACATTTTCCAGAACATTCGTTCACGTATCAACAGCGTTCACTCATGCCACAAGAAGCCGAATAAATTGTGATATTTTGGAGGAATTCTATCCATGTCCAATAAACCCTGAGCACTTGATAGAAATTGCTGAAGGCAAAAATGATTGTGGACTAAGGGACCAAATACCAGAGTATGTAATTTCTAATTTTCAATATAAGAACGTAATTATTTATTGCTTGAAATAGGCAACCAGGCAGATGATCTACCTGACAGAAAGTACCGTCACCTATGAACGTTTACTACATCAGGAGAGAGATAGTTATGTAAATTTCTACTGTTAATACTTCTGAATGAAGTTAAATTATTACTTTTGTTTGAGTCATAGTTTCCTTTGGATAAAGGCTGGAATTGAAAATTAGTATATTTGAGTATTTTTGATTGTTTATTTACCACAATTTTATATTCTTGATTTACATGTACAACGTCTTATTACGCATAATCTTTTTTTAGTGTGTACGTACGTTTACGGCAATAATCTTTTCTTTCTTTTTTTTTAACCGACTTCGAAAAAAGGAGGAGGTTCTCAATTCGTCGGGATCTTTTTTTTTTTTGGTTTTTTTATGTATGTTCGCCGATTACTCCGTGATTTATGATCCGATTTACATGATTCTTTTTTGTTTGACGTGGAATAGCTTCCAAAAAAATTTTACATAGTTTGGCCCAGTAGTTTTCGTTTTATGAACATTTTTTATGACAAAAATTTCCTTTTCGTTTCATATGTACACCGATTACTCTGAGATTTAGATTCGATTTACGTGATTCTTTTTTTTGTTCGACGCGGAATAGCTGCCATGTGGTCCCCTAAAAATTTGACATAGTTTGGCCCAGTAGTTTGCATTTTACGAACATTTTTTTGTTCCCGTTTCTTGGGACCTATATTTTTTAATAAGCGCGGCACCATTCGTAGGTCCACCCATACATAGCTGGACACTAAAAAGTAACAAATAAAAAATAAAAACTACATTTAAAAAAACCGACTTCAAAAACTAAAAACTAAAATGTATAAAATAACTTATTTCTAAAGCTATTATTATTATTAATAATATATATTATCTAAAACATCTTGAAGTCGGTGCAAAGTAAAACATAAAAATTACTATATTTTGAAAATTACTAAGCACCGACTTTAAGATGTTTTAGATAATATATATTAATAATAATAGCTTTAGAAATAAGTTATTTTATACATTTTAGTTTTTTAGTTTTTGAAGTCGGTTTTTTTAAACGAAGTTTTTATTTTTTGTACCAACGCGTTTCGAGCTTCTATAGAGGGAATGGATAGAGGATAGAGGGGGATAAGATAGAAGAAACAGGATAGGAGAGATGGGATAGAATGCATGGGACTAAATGGAACAGTGATGAGATGAAGGAGAAAGCCGGCTACCAGAACACTAGTTATATTCCCATTGGAATCAGGTCTAGATCCAGTAAGCAATCGTCAATTTTCATGTATTTTTATTTCAGGTTGATGAGTGAGTGGCCTAATACCTACACTTTTACAAAGGCTGTTGCTGAGGAATTGGTCAGACTTTCTTCTGGAGATCTACCGATTTCAATTATTAGACCACCTGTAGGTATGTATGCATTATTTAAACTTTCACCTTGTTGTCCTAGTCTGTTTGTAAGTCACCTCAGAAATTAACAAGGTGACAAATTTATTGAACATGTGGAAGCTTTGTACGTCTACAAAGTGTAATATAATAAAATAAAATAAAATATGAAAATTGAGAATTATAAATTATCGGGTAGGTATGAATAAAGTTTAATTTACATAAAAAATTTTGACTTTTAAATTATCTGCTTTGACGTGGATTTTATTAGTTAATTATACATTGAAATTGTAAGTATTGATTAAAATATACAATAATGGATGTAGTGAGGTATAAATACATTTCACACACTTATTTATTATGAATTTAATGATGATATGTATTTAGGGATATACTTATGACTTATCAAGATCTGTCATCTCGTTTGACAGAGGTCTCATTCTACCGAAAGGCTCGCCTGTACTTGGGGCAACGTTCGAAAACTGCCGTCCAGCATCTAGGGAGCAGAGGAGTCTACACCCCTTTTGACGAAGTGAGTTTGCCTTTCCCGGGGCACTCTCAAGCACTGATGTGCTAAGATCAGCGTGGGCGTAACTACGTTCTACGTCTCATGCTCTTGCTGCCATAAGCGCGGGGTACATGGGAGGAGGGTGGTTTTAGTGGAGTATTGAGTTTTCGAGTCTCCACACAAGCCGGCGATTTGACTCTGGTGCCCATTCGTGGTGTCACCTCTCGTCGCTTTGGTCTAATCCCTAATAAAGGACCCGGTAGTGTGCGAAATGTATTTACCCGACCTCAAAAAAAAAGCATTCGAAAACTCATTTTCTTCCAACTCAAGCGCGGGCACATGGGGGCAGGTTCAGGTTTAATGGTGTATTTAGGGATGACTGTACCAGAGTCCCACACTAGCAGTGCGGCGCCTAATCTTGCCGCGTAAGGTCTAACCCTTTGTGGGGGCAAAGGGTTCAGTATTGTATGAATTATATTATTTCTGCTTTACTAAATAAAAACGCAATGGTGTTGCCATCCAGCGCGGTAATACGGCCAGCGTTTTGAGTACCTTCCCAACCAACAGCGATTTGGGTCTTATATTTTTTTTGCAAGCATGTGACTTCCATCCTCGGACAACCAGACGAACTGGTATTCGGCACCGCTATATAGTGGAAATACCACCTATACGAGCAAAGCGCTTTGAGTCTACCTTCATTATGCGCACCGCAAAGGAGTGGAACACGCTACCGGAGTCTCTTTGTACCAAAACCTACAACCTGGGTGTCTTCAAGTCTCGTGTGACTAGGCACCTGCTAGGTAAGCGTGCTCGATCTTAGACCATATCTCCGCTCAAATCGAGCGAGATAATGGTCAAACGCGAAACTATACGTGATACAAAAAAAAACACTACCCAATCTAGTGACATGCTTGCATCACTACCTAATGTAGTGAAATGCTTATTCTTGTAAAATTTATTTTATGATCCTATTATATCCTATCCTATCCTATTTCCTAGGTACCAAAAGAATAAGCTTAATTACCATTTTTTTCTGTTTTTTAGTCGGTTGTACTGCTTACGAACCTACTCCCGGCTGGATTGATAGAAATAGCGTCATGGGACCTAGTGGCGTAAGTATTACTAACATCCTTTCGTTATATATAAAAATCGGCTGCCGTATGTTTTAAGCGTTGGTAACAAAATATTATCTGCGAACCCTTATAGAATAGAATAGAAATTTTATTTATTATCTCACATAACAATGTGCAAGTAATATAAGATCTGTTGTGTGAGACTGGTGCCCATTGAAGATCTGTACAGATCTGTATTACAGATCACCAATGCTTTTTTTGTTGCAGGAGTTCAGTAAACAGGCAGACGGCCCACTTGATGGAAAGCGGTTACCATCGCCTATGGACATTTTCAACACCAAAGGTGCTACAAATGCGCTCCTGATCTCTTAAAGGGAGACTGGAACCTGGTCACTACTGTCGGAACACAACACAAGGTTGTTATGGTGACATACTTTAGATCAGGGGTGGTAGCTATCCAGTCGGGCAAATGCTCTACCACCTGGCTGCGTGTTGTTTTGTCGCCTTTTATGATAGGCTGCCTGGCCGCTCCACACTTCATGGCGAAAAACAAACTAATTGTAAGGTAACGTGAGCGTGTGTGCGTGTGCGTAATAATTCTGTGTATTGTGGCGAACGATGGTGGAACCATCTAGTTAGTTTTAGAACGTTTGGAAAAATCTAGAAAAATCTAGAACGAAAAGACAAGGATGGATATATTTAGAAAAAGATAGACGATAAACGAAAGAAAGAGACAGATAGATGTTAGAAAGAGATAGACGACAAAAGAGAGAAAGAGATAGATAGATGTTAGAAAGGGATAGATGTATAAACGAAAGTTCCCGAACAGAAGGTTCGGGAAAGAAAAGACAGAAAAAGATAGACGGGTTCTAGAAAATTCTTCCAGGTATATAAACAGCGTAACGCTCGCCTACCGGGCAGTTTAAAGTTGAGTTCAGTCCAAGACGGTGTAACGACAAGTGCGATACTAAAGAGTTATCGGAGAAGGTTAATAGAGTACAGAGACGAATTAAGTGGTGAATTTAGTGAAAGTTTGGTGGACAGATACGTGAAGGAGCTGTGTAGCGCAGTTCGAAAGAGGAACCAGAAGCAAGCTACCCGCGATAATATCGGAGGTGGTCTACGCAATATCGGCGACGGTATTGAGGGTGTGTTAACTTATCTTGAACATGAAAAGGATTATACCTGGCTACCCGAGAGTTGTGACCGGAAAAGAATAGGCAACCTAACATTTGCATGTTCTATGGGCTTCATACTTTCGATTGGTATAGAATTTGTTTAATAAACAAACCGGACTAATGTTAAAATTTTTTTTTTAAAGATTAATTAATCATGTACTGGGCTGAATTTTTTTAGGCAACCCATATCGACGGTTAAAAGGTAATAGGGTATAAGCGACAAAAACTAAATTGTTCAGGAGAGCAGTTTAAAGTTTAAAATTTCAGAAAAATGGAGATAACTTTTCATTTCTTGTCATATCGTGAAAAAAAAAAGCATTAAATGGTAGTTTTATTTATTTGATTCCACGTTGTTTTATGTGGTTTAATGTCGCTTAAATCAATTGATCTTATTTTCTTTATGGAGTAATTCGGCATAAGTTACATCTACATAGAAAAAAAACGAAGGGTAGAGTAGACTTAGCTACATTTGACATCCTTATATCAAGAGGTAATAGGGCATAAGTCACATGACTGCAGAATAACATAAAAGGGTAAAAAGTATAAGTGGTAATTCTCATTATTATACCAAAAGGTATTGGAGCATAAGAAACAGTGTTTAGCAAAAAAAAAACAGTAGGATGTTTGTAAACTTAAACTTGTAAATGGTAGTAGGGTATAACCGACGCTTAATGTCTTTGACGACAATGGTAAAGAGGCATTAGTTCCAGATTTCAAAACAGGTACTAATGGTAAACAGTAGTATACGCCTGGAGCCTTTACGGCAGTAAAAAGTAAAAATGACCGACTATAACCCAAAAGTGATGCCATTTTTACAGAGGTACAAGCGCCTTTAGAGTAAAAAAGGCCCAAAATTCGGTCGGTTAAATGAAATGACACTTCAAAAACGCAGTTTTTTGCTTGGGCATAAACGACACGAAAGTCATCGTAGAGCCATAGGAGTGAGCGCATTCGAAAGAGCGAAAAATTTTAAGTAGGATGGCATTCATAACTCATTTTCGACCAAAATGTCGCTTATGCCCTTTAACCGTCGATATGCAATATATTTGTTGACACCTTTAATTATATTTATAAAATAGGTTTCATCAAATTAGCACTCGGTGAAGGTCGTTGTATAGCGGGATCTTAGCCTATGAGACATGTGTAAATAAACTTGTTGTTCTATACATATCTGCAAAGCCTTAAAAAAGGATTTCAAAATATATTTTCTGAGTTGTCATTGAGATCGAAGTGACCTGATAGAAAGTGGTTATTGTAGCCTATTTACATTTGCATCTTGTTGCTAGCATCGTAAGGGCGACTGGAACCTGGCTGACTGATGACTGAAGAACTGATGCTGGAATACAACTCAGGATTGTAATGGCGGCATACTCTAGAGTTTGTGGCCATCTAGATGGGCGCGCCTACCTACGAATGTTTTGTCGCATTTTACGACCGCAAGATTTATGCTGCAAGAATGAAGTGTATATTTTCTTAGCTATCATTAATATGTTTTTATTGCATGAGCTCATGAACACAACTTAAGGCTGTTATGGCGACATACTCTCAAGGATGGTAGCCATTCAGACTGTCAAATACTTACCACTGAGCTGTGGGCTATTTTGTCGCCTATTATGACAGGCCGCTCGAGTGCAGGAAATTGAAATCATACTCCCATCCTGCTACCCGTGTAATTATTAATACCGAATTATTTTGTAATTTAAGGTGATTCTGGGGATAGGTTTAGGCGCTATCCATGTGCTTTTGACGAAGGACATAGTTTTGTCCACTGCACCAGTGGACATGGTCACTAATGCTACAATAGCTGTGGGCTGGGACACGGCTACGAGGTGGAACACTGGTGACAGGACACCAAAGATATTCACTATCAGCAGCTACAAGATGGGGGTCACTTGGCGTGAGTAGAGAAAGATCACCAGCTACAATTCATTTTCTTTTTGAAGTAAAACTTCTTTAGGCGCGACTAGGAGGTAACTGGACTGTCCAAAGGTTTCAAAGCCAGGGGTTATAAAATGAAACACCCGGAAGATCGTAGACAATTTTAATAAATTAACATTACTACTATGGCCATTCAAAAAATGTAAACCATACCGCGATGCAATTCGACTGTGGCGACATCTAGTTTTATAAAAATAAAACTGGCACTAAATAAATGTAATTGGAAATTGAACAGGACGACAATGCAACGGAAGTCCGTTACGTCAATATGGTGTCGCAATATGGCGTACCATCCGGTTTTCAAATATTTTTTTGTCAATAGATAGTTTATAAACAAATCATCAAAAAAAAATTAGAAATTTTTTTTTTAGTAAAAAAGTTTTACTTCAATCGCGTGTGAACGTTACACGCACTCTTTTTTATATTAAATAGGTATTTGCGTTTGACCACGATCACGTCCAATGCTGGACGATGGTGCGGTCGATCATGGTGTACGCTTACCTAGTGTTAAACGCTTCACATCGGCTCATTAGAAATTGTTTTGTTTGTTCGCTCACTAGATGTCGCTGCTCTGTTATGAAACGTGGTAATCTTTAAATGTTACCATTTTGTGTATTATATATACCTAAGGGTAATATTATAGTAGACTCCAACTCGCCGAAAGTCTCGAGCTCCAATGCTCCCCCAATACTGTCGACAACGACCCGTCTCACCTATCGGAGGTAGGCGCCGAGGTCGAATATAGGTCCTCCCTCCCGGCGGAAACCACACTCGAACCGGTCACGGTTGAAGAAGTACAGGATTTCATCAAAGCCCTAAAGCCCCGCAAGGCCCCAGGCAATGACGGAATCAGCCATAAGCTTCTGAAAATCCTCCCCGCCCATCTTATCTTAATTATGGTAAGCATCTTCAATGCTGCCATAAATAACTGCCAATTTCCCAAGGCCTGGAAAGAAGCGGAGGTCATTGGCATCCGCAAACCAGGCAAACCGGACTCAAAGCCCTCCAGCTACCGCCCCATCAGTCTACTCAGCTCACTGGGTAAACTGTATGAGCGAGTCCTCCTCACTAGACTGAGTGATTTTGCCTTCAGCAATAATCTCATCCCCCACGAGCAGTTCGGCTTTAGAGCTAGACACTCTTGCCCGCAACAAGTGCTCCGCATCACGGAGCACGTCCTCTCCCATTTTCAACGCGACGGACGAAGACCCTGGCCGACAGGCGCAGTATTCTTCGACGTCGCGAAAGCCTTCGATAAAGTTTGCCACAACGGGCTTATATACAAGCTGTACCAGCTCGGTGTGCCAGACCGACTCGTACTCATTCTACGGGACTTCCTCAAAGACCGTAAATTCAGATTCCGAGTGGAGGGCACCCGCTCCTCCCCTCATACCATCTCAGCGGGAGTCCCCCAGGGCTCCGCGCTCTCCCCCCTACTTTTCACGCTGTTCACCAGCGAAATGCACGGCACCCCCATACCCAGCTAGCCCTATATGCGGATGACACCGCCATATTCAGTAGCGACCCCAGCAGATACAGAATCTGCAAGCAGCTCAACACCGCCATCAAAGTACTAGGTGACTGGTTCCGTAGATGGCGGATTGAGGTGAACCCCGAGAAGAGTGCAGCCATCATGTTCTCCCGCAAATGCCTCTCACCCAATACCCGCCCCTCCAACCAACTTATACCCATCAAGCTATTCGACCAAGTTATCCCTTGGGCTAACGAAGTCAAATATCTTGGGGTAACCCTAGACAGAGGCTTGTACTTCCACAAGCATACCAGAGCGGTCGGGAACAGAGCATACTCGATCCTCGGCCGACTCTATCCGATGATAGGCAAGAGGAGTAAGATGAGCCTTAGAAATAAGGTGACTCTTTACAAAACTTGCATCCGCCCCATCTTGACCTATGCGAGTGTGGTCTTTGGCACGCCAGCGACGTTAACATCTGGAGACTGCAAAGAATCCAGAATCACTTTCTACGTGCTGCAGTCGACGGCCCGCGCTATATGCGGCTCGCCGGCTTGCATCGCGACCTGGAGCTTCCCTCCATCAAGGATTATATAACTTCACTATCGCGCAGATTCTTTGAACTCGCCCCCCATCACCCGAACCCTCTGGTGACGGAAACGGTCAACTACAAACCCACTCCAAACGCTCCCACGAGTAAACGCAGACCTCGCAATGTACTCATTGACGAGCCTGACAAAATCGCACGTCAAATCGCGATCATGAACCCCCCGAGGCTCAGAACATCAGCCTGGCATAACAGACGCAGACACAACAGACGCCGGAGAGCCCCCGGCTCGAATCCTCTTACACAATCGTAAGACCCACCAATCCATACTCATTACAGACACAAGTAGCCATACAAGATTAGCCTAGGCGTGTTGCTGGAGAGTTTCTTCCGCCGCTTCTTCTCCTCCAGCTATAACACGTTGCGAAGCGGTAGTAATGATAGACTAGGATCGGCTCCGCCGGCGGAGTCGATGAAGAGTCCCCAAATAATCACTTCAGCCTGTTGGCTTAGCTCTTTCAGCCTTTTACGGCTTGTTCCCAATACAGAGTCAATCCCCCGCAGCGGTCGAGCCGAGGTCGAACCTCACAGGAGGTGCCTCCTCGAGCGTGCTGCTTCCGGGCTGAACGCCTCCGCTCCCACGGAGGCGGGAAGCCCCCAAAGCCCGGTATCGCTGAAACAGCCATCTGCGGCTATTCAGCTGAGTCAGCTCCAAAAAAAAAAAAAAAGTAGACTCCAATATACATGTTATTATTAAGGGTTACTATTCAACCCCGAAAGTAACCCGGGAG
This sequence comes from Dendrolimus pini, assembly GCA_949752895.1. Lineage (NCBI taxonomy): Eukaryota > Metazoa > Arthropoda > Insecta > Lepidoptera > Lasiocampidae > Dendrolimus > Dendrolimus pini. The sequence goes on from OX457136.1 coordinate 21,488,784, forward strand.
TCGTCCACCTACCTACGTAGTACCTATTGTAAACACGGGAAACACGGATGCTGGCAGTGCACTCCATGATCAACCGTATGTAGAAGAAACGTTTAGTTCGCTCTGGTAGCGTTTCCACTGTGATGGAGTGTCGTAGGGGGGGTATTAATGATGATTAATGGTTTGAAAAGTGGGATTAATGATTAATTAATCAATTATATTTAACATGCATATGCAAGTGCTCTATCTCGCACGCACATCATTCGTCACGCTCACACTCTGTACTATATATTGTAGTAAATGTACGTCTTGTTAATATTTGTAATTAAGATTACCGTTTCCAAAATGAATCAGTTCACATCAGCACGCGATAGTGAATAAATACTACTCTCTGCGATCTGAAGTATTATTTAAGGTAGAGGCCTTCCGCTGTTATAAACTCTTTAGTGGTTAACCTGTCAAAACAAAAAAAAACTGAAGAATTCCTGCGCCGCTTCTTCTCCTGAAGCCACAACATGTTGTAAAGCGGTAGTAAATTAGATTAGGCTCCCATAGAGTAAATGATAAACATAAACAAAACTAAAACTAAATAATTAAAATGAACAAGTTGGTGGTAGGCTAATAAAACTTTAACAATACTTATTGACACTTGACATCTTTGTCTTCCGTGATCTCGGCTACTGATGTCGAATTAATAAAACATAAATAAAATACCGCGCTTAAAACTGTTAAAACGTAGTTTTATTATGTATATTAGTCGTGAAAACTTAACAAAACATTACAATATTCTCTTTTTTTTCACCATATCCCAATAAATTGGGTTCGGCGCAATATGTATTTTCCTTCCACACTCCTCTATTCTCACATAAATCTTCTGTCAAACTATAAATCATCATATCATCCTTTACACAAGCCATCCATCTGTTTTTGGTCTACCTTTACATCTGTACCCAGCCATCTTCTAGTTTAACATTCTTTTTGTCACGCGACTTTCATCCCTCCTCATTATATGCCCATTCACACCAACTTAGTCTTTTTGCTCTCAATTCTTCAGTGACGGATGCAACTTTCTAAGATCCCTTATGTACTTATTTCTCACCTTATCCATTCTTGTAACACCACACATCAATCTCAACATTCTCATCTCAGCTAAGATGAGAATGTTGACAGTTAAAACATTACAATATTTTGGATATTTAATTTATTTTGTATCGACAAATATAATCTTTTTTCAGTTCAAGGGGGTAACTATATGAGGACGGATATAAATAAACGGCTATCAACGCCAAAAGCTTTTTGGTTCACATATATGATAGATACACAAAACTGGTTTGTCTATTGGGTATTGACTTGGTTCTTACATTATATCCCTGCTTACCTCGTCGACGGAGTTCTGAAGATAACAGGAATCAAAATCAAAGGGGTGCCATCGTAAGTAGATTTATTTATCCAGAAAACCAGCGTGTACCGTAACCAATAGTGAATGAATGAATGAATGAAAACACGTCTTTATTGGTCACCGAAAATTAAAGCTACATTCTTAAAACTAAATACAGTAAATGTTGACCAAAGGGCGGCCTTATCGCTTAAGGAAAATATTGTTACGAGTTTAGCGGGACTCGAATTAAAATGCCGTTGGAATTATTATAGAGTTTATTAGAACTATACAAACACGTATAACAGAGGTACAAATATAACTGAACACAACAAGTCCAAACGTAATGCAGAAGGTCGTAATTCAATAAAACGTGCAAAGTCCGTCACTTATTAGATTCCCGATTGTAGTACACACGTCTCGCTTCGCTCGACTGCCTCCCCCCTCCATCAAGTCATTGTTTTATACTGCAATAATGCAATATGTCCGTCCAGCAATGTGGACCGAATTTCCTAGAATCAGTTTTTAATTTTAAATCCGTAACACCTGGCTAATGATTACAATACAGCAATAGGCCGTATGCCAATAAGTAAACAAAAGAAGAGGATCAGAAAAGAATTTAAATGTTATTAGTTCAAATGCCGACGGGTCATAAATGTGCTTGCTTTGACGGGACCTGAGTTGTAACAATACTATACAAAAATAAGATATATCACACTATATATAGAATCAGCAGCGTGCTTTAGACTTGCGAGGACCAAAGATATTTAGTAACAATCAGTTTAGAAGACAATAATGCATTTAGCTTGTATGTTGAGTGGCAGCGAACTCCATAAACGGACAGCCTGTACCGTGAAAGCGTTATCAACGAAGGAAGATGTGTGTACAGATGTCATTAAGGGGAGATTATTACTAGAGCGCAAATAACGGGAATGAGAAGGATGTAGGAAATATATATTTCGTGTCCAGATCTTAGAATTTATCACTTCATGATGTGGCCGACCATTTCATGAAATGGAAAGTACCCGTTGCCCACAACATGATATTGTTACATGCCGACAAAAAGCGAATGCACATCTGCCTGTCATGGTTTATTACTTTTCCCGTATTTGGAGTTCTTTTATTTACTTTGTGTTAAAAACTTGTAATTAAAAAAAACATTCTATTGTTATTGTATTTGTTTTATGGCAGTCATTAGGCAGATGTGTCGAACTAATTCTTGTTGTTGTTTTGCGTAGAGGCATATTGTATATTTTCTACAGGATATAAAAAATAAAAACTTCGTTTAAAAAAACCGACTTCAAAAACTAAAAAACTAAAATGTATAAAATAACTTATTTCTAAAGCTATTATTATTAATATATATTATCTAAAACATCTTAAAGTGGGTGCTTAGTAATTTGCAAAATATAGTAATTTTTATTATGTTTTACTTTGCACCGACTTCAAGATGTTTTAGAAAATATATATTAATAATAATGGCTTTAGAAATAAGTTATTTTATACATTTTAGTTTTTGAAGTCGGTTTTTTTAAACGAAGTTTTTATTTTTTATTTGTTACTTTTTAGTGTCTAGCTATGTATGGGTGGACTTACGAATGGTGCCGCGCTTCTTAAAAAATATAGCTCCCAAGAAACGAGAACAAAAATGTTCGTAAAATGAAAACTACTGTGCCAAACTATGTCAAATTTTTAGGGGACCAATTGGACGCGTCGAACAAAAAAAGAATCACGTAAATCGGATCATAAATCACGGAGTAATCGGCGAACATACATAAAAAGAGCAACAAAAAAAAAGATCCCGACGAATTGAGAACCTCCTCCTTTTTTCGAAGTCGGTTAAAAAGGAACCGCCCGAACAGATTGCGTGAGGCAGTCAAGCGACGATTATTTTGTTTTATTTTACGATACAAGCAAGATCAATGTACACGACATTGATAAGCTTGTGTAAGTGACGGACTTTTCGCGCGTTATTTAATTGTGCAGTTTGTACTGGTTGTGTCCAGTTATATTTGTACCTGAGTTATACGTGATTGTATAGTTCTAATAAATTCTATAGTAATTCCAACGGCATTTTAATTCGAGTCCCGCACTCGTAACAATATGGTCTGGTCAGATCCATGAACAATTAGGGTTCAACGATATGAACAGCTAAATGTCTACTTCGTGATGTGGTCAAACATTAGTGATTATATTGTAAAACTAGCTGATGCCGACGACTTCGTCCGTGTCACGATCGCGATGTAGAATACTATCAGCGCCATCTAGTTTATTTAATATGATTGTGAAATACGCTTTGCTAGACACTGTTTTTGTAAGGTTTTATTTTTTCGCGGAATCTCGTCTTTTTAGTGTATAAATTGTTTTATTGTATGATGATACCAGCAACATCAGTACTTAATTAGGTGCATAAGTTGTATAGTAAGCTGTTTAAGTGATTAAAGTTGTTTTAACTATGCCACGGGAACTTTTTAATTTTTCGGGATCAAAAGTATCCTATATGTTGACCAGGGATATAAGCAACCACTGTGCAAAATTTCATTTAAATCAGTCCATTCGGAGATTAGCCCGTACAAACAGAGAAAATAAAAATTTGAAAAAAATCAAAATTAGTTCTATTTCGCTTCTTACGTCCCATTGACTCGGTTTTTCGATTTTTTTTCATTGTACAGAAATTCGACCTCTACAGTTTTATTACATGTATAGATAGTTAAAAATAAAATAAAGTGTCCACGCAGCAAAAAATGTTTCTTAGTTTTTCCATGAAGGCATAATTAACAGACAGCGTTACTTTCGCATTTATTGTTTTATATAGTACTTGCTCTCCCAGCAGACATTGTCGGGCTCTAAATAAAAATGTTGAACCAGATTGCAGCCCCACCGACTGGGTCCAAATGTCAATCTAAACCATTCTCGAATTTCATTTCAACCATCTAAACATAAAAAAAATTGATCGAAATCGGTCCAGCTGCTTAGGGGTTCAGTCACATACGTACGCTTAGAAGAATTATATTGTTACGTGCAAGCGGGGGTACGCACTTAGGACTGGAAAAAAACACCAGTTTATAGCTAAGAGCTTTCATTTCATTTCATTCTCTCCGCAGGGTAGCCCCTATACGCACGACTAACGATGCACTGTCCCGACGATAAGTTATCTCACTCACAATACCGTCGCCGATTTTGCGTAGACCACCTTTTGCTACTGCAGTGCTCACCTCCGATATTACCGCGTGTAGCTCGCTTCTGGTTCTGCTCTCGAACTACGATACACTCCTCCTTCACTTAACTGTCTACTAAACTTTCACTAAATTCACCACTTAACTCGCCACTGTCTTCTATAAAACTATTCTTCCAACTCTACCGTATCGCACTTGTCGATTCGCTGTCTTGAACTGAACTCAACTCTAGACTGCCCGGTAGGCCCGCCTTACGCTGCTTATATACCCGTAAGAATCTTGTGGAACCCATAATTTCGTTATTCTTTTATTGATTATCTGTCCCTATCTAAACATCTATCTTTCTCTGTCTTTTCATTCCCGAACCTTCTATTCCAGAACTTTCATTTACCATCTATTCCTTTCTAACATCTATCTATCTCTGTCTTTTCGTTCCCAAACTTTCTATACTAGAACTTTCGTTTATCGTCTATCCCTTTCTAAAATGTACACGTCCTTGTCTTTTCCTTTCTGACTTTTCTACCTTTTTATAAAAGTCTTAAACCAACTAGATTATTCCACCATCACTCGCCACAATATATATAAAGATGGATATTCTTTTCAGGGTTGTCAAAATCTACCAGAAAGTATACAAGTTGACGTCATTATATTCATACTTTCTTACGAACGAATGGGCTATAAGGGACTATAAATTGATGGAGTTATTTTCAAAAATGTCCGATTCGGATAAATTGATTTATAATTTCGATATGTCACCAATAGAGCATTTGAAACTCATAGATGTGACGTGCATTGGTTTAAGGAAGTTCGTTGTGAAGGATAATTTGAAAGGCAGCATTTACGCTCGTAAGAAACAGGAGGTGTTGAAAGTTGTGAACGCTTTGTTTCTTGTTTTGTATACTTACGTCATTTGGAAAACGTGCTGTTTGTTGTTTAGTGCTGTTTGCTATTTATTTGATCTTGTATATTAAATATGTGAATAAGTATGAATACGTAAGGGCATGTTCAGATGACACACGCCGACCACGCGCAGGACCCACACGCCTCGCGCGTTGATGCGATGCGGGCGCGTGGCGTATGAGACGCGTGTGCGGTTGGGTTTCAAAAAATTCAATTTGAGATTTATTGATGTGTAATATTGCAGTCTCATTATTGTAAAAACTTAGTTTTCATATAGATTAGCATTTTGAATGTGTTTTTAATTTTATGTCATTTTTTTTGTTGTGTTATCGGGTGAAAAATATTGACGGAAACACATGGGTTAGTTGTTCTTGTGTTTCTTAGCTTTAAATAACTCTAAAATAACACAAAACTAGAATATTTCTTTATCGAGATCATTGTGTTTATCCTTTTTTTTATATATATTTCTCCTTCTCCTGACGCACACGCTTATCACGACGTGACGTCACGGCCACTGGAAAAGCGGCCGAAACGTCGGATAAACCAAAATCAAATAAATTACCGCGCTTAAAACCGTTAAAACGTAGTTTTATTATGTATACAAGTCGCGAAAACTTAAGAAAATATTAAATATGTGTTTATCCTTACCGACCACAACATGTAATAAGACTCAAATTATATGCAACAAATTTCGAAGCGAGTTACGACGTGGGCGCTGATGCTCGTGGCGTGCGCGTGGCGTGCGCGTGGCGGGCGCGTGGCGTGCGCGTATCATCTGATGGCAGCCTGTGTTTTTTTTTCTCTTGTACAAATGTATTTAAGAATTGAAGGTACCGATCTACAACCATTGGATTTCAGTAGTGTATTGAAATACAAAATTAGGATTTAAGCCTAATTTACATTTCAATTATTTGTGTAAACTCTTTAACGTCGTTTGGACAGTTATCTACTTATGGCCGTGCCTATATCTTACCGACCGTTCTTTTGCCTTACTATGGGTTAAAAGGTAAGTCCCATAGGAGGTAATATCAAAATGCAACCGATGGTAGGGCAAATGAATGAATAGTGAGATATAATAACCAGACATTAATCAACAAGTTACAGCAAGTTAAGTAACTACTTAACTAATGCAAATGTAAACCAGGCTTAGTGCAACTTAAAATATAACTTGTACTTGTTGTGCGAACTTAAAATACTGTTATCTTTTGACCTAATCCTTAATAAACCAAACTAAAACAAAACAAATAGGACGTTGAAGAAGGAAGAAGAAGACGCTCTTCAGACAGGCTTAATTTGAAAAACTTGATAATAGCTAAAAAAGCTAAACTTGATAAAAGCTAAGTAAGTTAAAAATGTACATGGTAATTTGTTTGACATTATCGTTTTTTGCGAGAGTCCGGAGGGAGTTTCAGTATTATTTTCGTTACACTTAATAATTAACATTGAAAAGCAACAAAAAATTTATGAGAAAATGCTTCCAAAAATTAACTTCCATTAAAACTTTTATATTCTTTACATTAATTACTTCGTCATTAAAAACAATAATCCGCTATTTTCTTGTTGTATTTAACTAAGGGAACAAACTTTTTTTAATTTAAACATGCCAAAGTACCAATTAATATTTAGGAAACTCGTTAAAGACGGAAATTAAGGTAGGTATCAAATTCATAGCCGTTTTTTAAAAACGACTTACTAATCTTATCTTATACTAATGTATAAAGCTGAAGAGTTTGTTTGTTTGTTTGAACGCGCTAATCTCAGGAACTACTGGTCTGATTTGAAAAATTCTTTCAGTGTTAGGTAGCTCATTTATCGAGGAAGGCTATAGGCTATATAATTATCATCACAGTAAGACCAAACTGTTTTAACTTTTCCACGCGGACGAAATCAAGTGCAGAAGCTATTTTACACAAGGTGCTTTTTACCTGATTTATATAAATTTAAGATTAATAAGTTTCATTTTAAAATACCAAATAGCCGCATACACTTAGCACATCGAATGAGGGTGAATGCTGCATTCCGTGTCTTCCCAGTCTGACCAATACTGCCTTTATTAAATTGCTTTACATCAGATTCTTTGTCTTTATTGCTATATTAAGTAGAATTTAATTTACAAGCATAAGAATTTAATTTCATCTATTATTAGATTCTGAGAAGCTTGTTCATGGGTTAATTTGATGACGTCACTTGGTGTAGTACTAGCTAGTTTTTTTTAAAATATATGATATTAGCCAATAACGTCCCACCACTAGAATCAAGCCTCCTCATGTTTATAATAGCAGACGTTACTCACTCACTTTCTTATTGACACACTCACTCACACGTATGCACTCACTCACCAGTGGGTGAGTGAGAATTTATTTAACCAGTATATAAAGACATAAGAAAGACATATAAGTTAGTGAGTGCACTAACTCACTTATATGTATTTCTTATGTCTTTATGTACTAGTTGTCCTCACTTATCTCGCAAAATATTACACAATTTGAGACAAAGGAAGAAACATAAATTAGAGAAGCTACAAGAAGGAAAGTTTAAAAAAAAAAATAACGCCATCTTTAAATGTTGTAAAGCACATTATCACGTATCAGGCTATTGAAATTTTCAACAAACTACCTACTTACCTTAAGCTAAATATATAAAAAATCTTTTAATCTTTTTTCTTAAACAAGCATATTATTCAGTTGACGATTTTATTTATTTTTGTGCTTAAATAATAATATGATTATATAAAAATGCCTTCCTAGTGACATATTTTTGTAAAATTAATAATGTTTATTGTAAATTAGATTTTTTTATAATTGTAATTATGACCACGCTTTTTTATATTTCAGACACAAATGTTTTTTGTTAATGAATTACTATAAATATAAATTTACTTACTAACTCACTACCTCCCTTAGTGACTCACTAATTAATTTATTAACTTATTTAATAACTCATTACTTACTAAATCCTATATAAAATTACTTACTAACTCACTTACTCACTACTTCCATTACTGACTCACTAATTTATTTATTAACATAATAACGCATTAACTTACTTACTCACTAACGTACTCACTCACTCACTCCCTCACTAATTCACTCATTTGCTCACTCACTACGCTTGTTTAAAAGTACCTAGGACCTTTATTGTTGTAAATATCTATAGGTGATGGTAACCAGCTTTCAAATTTTTTAATCTGATAAATACATTGTTTCCGTGGGACGAAATGTAACTAAAAATATAGCGCTGCGGTCAAATGTTTTTGGTGCCGCGGCAAATGTTTATGTCACTAATAAATACGTCGTCAGAGTAACGCGAACGAAGTTTCTGTCAGTTATGAAATAAAAGTCACAGATTTAGTGTTAATGAAATTATGCTACCTTTTTATAGTTGGAGTATAGCAGATAGGTTAACGGACCACCTGATGGAAAGTGGTTATCATCGCCAATATTTGTAAGACCAGAAGTCCTACCGACGTGCTGCTGGCCTCGATAGCGGAAGTACTCTCTGAATGCTAATGCTCAAATACAGCTCAAATTTGTTATGGCGGTATACCATGTTTGGGGTTTGTTATGGCCCTTGACCAGAGTAGTAGGCATCGTACTATACTACTATAGATAACAGCAATATGCGTAAAAATGTAAGTAAGGAAGGAAGAGAAGAATGAAAAAACATTTATTGCCACGAAGACATTGCAAGACCTAATACACATCGTCAGCTTCAGTGTAGGACCTTGTAACTATGTTTTTTGGTGAAATCACTTTTTTCACCAATAATATAGTAACAAGGTCCTGCACTGACGCCGACGATATTAGAAAAAAAGTAACACATTAAATACGCTACAAACAATATGTCTCGCGAGGACACCAAATGGGTGAAGTACAGCAAATGCCAGACGCAAGTGTCTGACGCAAGTGTCTGACGCCATTGTCTGAGTCTGACGCTCACAACTGCACCCTGGGACGGACGGATGTGGTACTGTATACAACAGACACATAAATAACCTTTGGGATTAGAATACGGGTTGCAGTTTCAAGAATAACGCGGCCAAGTCGACAGCAAAATGCTAGACATAATAGTACATATAATTTCGAAATTTAAGACCTCACTTAAAGTTCTTAAAACAATCGTAAAGGTTTTTTGTAAAATACTTAAACAACACAAAGGAAATATAAATTATATGAGAGTACTTTATTCTCGCTTCAACAATGATTTAAGAATAAACATTATTTTCAGTTCTAGGGTTCTTGTGAAGGCTGTCTTTGTATTGTTGGGTATCACAAAGCAGTATCATTTTAAGGAAAGAAAAAAATTTTTTTACTGCTGTTACAGTTATTTAGTAGCATAGTTGTTCTTGTAATCGTTTAAAGTTGATAATTAATTTTGTTATGTATCCTCTTATTTCTAAACGATACAATCGGCCATTTCCTTAATTGACTAATAAAAATATAACACTAATATACTGTGGCAATTGTGCAGGTAATAATTCAAGGTCTCTCAATTTTACATAGACGGTAGTCATTACATTTCATTTTTATATTGGCAGACGCGATAGATTTGTACTGTGTTCGGTTTGTTTTATTATATGTAAAACTTAATGTATAATGTTTAATATAATACCTTGTATAAAGTATTATCTGGAATTTCCAAACAGTAATGTATTCAATTCTTTTAATTCATAATACTTTAATTAAAATAGTTTATCAATGACTTCAATCCGCTATCGGTTGTGCCAATTGCTATGTTTCATGTACTGTAAAATTGTTGGAGGGATGGCGAGGTGTTTTTATAGAGTGTGAACAATCAGTATAAAATATGTGTTAAAACCGTAAGGTTCTCTGATCATAAGGTATTGTGACCAGTTGCTGCTCTTTTACTACTACAAGCCCTTCTGAGTTGTTGCAAGTATTAGAGCGCGTTCCGATTCGCGTAACGATTTATTTATCGTTGGACGACTGTCGTCTCTAGCTGTTCCCATTATACGATTGTTTGTCGTCAAATTTTTTTATCGTTTAGCGACTATCGTATCTAGCTGTTCTCATTGGATCGTGACGACATTTTGTCGTTTCACAGCAGTCGCTTTGTCGTTTACACAACATTAGCGAGAGGGAAGGGAAAACACGTGTAAACGACGAGACGATATTTTTATCGTGGCTACGATAGATTTGCCGTCACAATTTAGTCGTAACGATTTTTTGTCGTTTTACGACTGTCATGCTAGCCGTTCCCACTGTCATGACAATCTGTCGTCACTGCAAAAAATGTCGTAGACGACAGTAAATCGTGTAGTTCTATATGTGAACTTGCGCCTCATCCCATTTATAGCACGTCACGGGATCTCGTACAGAGTAACTGCACCGTCACGCCCGTACGCTCCGTGACTGGACCACCACGGGGAGCAGAGTCACCCACTTCGTACAGTAAGGGGGAAGTCCGCTATCGCCCCCGTGACAGTGGCCTCCTATACGGTAACTTTTATATTTTTTTATTACAGGAGTTCAGCAGACAGGCAGACGGCTCATTTAATGGAAAGCGGTTACCATCGCTTATGGACATTTGTAAAAACAAAGGTGCTATAAATTCTCTGCTGCTCTCTTAAGGTAGACTGGAACCTGGTCATTAATGGCGGAACACAACTCAAGGTTATTATAATAAAACTAAGTTTTAACGGTTTTAAGCGCGGTGATTTATTTGATTCTGGTTTATCCGACGTTTTGGCCGCTTTTCAGTGGCCGTGGACACGGACGACAAAGATGACATTTGTCTAACTAGTATTGTTAAAGTTTTATTTAGCCTACCGCCAACTTGTTCATTTTAATTATTTAGTTTTAATTTTGGTTATGGTTATTATTTACTCTATGGGAGCCTAATCTAATTTACCACCGCTTCACAACATGTTGTGGCTTGAAGAGAAGAAGCGGCGCAAGAAACTCTTCAGCAAACATGCCTAGTTCTAAAAAATATATATAATATTGAAATGGGTGGAAGGAAAAATAAAAGAAATCATCAGTCAAGTTGGTTTGTGTTTCGTTGCAAGGTTATTATATAAAAAGTGTGCGTCTTGGGACACCCGACAGAAGTGATAACTTGCGTAATAGAATGGGAGGCCAGACAGACTGGCGCCGTAACGCGTTACGTAACGAAGCGGTTTACCCTCCCATTATAAGTTATCATTTCAAAAATAAAACTAACATAACGTAACAAAATACTAGATGTTATATTTGTTTAACGAAGAAACATGTTTTTGATTTACAAGTCTTACTGGGGCTGTGTCCATATTTTTCCCATTCTGTTTTCCGAAGGAAATCCTAATTTTTCCGAGACATAAAGAAATATACGTACGCCCCTTTTTCCTGAAGCGTAAGAAGGAACAAACAAATAAATAACCAAACCAGGCCCCCGACTTAGCTTCTGTACTATGTTTGGGTATTGGAAATCTAACTACACATTTATAGGTCTAATAAATTGAAAGGTCAATGTTCCTTATATTCCCGCGGGTTCGCCTTAAAAAGGGATATGTATGTTATGAAGAGGACATTTTAGAAATGTCGAACTTTTTCACTTAAAGTGCCTAATGATAAATAGCCGTCACACCATCTAGCGAAGGTGGAACTAACTAATCATGATAACAACACATTAAAATTGTGGTTGTCATTCTTGTTGCCATGACGATGTATTTGTTAGTGAATTGCAACAGCTATTGCACGGTTCAACGTACGGCGTTTGCTGATGCTACGGCCTAGTTAGCCCAAGTAATATTATGAATACCAATGTGTGTTTGTACCATTTTCATACCCTAACTACCCAACTGATCGTCGTAAAATTTTGCATACACTTTATCAAGGGCACAGAGAAGACATTCACGAACAAGAACTTTTCCCGAGACTTATCTCTTAAGAAAGCAGTAGCGCATTTTTGAATGAATGAATGAATGAATGAATTATTGCATATATATAAGTTATATATATACAATAGGTCTTATCGGCGATATCTTCCAGACCATCTTTACAATGGTTGAAAATAATATACTTCTCATAGATTAAAAAAAAACAAAATTTGAATTGAATGTCAAAAAAAAAAACTAATATTGATATGCATATGTTTATTAATTGCTAAATATTTTGATGTCAGTACATTTATTATCCTTAGTCAGAATTATATATATATATATATATATATATATATATATATATATGTCGCAGGCAATTTGTATGATTCCGCATTTTACAAACGGCGTCGTCCCTTTAAAAACGCTCGCTGTTTTGAAATATGCCGAAGGCAAAATGTCTATTGCCTTGTCACTTTATAATATGCCACAACATTTGATAGAGAATTAAATCGCAGTTTACAAAATACCGCGGCAAATTGTGAAGTATTTAGTTCTTATTCTTACCGCGTGGGGCGCTACTAATCAAAACAAGAAAAATGGCGTCGAGTAGTGGTTTTGTGACACAGAAAAATATTGAAAACAGTGCAAATTCTACGTGCTCAGTATTGTTTGAAAGACAATTATTACAGTGAATTGAGAAAATTTTACGATTCAAAAATAGGAGCAGTAAAAAAACCGTGGACAAATGACAAAGTTTTTGAGCTTATCCGGGCCGTAAAATACGCTAAGGTGTCCATAGAATTTGGTGCTCGGAGGACTCTGCCGCGGCAAATTGAAGTATTTAGTTCTTATTCTTACAAGCATTACTAATATCGTCAAACAAATATCTCCAAGAAATTCCGCACAACATCATACCATTGTGAGAAGCGGTTTCAAAGGAATCTCTATTTGGCGGACAAGGCTTTAGCAAATGTTCATGCAAGCCGGCTAAAAGGCAATATCAAAATAACAGATGCATATGTTTTAAAAAGAATGTGGCTCAACTTTTGCAGAGAGTGGCATCAGATTAACGAAAATTTAGTTTAGGGGTATACATATGCCTTATATATAGACACTAGACCTGTTATTTGGGCTAGGAAACATGTTTTCCATATAACCACCAACAAGTTTTGAATGAATAATGGGAAAAACAAAAATGGACTTAAACGATGAGTTGGTTGGGTTGGGTTAGCGTTTAGACCAAAGCGCCTTGGTCACCATTTATTCATTGATAACTATTTAAATGGTGGTTACAGATCGGTTGTGACATTTCCTGACCGCTGTCATGGCACACTTGCTTTGCTCGCTAGGCTTGTGCGCTTTAGTCTGCGTTTTTAGACTGTATTAAATGTTTTTACATAAAACACTGCCTTTCTTCTGCATTTCTCGTCTTTAGACATAAAAAATAAGTACACCATAAAAAAAATATAGTAAAGTAATGTTTACAATATGTGTCCGACCTGTGTTTTATGATGGTCACCCTACTATAACAATCAATGTCGAAATTTTAACAATTGAACGAGTGGCCAATTTGCCTTCGGCATATTTCAAAACAGCGAGCGTTTGTAAAACGCGGAATCATACAAATTGCCTGCGACATATATACCACCTTTATCTAATATTTTAGTCATTTATTGCTACTGCCTAAGAATTCCTGTATCGAATAATATGTCACCTTTGGTGTTGCAAATGTCTATAGGCGATGATAACCGCTTTCCATTAGGTGGGCCCTCTGCCTGTCTGCTGAACTCGTGCAATAAAAGAAATGTGCTATTCTATATCATTAATTGAATTTCACTCAAATTCGTAAATAACTAAACATGGATTTACTGACCATAACACTATGTACTTGAAATTTATATTTTGTAGCTTTCCGGTCTGTAGACTCGTAAGAACCTTCGTATCTTACTTATAACTAGATTTTGAAATTCCTTTGTATAACTTATAAAATTTCTTTTACCTTGCAATATTGGTTCAGATAGTTATATTGCTTATGATAGAACGAGCCACTGAATATTCATAACAAGGCTTGTTATATCCACTTGAAATAAATACAAAAGGGTAGCATACAAAGATGTATTCACTCTTACATTGTAAATATTAGTGATGGGCGCATTTATAGTCGGCAAATTTTCAATGCCGAATATTCGGCAATTTTTCGTGTATTTCTTAATATGTAAGTATATATTTTTAAATAAAATCTTATGTATATAACATCTTTTTTCTGAACCATCAACATCGCCAGATTTTCTCAGAATTTCCTTTAATTTAGGTTGTCTGGAAGAGGTTGTTTTAAGCAATACGGCTGCGATAACACTGTACTAACAGCGGTATTTAATCTGTACAATCAAATTTCATTGTCATTGCCGTCAAACAATAATGACAAGTGACTGATCATCGAGATCCTCACCCCCCCCCTTCTAATGGCTGAACTAGACACGGTCACAAGCATTTATAATATAATATATTTGTTACAATAATAACTAAGAGTTCCTGTAAAATAATTAAAAATAAACATAATATGAAGACTATAAATAGTGTTTACATTAATAATAAAAGAACAATACTAATGCTTTATAAGTAATACAATAATTGTTAGAAAGTATTGCAAATATGCATTTTTTTTAAATTGTTTAAGTGTTATCTATCTAAATTTGAAACTGATTATAATAGTTAAATAGACATTTTTTTTGTCTAACCTCTGAGGATAAAAAAATTATTAAATGGAGACAGCCTTGGAGATTACTACAGCTCATCAAGATTTTCAACAAACATTTCAAAAATGTCTATTTATACTTTAACTTAAAAATAGCATTTTGTAGTAGAAGCAAACACACGTGTGAGAAGAATTCATTGGCTATAATTTCTATAAAATTATTTACATACAAGAAACTTAATCAAACTTTGTTTTCTATTATCAACTATCATTTTATATGTAAATTAAAATATACATATGTTATTTTAGAAATATATAGTAATTAGTTTTAAAATGAGTTTTTCGTATAAAACAAAATATTCGGCAAAGACCTGATGTCCCATCACTAGTTAATACAAAAGCGAAAACAATTTTATTCGTCCATTATTGAGTGGATCACTTTCGCTTGAACGGATCAAAGAAAATTCTAGTTTCTCAGAACGTTCAGACAAACTCTTATTCGGGGGTGTGACTTATCTTAAGAGGGCTTTTGTATGGTGTTCAAGGGTGGTTACAAGAATTCTTGATTCGTTAAATCCCCTTCACTTTAACCTTCAGCCATGGATTAATTGTACACTCACTGTAACAAAAACATTATACGTGGGAACAAATACCTACACAAATGATTATACATTATTATAATATTGTTACGACCGACAAAGAACAATTCACACCTGCAGTTTATTACCTTTTCGGCACTTGGACTTCTTTTTTTTACTTTGTGTTTAAAATTTGTAATTAGAAAAACAGCCTATTGTTTATTGTAATATTTTAAGGTAGTGATTCCAGGTGTGATTCTTAGAAATTATTGTTATGAGGTTGAATATTGTGTCGAGACATATTGTATAGTTTAGTATAAAACAATGCCCGAACGGAGGGTTGAGGCAGTCAAATGTTACGCGATGTTAGACAGAATAACTTATAAAGAATTAATGGGGTTGTAGCAATCGGTGCATATTCAATAAGACAGAGACACAATAAAAGGAAAAAATAATAATATTATAGTTGTAATAAAGACATAACGCGCTAAATTCTACGTGTATAAGTACAAGTATAAGTATGTGTGACCAAGTCTGTGTGACCAAGTCTGTGTGACCACGTCTGTGTGACCACGTCTGTGTGACCACGTCTGTGTGACCACGTCTGTGTGACCACGTCTGTGTGACCAAGTCTGTGTGACCACGTCTGTGTGACCAAGTCTGTGTGACCACGTCTGTGTGACCACGTCTGTGTGACCACGTCTGTGTGACCACGTCTGTGTGACCACGTCTGTGTGACCAAGCTCGACGATCGACATATCGGGGCCGTCAACGGGACGCGGCCATCGGCGGAACTAGCAGCGGCGTAATGGTGGTGCCCTGAAGGTGCTTGTGGAGCGATGGCGTGTCGGCCTATGCGTGGACGGGACACCGTTGGGAACTTTGGCCTACTGTAAAACCCTTGCTGGCAGAGTTCAAATTCAGTTAGTACTGAGAGAAGAAGTGGAATTTTATGAATCGTGAAGGGTAAGCTAATGTAACATTACGTGTCAATTTTACACAGAAGGTATGGTATTTTTTTATTTCGTATGAATTATGCAATAATTATGCTTCATCGGTCGTGGTAGGCAATTGTACTGTACTACCCTCATATTTTTTCGTATACGAAAATATTATGGTATGTTTCGAACATGGAAAATTACGAAAAATCGCGTAGTTACTATTTTTCATAGTTATTTTGAGTTACATATCTATCAAGAAATGTGTTTGTATAGACGATGTGAATAGATCTCATGAACGACAAGTCATGGTTTCATTAATTTGATTTTACATGACAATCGAGTCTACCATTCGACTGATATTGCTTTGATATGTATAGTGTAAAGTTGGTTTTGACACATTGTTCGTGTGTGATGTTTTCCGTTGATATTTTTCTTTTGCAAAAGAAAGTTTGCGAGCATTCGATTCAGATGATGTGATGCGCTGCAGGAATCACCTGCCTTAGTGGGTGACGATTTAGACCGGCATCTTCGAACTGAAGGGATTTTTTTATATCGAAGAAATACCTAGACATAGCGATAATTGCTATGTAACGATGATGATGTAAATTAATATATTTTGTGTCCAGTTAGAATAACGTACGTTTCACCCGGTTTTTGTTTGAAGTTAAAATAACGCAAGTTTCGCCCGGTTATTGTGTTTGATGTTAGAATAACCCAAATTCAGGTATTATTAAACGTAGTAGGTAAATGCAGTTAGTTTTTGTAACACGTGTTTTATAAGCTCAAAGGTCCATAATGCTAAAGGTTTGGTTTACAATAGTCTTAATTCCAGTCTCTGGGTTTTTTTTAACTGAGGTTAATTATTGCTGGTTTTTTTTTTGTAGCCGTGAACAATAAGTTCTAGTATTCTTGGTTATTTTACAAGTCTTTGGTACTTAAATGAGTTGGTATATAGAGATCATGAAATTGTGACTATTATTCTTGAAATAATAATATTTTTTTATTATTATTATTACTTTGGTGGAAAGTAGAATCATTATTGGTCAGGAGTAGCCGAGTGGTTGTCTGAACAAGTACTGTGTTTTGCTTTTTGTTTGCAGACTGGCGAAGAGAACTAATTCTCTGGTGACAGAAGGCAAACGCACTCAATAGTTGGCACGCCGCGGGGGACCACGGCTGCGGTAGGATGGCCGAATGTTACGCGATGTTCATCACAGCAGTTATGAGAACCATAGAGTATATTAATATCACATAGACAATCGTCATAGATAATAATATGATCCTGCCAACACTATGAAGCCTGCCAATGCTATTTTTAGCAATGATGTAATATTATTATTTTGTAGGGTAGTTTTCGTAGTATTTTCGTATAAAAAGACGTTGTGGCTTGTAGACTGGAAGAGCGTGAGACTTAGAACGCTGATCCTGGCGCACCAATCCTTGAGAATGCCCCGGGAAAGGCAAACTCACTTCGTCAACAGAGGTAAAGACTCCTCTGCTCCCTAGATGCTAGAGGGCCCCTGCAGCGGTATTATGCCGGGAGGAGATCTTGAGCATACCTGCGCCTCCGGGACCCCGACTGACGTCGGTACCCGTGAGACGGATGCGCACCTCTCTCCCTATCTCATTCTGCAGTCTCCTTTTCAGACATCACTGTCTCGCAGACCAACCGACCTCCCCTTCCATTGCATCCTAGTAACATGTCGACTATTTCTTTGAATTCTTCACTTGTAAGCTTAATGGCTTCTAAGCATGAACAACGGAATGTAAACAAAAGAAGAAAGAATTTATAACGTTTAACTGGGAGGCGTACAAAGGCAGTAACCAACAATAGATTATTCGCAGAAGTAATAAGTCACCTGTAAAGGATTATTATCGGTTCGCAACACTACGCTTATTTTAAACCACTCATGTATTTGTACTAATACCACACCACATACTGTCTATGTATTTTATACTCTAATAAATATAACTCACACATATTATACTAATAGAAAAATATGTACATTAATTTACTTATTATTCTAACCTTTTGTTCGTAAAAATACAATTACATAGTTACGACAAAACTTTTTTATATACATATGTACAAACTTTTTGCAATATTTATGGTCGTTTGACTTGAGATAGAAAAATATTGTGAACTATAATATCAATTGGTGAAAAATATATTAGAGTGATTTAATATTTTTATTTGGAGTTTTCTTCATGAATATATCGAATTTCGATATAACCATCGTCCCTACGTCTACATATACCTACATAGATACGTACCAGTCGGAGACACTCGAGTCAATAGAGAAAAGAGCACTCATAGGCAATAACCGACTATTTGACGAGAGGCTCCAGAGCCTAAATCATCGGCGTAAAGTCGCTAGTTTGTCGGTATTCTATAGGATACATTTCGGGGAGTGTGCCACGGAATTACATGAATTGGTTCCTCCTTCACTACTTTACTACCGGACAAGCAGATGTACGCACTCATGCCACCGATATATGGTGGAAATACCAACAAAGCGGACAAAGCGCTATGTTTCTACTTTTATGAATATACGTACCGCTAAAGAGTCGAACTCTTTGCCGTCGTCTGTTTTTCCTGAAATTATAATCTAGGTGTCTTCAAGTCTAGCGTGAACAGGTATCTTCTAGGTAAGCGTGCTCCACCTTAGACTGGATTTCCGCCTGATACCAGGCGCAATGTCCGTCAAACGGAAACCTATTGTTACATACCCACAAAGAAATTTGCACCTGCCTATCATAAAACGCAGTTTATTACCTTTGTCGCATTTCGAATTCTTTTGTTTACTTTGTGTTTAAATTTGCAATTAGACATTAGCCTATTGTTATTGTTTTCGACCTTGTTGGCCGTTCGCAGGAATAATTAACCAGGTGTGCAGATTAAGTTGGAAAAACTCAACCCACGCAGTCGAGTGTTGTATTATACAGTTTACTATAAAAGAATGCCCGAACGGAGGGGTGAGGCAGTCAAGCGAGGTTTACGATACGAGCAAGGCATAGGTTCGATGAGCGATATAGTGATGGACTTTGCGCGTGTTATTGAATCGTGCAGTTTGTACTAGTAGCGTCTAGTTATATTTGTACCTATGTTATACGTCTTTGTATAGTTCTAATAAATTCTATAGTAATTCCAACGGCATTTTAATTCGAGTCCTGGGTAACTCGTAACACTATTCATTATAAAAAGAAACATGTATGTTCATACATTCTTATCCGTTAAGATTTCCAAATTTACTTTGCTTGCGGTGTTGTAACGTGGCTTGTTCTAAATATGGCTGGAGTGACGTAATGGAGGCTGACCTGGATCTCAGGCTTCAAGTTTGTAACTAGCAAAAGACAGTGCTAGACTGAGAGGGATATTGTTTTCGTTTCGGAGATCAGAATTCACTTTGAATCGTTAAGACGAAGAAGTTAAAGTACCATTAAGAAATATTTTTTCAAGAAAACCTGCAACAGTTTATTTAAAGTGAAACTTCAAGGGTAACAGTGTGAAGATAGAAATGAATGAATACTATCAAGTCATTCTCGGTTTATCCCAATTGGTCCTTGCTTATTCAAGACTAATTTGATTGATTCATACGTACCCTTTCTGTGGTTCAAGGGTAATAGTGTGAAGATAGAAATGAATACCAACAAGTCATTCTCTGTACGTCCCACAGTCACTCAATGACACATGCCACGCGTGTTCGGTCTATTAGTCGACATCCCTATCACTACAAATTTAGGCCACGTGCACGCGGAGCGATCGATTCTAAATAGACGGTTCAAAATAGACTAGTCGCTTTTTAAATAAAGCGTTCTATTTAGTTTAAAATTATACCTACAACCTTAATGGTCTAAGTCTACAATAAATCTTTTGAATGTATCGAGTTTTTATTATGAATGTTAAAATGAGACAAAAATAGGGAAAATATTCGCAGATTTCGGAAATGTTGTCTGTTTCTGTTAGTGACTCACGTGAAAACTACCGCAGGAATTAAAAATGAAATTCGAGATAGAGGTGACTCATATCCCGGATCAACATTCCGGGGTCTTTTTATACCAATAAATAATGCCATTTTGATCAGTTTCTGAATCTTTACCAAGGACAAGTACGGTCTTGCATGGAATACTGCTCTTATCTTCGGAATGGCTCAGCCAAATACCAGCTCGAGAGATTCAAGTGAATAGTGAAAAGAGCTAGGAAACTGATAGGCAATAATCGACTATTCGACGAGAGGCTTTAGAGCCTAAATCATCGACGTAAAGTTGCTAGTTTGTCGGTATTCTATAGAATACACTTCGGGGAGTGTACCACGGAATTGAATGAATTAATTCCTCCCTCACCATTTTAGCAACGAACAAGCAAACGAGCGTGCTCACGCCACCGATATATGGTGGAAATATCAACAAAGTGGACGAAACGCTATGCTTCCACTTTTATCATAGCATCGCTGAAGAGTGGAACTCTTTACCATCGTCTGTTTTTCCTGAACAATCTAGGTGTGTTCAAGTCTCGCCTGAACAGGTATCTTCTAGGTAAGCGTGCTCCACCTTAGACTGCATTTCCACCTGACATCAGGCCCAATGTAAGTCAAACGCGAACCTATTCAATATAAAAAAAAGGATAGCATTGCGGCCGCATTTTGTTGCTGCCGCCATTGTAAGCCGCTAACAATCAGCTTGTCATAGAACGCGAACAATATTTCGTCGGTATTATTAAGCGACTTTAAAAAAGCAAGATTGTTAATTCGTCACGTATTTTTTTTTATAAGTCTTGATATATAGAAATGAGTGTTTGTGTGTATGTCCTTTATAGGATCGTAAACTATCATCCGATTTTGATGAAATTTTGTATGAGTATTTGAGTCCCGGGATGGTTTACAGCCACAATTGGAACCGGTAGGTGGCGCTGAGATCGGGTTATAGAATCCTCCTAATCATGGACCGATTTTGGTGATTTTGCTTTTATGTGTTTGAGTGGGTTCCCGGATAGTTTAGATTTACAGCTAGAACAGATAGGTGGCGCTGAGATCGGGTTCTAGAGTCTTCCTGATCACGTAGTCCGATTTTGGTGATTTTATTTTTGTATTATGGAATTCTTTATAAAGAATTCAGAAAATAGGCGGTACGAAGTTCGCCGGTCAGCTAGTTAATTATAAAATATTCTTTACATAAGAAATTAATCAAAATCGTCAGCGATCGGCAAACAACATAAAATCGCTCATCAGTCGCTATGAAGTCACGCGCGTTTCTTAATCTAATATGCGTTGGGCCTTAATCGAGACATGTTGGCATCGATCCACATGTCAGTCATCATGAACACAATCATTGCATCAAGCCAATTACCATTTGATATCTTATTATTTCGCTTTAATCACTCTTTATGTTCATGATTAATTGATCAAATTTGCCAATTAGGTGCTCATTAGAGTAATACGTCTGCGGAAGAATTGGAATCAAATAAATAGAAGAAATGGTCTAGGCTGTTGGAACTCTCAATCATCGTACCGCACGATACGACGAACGAAGAGTTTTTTTCAATTGCAGGATTTCAGTAGATAGGCAGACTGCCTACTCCATGGATAGCTGTTTACCATTACCTATGGGCATTTGTAAAAAGCGCTTTCCGCTTAAGGCCTGCCAACGGAAGGTCGCATTACAACTCATAAACAGTTGGTATTATTACTATGGTTTATTAATTCTTTATTCTATACAAAATAATTAAATATAAAACTAAAAAATGATGATGATGGTAATGATGTACAAAGGCGTGCTTGACTCTTAAAATTGTTTTCTTCCAGCAAATCTATGCATCTAGCAAGATGGGTGTACACTAGATTTTGTTTGTATATAGGTACATAAATACTTTTTTTGTTATTGATGAGTTCACTAGACAGGCTCATGGCCCACTTGATGGAAAGCGGTTATTCGCCTATGGATATTTGCAACACTAAAGGTACTACAAATGCGCTGCTGCTCTCTTAAGGGAGACTGGAACCTGGTCTCTAATGCCGGAACACAACTCAAGGTTGTTATGGCGACATAATTTAGACCAGGAGTGCCTACCACCTGACAGTGGGTTGTTTTGACGCCTCTTATGGCAGGCCGACCGGCCGCAGGAAATTGTATTCTTTCTCCGTTCCTGCACGGATACATATTATACATGGATTATGTATTTGATAAATAGAATCTGTTGTAGTCCTGCAACGGGTTGTCTGGAAGAGATCACTTTTTAGCGATAAGACCGTCCATTGCGCATATTTAGAATATTTTAAGCTATAATTTTTTCTGCTTTCTGTAATGGTTAAGAATAAAGTGTTATCTCTCTCTCTCTCCTTATACACAAAAGTATGTTACACAATTACTTTTTCGAAGAATTAATCACTTTCCGGCAAGCAAAGTATTTGAGAATCAATTTTTTTTAAACTTTACTTAAAAATGTCGTATATTTTACGTAAAAGAAGAAAGGCCTTGCCAAACAATTAGATTGGGTTGGTAACAATATTGCTTAGAATAATGTTGCTAAAATCAAATTAAAATGTTGACAGATATATTATGCAAAGAAAGACAGTAATGAAATGTTGATTACAAATACCATTCAGATTGCCAGTAGTCATGTGCCTTTATTGTTGTTCATTTCAATTATAGACTTTATTGCTGGAATACAGTCTGTAGAAGAAGCAGTGTTCGCGTTGGTGATGATGCTGTTACGTGCGAGCGGGGGTACGCACATAGGATTGGAAGAAAACACCAGTTTTTAATTAAACGCTTTTATTAACTTATACAGCCGTACGTGATTCCTCTTTGCCTCTATACGCACAACTAAGGACGCACTGTCCCGACGATATAATGTCTCACTCACAACACCGTCGCCGATAATGCGTAGACCACCTCTTGCTGCTGCGGTGTTCACCTCCGAAATCACCGCGCATAGCTCGCTTCTGGACCTCTTTTTAAACTACGTTACACTCCTTCTTCACTAAATTCACCACTAAACTGCTCACTGTCTTCTATTAAACTTCTTTTCCAACTCTTTCGTATCGCACTTGTCGCTTCGCTGTCTTGGACTGAACTGTCCGGTAGGCGTGTCTTGCGCTGCTTATATACCCGGAAGAATCTTCTGGAACCCATAATTTCGATTTTCTTTTCGATAGTTTTTATTTACTATGTATCCCTTTCTACACTATCTATCTCTGTCTTTTCCTTCCCGAACCTTTTGTTCTAGAACTTTCGTTCATCATCTAGAACTTTCGATTAACATCTATCTCTTTCTAAAATGTATCTGTCCTTGTGTTCTTCCAGAATCTTCTACCTTTTATTAAATTTCTTAAACCAAAAAGATTGTTCCATCATCAATCGCCACAATACCATAATCACAGACGGTCTAAATATGCTTGGCCTTAGAAGAGACTTCCCGTCTCTCTGCGTATTCTGCCGACTGCATAACTGAGACTGTTCTGATTATTTGTTAAGAAGCCTTCTTATTCGTTCTACTACTGCACCGCTCGCAATTTCATTGAGCCACTTTGCTCATGTACACAATGTTTCTCGATAATATTTCTCTTGCGGACCGTAGAGATTTGGAATGAGCTCCCACCTGATGAGTTTTTCAAAAAGTGACAAACGGACATCTTTGTGGATTGATTAAGTTGTGTGGTGCTTCTGTGATAGTTACCCTGTTAGGTTAAGTGACGAACCACTGGCAATAGCCCATGGCTCAGTCGTCCGAGAGAGGAGTACAAATTAACACGACTACTTGTTGTACTCTTGCAGTATATTAATTTCTTAATTTCCTTTCTAACATAACTTAGACTATATATATACACAGAAACCTTATCATTTACATGATGTGCACACCAGTATTCTAATAAATGTCCAATTTTATCAGCAGCTCTAGCTCCGATGTCTATTACCTGGATAGCATCACGTTCATGTATTTGGAATGGTCTTTAATTGTGCTAAATTATACATCAATAAAAGTATGAACCGTAACGCAACAAAATCCATAGGCAACGGTATCCCCTTTTTATCAGATGGGTCGTCTACCTGACTGCTGAACTCATGCAATTAACAAATCAACTAAATTGAGAAGTCGGTGCTGACTTACATAATTACTTATTTCCCTAAATAAGTTTAAACTTGCTCCGTAAGTCGTTTCATATAAATCTTTAAGTGTCGCGTTTGAAATTAACGCCTTTTGCAGAATTAATTAGCGTTATTGTTTCTCCGGCTGTTGGTGCTTTTGAATTATTTAAAATGTAATCAATTATAACTTGAAGCAGACTTTTGAGTTGCTCAACGATATAAACGTAATATTTTCATTTCCGATTTCGCTGTATCTTCCCATAAGTATACTAACATATAAAGCTGAAGAGTTTGTTTGTTAGTTTTCTTGAACGCACTAATCTCAGGAACTACTGGTCTGATTTGAAAAATTCTTTCAGTGTTAGATAGCCCATTTATCGTGGAAGGCTAGAGGCCATATATCATCACGCTAAGATCAACAGGAGCGGAGCACCGATGAAGAATGTTTCAAAATCGGAGGTTTTAGTAAAGTTATTTTTCTACTATTCCACGCGTACAAATTCGCGGGCAGAAACTAGTAAAATATAAAGTTCTCACCAAAAACGTATGGGATTTTTGGTGGCAATCTGAAGATGCGATAAATAGAAGCCTAAGTATTGACAGTATGTATCGAGTTTCATTTAAATCCGTTCAGTAGTTTTCAGTTGACGCTCTGACAGACTGATATCCAAATATTCTATTCAAATTCAAAATCAAAAGTTTTATTCAACATAAGTTCCACTGGAGAACACTTTACGAAGGTCAAAAATATAAGTTAAAAATTAATTTTAGATAGATAGATAACACTTTATTGCACACCAAAATATAGAATTACAGAAACAGACCATATTTACAATGTTTTCTAGGCAAAACAACAGGCGGCCTTATCGCTCAAAGCGATCTCTTCCAGGCAACCTAAATGAGAAAAATTTGAATCAGGCGAAATAGGTGGTGCAGATTGCCATTTTTCTGCAATTTTACTTCCTAGTCTATGTACACCGCTTCGCAATGCTGTTAAGAGAAGAAGCGGAAAAAAACTTCCCAGCAACAAGTTAGCTAAAATTGTTTTTCTTCGTGTTTATCTAGCTCATTTTTTTTTTGTCATAAGTTTTACACAGAAATATGGTAGATAGATAACAATTTAATGTATACCATTACAGAAAACTTCGAACTAGTATTATTATAATTGTGTACAAAGGGCGTTCTTAGCGCTAAAAAGCGATCTCTTCCAGACAACCCGTGGCAATAATATTGCTGATTAGGACTGGCGATGGTGGTATACATAATTATTCTACGATTACTTACATTTTAATAATAAATATATTACCATACTACATATACCAATATACACATAAGTTATATACATATACTAAATATAGTGATATTTTTTATTTTTTTTATTGCATGAGTTCAGCAGACTGACAGACAGCTCACTTGATGGAAAACGGTAACCGATGCCTATGGACATTTGCAACACCAAAGGTGCTACAAATGCGCTGCTGCTCTCTTAAGGGAGACTGGAACCTGTTCACTAATGCCGGAACAAAACTCAAGGTTGTTATGGCAACATACTTTAGACCAAAGGTAGTAGCCATCCAATCGGGCAAATGCCCTACCACCTGGCGTGGATTGTTTTGTCGCCTCTTACGACAGGCCGCTCGGCCGCAGGAAATTGTATTCTTTCTCCGTTCCTGCACGGATTGAAAATGTATCTATTTAAACATAATAAATATATAACTATATAGTACTATGTTACACAATTACTTTTAGAAGAATTAATGGAGTTGTAGCAAACACTGCGAAGACAATGGACTCGCAAAATCTCCCACGCAGTTTAACTCTTCAGGTCTTAGTCATTTCTTATGCAGTAAACATATTTGATTTCCTAAATAATCAGTCACACACTCACAGGTGATCGACAGGTGACATGGCGGGCGTGATCCAAATCAGACAGTGAATCAATGCGGACGCTTTGCGACGTCGTGCATTTGGCAGGTGAAATGTACACGTGCTTTCTGGTTTACGAGTAACAGTTTAGCGAAGCGCATCTTTATGTGACGTCAAGTAAAAAGCATGTGCTAATTTTTATCCCTTGTTTCATACCTTTTCAGATTTTCTAGGAGATAAAAGGTAACTGAGGACTATTAACTTCTAAATGGACAGTGGATACAGTCCCTCATAAACTTGAAGAATACTTAAATGATAAAACTTCATTTACATAGCAGCTCGCTCTAGCCTCTTTCTTGTACTATATTTTGTATAACGTTTTTATCTTGCCAAGCATGTAAGGAATTTATGGAGATATGTTGCAGTATACAACTTTAGTACGTCTTGTCATTATCTTATATATAAAATTCTCGTGTCACAGTGTTAGTTACCAAACTCCTCCGAAACGGCTTGACCGATTCTCATGAAATTTTGTATGCATATTGGGTAGGTCTGAGAATCGGCCAACATCTATTTTTCATCCCCCTAAATGTTAAGGGTAGTCCACCCCTAAATATTTTTTTTTAATTTTTTGATATTTTTTATCATTTTTATTTTTTTATGATACAGCATTAAAAAATACATACAATCCTAAATTTTCAACCCTCTACGATCAACCCCTATTTTTTTACCGGGCAGGACGACGTCTGCCGGGACAGCTAGTCTATATATATAAAAGAAAGTCATGTTAGTTACACTATTTATAACTCAAGACCGGCTGTACCGATTTGGCTGCAAATTGATGGGTACTTTTTATCCCATTGGAACCGGTGGCGCTGAGATCGGGTTCTAGATTTTTATTTTTTCAGAGCACGACAACGTCTGCCGGGGCCGCTAGTTATAAATATAATAATGACATGACGTATTGAATTTATTTTTATTGTGTCTCTGTTTTACTAAGTATGCACAGTTTGCTACAACTCCATTAATTCTTCATAGAGTAATTGTTTATCATATTTCGGTATAAAATTGATTAAAAAAAAGTTTGAGTTAATTAATTTTTAGCTAGGCGTGTTGCGGGGGAATTTATTTTAACTTATATGTATTATGACCTTCAAAAAATGTTCTCCAATGGAACTTATTTTAAATAAAAACTTTTAAATAACACCTAAAAGACAGGCTTGGCCTAGTTATAGGTCAGTACCTGGTGAAAATTCGGCTAGGGTAAGCCTGTTGAAAAAACCTATTGTATGATGCAAGCGCTGACTACACCGTTGTTGTAGAAATTAAGGCCCCACTATCAGAATATATATTAGTGGTGGCTAGTTTTCTAAACGTAGACTACGCGCAATCGATTTGTATGAAGGCCTATTACAAACTGGAAAGGCGTCCAGTTTGAATTTTAAGGGGTAATATATATATTTTTTCCCATGCCAAAGTCCCGGTGGCCGACGTCCCCTACTTCTTTTCTTGCTTGAATTGTGCAGACAGGCTGACGGTACACCTGTCAGAAAGCGGTTACCATCGCCTATAAACGGACACCATTGCTAAATTTCGTAATCGAACACTCCGTTAATGACTATGGTCTGGCCGTCTGGGATGGGTTCCTGACGGGTCCGTTATATATTAACTATAACACCAACGTAACTAGCTTAGTTTGGGGATATATAAAGGTACTTTGTATAGCTAAAAATGTCTACACTAACGCCCTTTCAAAATATGCACACAATAAACTCTTACTTGCAGTCACGTGAGTGTAAATACGAGCATTTTGTTCATTTCCTGTTCAGAGCGGATTGACAGATCTGTCGGCGAGGCATGACGCATTTCGAAAATTCAACCACAGTATTACATATACAATTCGAATTGTTATTTTGTATAATAATAACAAGTGGAGTGGAGATTGCTAGAGCTAAGACTCAAGCTCCAGGGGTGGAAGTGATAAATGGCATCACGTCAGAAGTAACTTCGGTGAGTCTGCAGCCCACCTCTCTATACCCCTTAGCCACTCACACCCATGTTGCCCCTGTCTTCGCAGGGAGTGGCGAGTCACCGTCAGCCCATTTTTCCATGTTCCCCGAACATTGCGACGGGCAGACGTCATAGTCCCCATATTCCCCGACCCCTAGTAGTGGCACTAGGGGTAGCAGTTCAACCCCATAACCCGGTACTTTTTGTCCTCATTTTCCACAATAGTCTTATACTGGCCGGAGCTTGTCCTTGGGTGCATTATTATATGGTGTAGACAGGGATAATCGCCTAAAGTGACACGCCACATTTACATTAAATTTGTCAAAGGGCCTCTAAGTGTTGGCCTTATCCTGGCCCCGCGCAAGCCCTTCAAATGTCCGGGCCATTTTTATAGCCCGTGGTCGTCAAAGACATATATTAATAATAACAACAGCCCATAAATGTCCTACTGCTGGGCTCGGGCTCCCCACTATCGGGGAACGGACAGTATACCCGCCACGCTTGTTCAAAGCGGCTTGGCAGATTTGACACTCGATGTGCAGGTTACATCACGACGTTCTCCATCACCGTTATTAACTCGTGGTAATAGTAATAGGTGCATGCGTTCCGGCCAGGATCGAACCCGCGTCCTTTGCGATGGGGACGCGTAATGCCTGCCTTTTATATTTCATTTTTTCAGGAACGAGGAAAGAATACAATTTCCTGCGGCCGGGCGGCCTGTCGTAAAAGGCGACAAAACAACCTATAGCCAGGTAGTAGGGTATTTGGTCATGAGCATGCCGCCATAATAACCTTGGGGCGTTCCGGCATTAGTGGTTAGGTTCCAGTCTCCCTTTACAGAGCGGCAGCACATTAGTAGCATCTTCGGAGTTCCAAATGTCCATAGACAACGATAACTGTTTGTCTGCTAAACTCGTGTAATAAAAAATAGTACTTTACTTGGGAACATAACGAATTGCGTACATCCCTTGAATAAATAGATCAAACAGATATAGTATGCAAATCGTACGTTAGATCCAATACCTTGAAGATATAATTAGCAGCATTCGCCGCTTTCATTCACGAGTCGATGATGAGGGCTGAATTCACAAAGTTAAGTTTAAATTAGACAACTAGATAAACCATGGTTTGAACTAATGGCCTTTCTAAAAACTGCTGACATCATGCGGAATGAAAGTAAGATGAACGTTGAACGACCAAAGTAGCTCATGTAAACAAATTTGAACATGGAATGCCATGTCGTTGAATACCGCAATGACCTTTCAATTGTGTGCGTTTCAACCAAAGTGATCGCTTTAATATTAGCATTATTAAATTGATATTATTTTTATCAAATTTGGAATATTGGTTTCAATTAGCAACCAAATGACAAATATAAGTTATATGCAACTCGGAGGAGTTGCAAGATACCGAACTAATTTTTACATAAGCAGATCTACGTAGATATTAATATTTGATAATATAATATACCTCTTAAATCCATTAAATGTTAGATAGTTTGCTTATTTGAAACAAACACTTTTAGGCGTCTGAAAGTGTTTGCTTTATAAAGTATAAAGATTTAAACCCTATTTAAAGTTTTAACTAGCTGTGCCCGCGAATTCGTCCGCGTGGAATTTTTTTCATGAAAGTCTAAAAAACGTGAAAATCAAAAAGGAAAAAGCTAGCAGAAGTTACTTCTTATAATATCAACTATCTGCCAGTGAGAGTCCAGTCAAAATATATCAAGCCTTTTCAGAGATTAGCCGGAACATCCAGACAGACACAAACTCTAAAAATTCAATTTTCGGAATTATACCGCCTGATTTTTATATTATTTTTATTTTTGTCTGTGCATGAACGGAGAAAGAATACAATTTCCTGTGGCCGGGCGGCCTGTCGTAAGAGGCGACAAAACAACCCACAGCCAGGTGGTAGGGTATTTGCTCGACTGGATGGCTACCACCCCTGCTCTAGAGTATACTGCCAACAATCTTGAGTTGTGTTCCAGCATTAGTGACCAGGTTCCAGTCTACCTTATGAGAGCAGCAGCGCATTTATAGGTCCTATGGTGTTGCAAATACCCGTAGGCGATGGTAACCGTTTTCCATCCATAGTTCCATTCCATAGTTAAGATAATATATATAGGTATAGACATAAGGCACACACTGCACATGCACTCTCTCACAACACCAGCTTGTAACAGATACACTCTACATTAGTATAAGTTTAGTATTAAAATTAGAAAAAATTATATAAGTTATTTTTAAGATACAGAACACCACATAAAAACCACAAATCAATGTCACACACAATAAACAAAAGATAATAATAAGCGTGTATAAACTCAAAAAATCAATATCATTAATCAAGTTGTAAAAAGGGTACGGAGCTCGAGTCCGTAGTATTGTTATTTAAAAAAAAAAAAAAAAAACGTTTTCCATCAAGTGGACCGTCTGCCTGTCTGCTGAACTCATGCAATAAAATTTTAAAAAAGCATTAAAAACAGACACTATACGAGTTCAAGATATAGAATGACATGAAATACAATATTATTTAAACATTTTCAGTTCTTAGAAGACATTACTTAATGTATAGAGCACCTGCGTTAAGAATTGATGTCTAAAACACGTTTCGCATGCAAACACTATCTGAGATAATTGTTTTGCTTTTGAAACACAATCACGCCAACTTAGATACGTGATCAACCCAAATCCAGCAATAGTGTAAATACATGGTTATTTAAAAAAGAAATGTAAGGAATACTTACCTAACAGACATATAAGATATTGAGGTGACCGAGGGTAGAACATTCTGGCAGCGTAAGCCGGTTTCAAGACTTAGAAAAAAGTAGAAGATTCTGGAAAGAAAAGAGGAGGACAGATATATGATTCTAGAATAGAAGGTTCAGGAAGCAAATAACAGAAATAGATGTTTATTAAGGGACAGACAATAAATAAAAGAAGATCGAAATTATGGATTCTAGAAGATTCTTTCGGGTAAATAAGCAGCGTAAGGCGTACCTACCGGGAAGTTCAGTTGAAGACGGCGAAGCGACAAGTGCGATAGGAGAGAGTTGGAAAAGAAGTTTAATAGAAGATAGTGGCATGTTTACAGAGTTGGAAGAAGAGTTCAGTACAAGCCAGTCGCAAGTTTAGTTGTGAGTTTCAAATTATTTTAAAGCAACACAGAAGCTTATGTCTGTTATTGTCAATAGAACGAAAACACTGCAAGTTTGCACTTAGGAACATTTATGACTTTAATGTCTTGATAAAGAAAAGGTTTTGTTCAAACAGGGGTGTTTATTACTAATATCACTAACAGTACATTTGTTTGTATATTCGTTTATAAATACTTATTTATTTATGCCTTGCAGTCCAATGTTTGGTTAATTTTTTATTGTACTCATCAGTTTTTCTTATAGCAAGATTAAGATTGATGCTTTAAAATAAATATGTTCATATTTATGTAAAATAAAATAACTATACCATTCATTTACGAGACATTCATTCAGTAGACGAATATATTAATGACAATACAATAAAATAAGATAATAATGTTGACATTTTTAAGTTTAATATTTTCACTAATTTAAATTTTGTTTTTAAAATGTTTAACAATTCATTTTTATTTTTTTGACATGTATATTTAATTAAATTAATTTGTAAACATTAGTTTAAGGTTATGCGAGTGTATTTGCACGTCATGTAAATGACAAAACATACTGGAAACTTTATATTATGTAACACCTATTCATGTACCTATGTTTTTGCAAATAAAGACTGATTGATTGATTCACTTGCCCTACAGTCGGTTGAATTTTGACATATCTTATGTAAATTTTTAACCGACCGTAAAGCAAATGAACGGTCGTTGGGATATAAGACCCGGTCGTTATTTGAATACTTTAGTTTTCTACGAATGTTTGCTTTGTATAACTTGTTTCTGTACCATCATACAAACCTTTTAAATATTACGGAACAAAATATGCTAAAATATACCTTTTTCTTTATATACTAGTGATCGCCCGTGGTTGAAATTCGACCATAATAATTAATGTCAAAGACTATACTTCTATAATCACAGATTTCCCCAAGGCACACTGTTAACTTTAATTTAACAATAAACAAAAGCGTATATATGTGTGTGTGTCAAATACATGGTAGGGCATGTAATGTTTTTTATTGATTTAATGTATTTTTATTGCATAATTAAAAAAAAATAGCATTCGTTGCCTCTTCTCCGTCACATCGTTGTCACATCACGATTGAGTTGATTGATTATCACATATTACTATTAAAAATAAATATATACAAATTAAAATAGAACGTAAATTATTATAATAATAAAAATTACATATAATATAATTTTTTTTTTATTGTGGACATAAGACATATAAACTGATTCTAAGATTAAATTACGCCATAATTAAACAGTAGTTAATAAGAAACGGCGAAGCCGGGCCAAATAATTCACCAATCTGTCAATAAAGTATTATCAAACAACGCCTACGATCTAAATCAATTGTTTAATAAGATCAGTCTCGATTCAATCGCCATATTGATCGATCCCTTGACATTTCAATTTGTTGCAAAATCGAAATTCGAATTTTATATATCGATATATTTTTTCGTTAACGGATATATTTTTTTTTTACGAAAGATATATTTTTTGGAGAGCTGTTTGAATTACTGTGAGGTCAGTATTAAATTTATTTATAGTACATTTTTAGTGTAATTCCTAATTTAGCAGTAGAAAATATTACTTATGTAAGTTTTTACTATATAAAGACATTGTGTTATGTATTATCATTAGTGATAGGAATTATATCACCGAAGCGAATCCCACTGTTGTCTGCCATTCTGTTCTCTGTATTTTAGTAACTTTATTACATACACTGTACCTACTTCTTACTACTAGGTTGTTTATGCACGAGTAATATTTTTTTAAATTAATATGAACAAACAATATTATAAAATTACATATATTCGAATACAATGCAAGGAAACTTAACTCATATTATATTGTATTCCGCTCATAGTCCCTCAAGACTATAATAGAATACTTACTCAGCCTAGATCGCCTTCTTCTATGGGTAAGGTGCCTAGAAGCCTGGCTACGTTTACTTGCTGGATCGCCATACTGATCCGTTGCCCGAGGTAGACGCCAGCCTTTTGATCACCTGAAGAGTCAATGAGTCGTTTTGATAAATTTTGATAGAGGTTCATGGCGTCAGGACTACTAGCGTCTCGACAGCAAACGGTACAAATATATAACTCTCATTGAGGGTCTCTCTTGAGGGATCTCATATAACTTCAAAGATCGGGGGATACTCCCAGCGTGCCACACTTAGTGCCGTGTCCTGATCCCTGAGGCACCCTTGTCGGCTTGCATCAAGGCGTCACGGCAGTCATACCTTGATTACCACCCTCGGATCTTGAAGTCTTTCGAGGGGGGGCAAAGACTGAATAATGCCGCCTGCGTTCACCTGTGAATTTACCTCAATCATCATCATCATTTCAGCCGTCAGATGCCCAGTGATAGACATAGGTCTCCCGGAAAGAACTCCAATGACCAGCCTAGCCCTGCTGTTTCTGTGTTAAGCCTATTTAAAAAAAAATCTACATACGTGGACGTGAATGTAGTGAATATAGCTTTATCTCTTTCACACACACCCTATCGGCCTTATATATGAGCAGGCTTCACTTGCCCACTGCACGTGCGTTTTTAGTTTTTAACCTATGTCTAAGCACCCCGAGAAATGTAATTATGTGCTTAAAGTACTGGACATCTCAGTCAGAGTTGCGTTAATAATGAATACTTAGATCCGGGGCTGATGATTACTGTCCCGTGACGCCTCATTAATGGAACGGGAATATAAATGAATGAATATGTCGGGAATCCCACATATCCCTTAGTGACCTTAGGGGCCCGAGAGTATGCGCAAATGCATTCCCCCAGCGCTAACATAAAGGGGGTGACTAACAAATATGTAACTAGGAGTTGAGTTTTTTTAAGTGTACATATTTACATAGTCGTGTGGGATATTGTTAGTCAGATGGAAGAAGAATTATAATCTCAGTTAGCGCAACCAGTCCGTTCTTACTTTTATAAATAATGTCAATTAAAATTTTCAGTCAACGTCACATGACTGAAAATGTATTGTTATTTAAACTTACTTAGTTAGTTGTTTGTCATTTTTCTGCTCCACCTACATCGCCAGATTAGTTTAGAATTTCTTTTAAGCTGGGTTGCCTGGAATAGATCGCTTTTAGGCCGATAAGGCCGCCTGTTGTTTAGCCAAGAAGTATTGTAATTATGCATTTTGTTTTGTATTTGTTTGTTTTGGTGAGCAATAAAGTGTTATCTATCTATCTATCTATCTAAACTTAAATCTTCATATATATATAATTGAAGTGACTGTTTGTTATGTCAATATAACAGCTTTTTACTAAATGCATGCAGTTTATACGGTACTTATATCAAAAAATGAATTTCCGTCTGTCTGTTTGTTTCGACTAATCTCTGAAACGGCTACATCCATTTTGACGGGATTTTCACTGGCAGATAGCTGATGTTGTGAGGAATAACTACTATATATAAAATTAGGGTCACGCGAAATTAAATTACAACTGGACGAAGTCGCGGGAAACAGCTGGTCATAAATTTAAAGTCCTAATACATTGTACAATGTTGAATCCTCCACATATTCATTATATTACAGACTGCTGCTTCTGCCCGCGACTTTGTCCGCGTGGGATAGTTTAAAAAAAAGTTAGTTAAAAAAATCCTCCCGATTTTAAAACATTCTTCATTGGTGCTCCGCTCCTATTGGTCTTGTGATATATAGGTTTTATTGTTTTATTGTATGATGATGATACTGGCAATATTAATACTTAATAAGTGCGTAGTAAGTTGTATAATGAGCTGTTTAACTAATTAAAGTTTTTTAAGTATCCCACGGGAACTTGTTAATTTTTCGGGATCAAAAGTATCCTATATGTTGACCAGGGATAAAAGCTACCACCATACAAAAATTTCATTTAAATCGGTCCAGTCGTTTCGGAGATTAACCCGTACAAACAGAGAAACAAAAATTTTAAAAATAATTTAAATTAGTTCTATTTCACTTCTTACATCCCCCTGACACGGTTTTTAGAATTTTATTTCAGAAATTTGACCTCTACAATTTTATTATATATATAGATATTCGAAACAAAAGTAATATGTTATCTTTACTATTCATGAAAATATCCAACTGTTTGGTCTATTATTGGATTGGTGTGGTGTGTTTATTCTCCTCTTAAGGAGCAGTTCTTGTAAAGGGCGAAGCGAATACTTTGAGGCATCAAAACAAGCGATTCCTACTTAAGTTACTTACTTAGTAACTTCTTAATTAAGTAACGTTTACGCGAAACGACACGAATTAATATGTCCTAAGATAAATATGTGTAAAAATCAAACTCGAATATTCAGTAAAACATGGATTTAAAGTTTGCGCAATTATTTTATTATTCACTGACATTTGCCAGGAATGAAGCTCCTACAATATTTTATGAACAGCCAGAAGATGTCATAAAGGTATGTCTGGCTGTCTATCATTGCGTTTTAGTGCCAACGCTAATGTATAACAGCAACAGTTGGGTATGGCAGAAGAAACTTAAAAGTAGGCATTAACGCAGTGGAAATGAGAGCTTTGCGGAGTTATGTGAGGTTAGGTTAAGCGATATAATAAGGAATAGTTTGATAAGGGAACGTTGTGGATTGAAATGAGATGTAGTGTGTACGAGTTGAAAAAGAAATGCTAAGGTGATTTAAGCATGTAGAGAATATAGATGAAAGTAGAACAACAAAACTAATGTATGACAGCAGTGTGAATGGTATAGTTAGTGCTGGTAGACCGGATTAGATACCTCGATCCCGGCCGTGGTTCGCACCGTGGTCGGGGGCAAACTCGGATGGGACGCCGTCTACTCCTTCTGCGAGCGCGTCATGTTTGCGAAGGAGGAGGCGGAGCGGGAGGGTGAGCGGACGTCTTTCTTCCGCTCTGGCCAAAGGGAGACGCGTTGACGCCGAAGGACGGGACTCGACCTTCGGCCACCGTAAGCGGACGGCGCAGGTAGGCCACTTGGGGTATGAACGAGTGTTCCGCGTGTGCTCACCTCTCCTGCCGTGGGGTGCGTTACAAACCACCCCACGCCCCGGATTAGAACTGGGAAATGCCAGGGGATAAAAGTATTTTTATTATAACACTGTGATGTCAGATTGCGCGTGCGTGAAGTACGAATGAATGAATGAACAATAAAGAACTTTCAGTTCTTAGTTCTTTATTGTTCACCGTAAAAGTGAACCTAGACAATTATGGATATGGATGCGTTTGTATTAGAGCGACGGGCAGCCTTATCGCTCATAGCGATCTCTTCCAGGGAACCTTTATCACTCATAGCGATCTCTTCCAGGCAACCTTTATCGCTCATAGCGATCTCTTCCAGACAACCTTTATCGCTCATAGCGATCTCTTCCAGGCAACCTTTATCGCTCATAGCGATCTCTTCCAGGCAACCTGTAGCGCTCATAACGATCTCTTCCAGGCAACCTTTATCGCTCATAGCGATCTCTTCCAGGCAACCTTTCGTGGTGTCGGATATAATTCCGTCACAGCAACATGCCGAGTGCAAATCTTGTTTGCTGAAAATGCGGCGTACAAATTCTCAAAATATGCTCTGTGTATGATAATGATGTATGAAGAATGTAGTTACATCGCTATTTCTTTAAATAAAGTCTGTATTGTATATACAGTTTTAGTTAAGGAGGGAAGGGTAAATTGTAAGAAATATCAAACCCAACGAGCGCTGTAATGACACTAATTTTATTACTGACAATATACGAATATAAATAATTGTGTTATTAAAAATTAGGCCGCAGTTGTTTATTTGTAAAATGATGACTATTGAACATACTTTGTACAAAGTCTTTCTTTCAACCCGGTGTCGTAGGTGACTTTAAAAAAAAGTGTGGTACGTGGGGGATTTATATATATATCTAACTGTAGGTGAAAGAGCATTACCTTCGAATTTAGTGGCCACAATCCACGTGCTCAATATTCGTCGGCGTATCTGTAAGCCTGGTGGTGTTTGTTGTGAAAATCAGTCGCTTGGTTTTGATCATCCAGATACAAACATTGAACAAAACCCTCTTATTGGATTGAGTCTGCATTTCAGGCTGAGGGGCGGTGCTTTGTTTGATGGGACGTACGGATCGGCGTACAAATAGTTAAAAAAACGGCCAAGTGCGTATCGTTCCTATCATACACTATTTTTTTTAAGTATAAACAGCCGAAATTAAATAAAAAGCAAATAATATATATTTAACAACATTTTGAAGTCCTTTTCTTGTGTTATGCCTGGTATTTTTGTTTAGTTTTTCGCGTTCTCCTCCATCATGTGTTAAGATAGGTTTTTAATTTTCTTTTACTTTTTTATTTTTGTAATAGAACAAAGGGAAAGGGGTTCTTTTTACTATATTTCTGATTTTTCTTTCTTATTTTCTTTTACAAAAAACTTATAGTACAGGTTCCCTGGTACACTATTCATCATTTATTACTAACAAGTTGTTTTTTCGTGAGTAGCTTCCTTTTGACAGCTGATTTTTTTAATATTGTTTAGCTAACACTTGCATAGTTTACCACCCACATTGTCCTACAAATTGCATGGTATGTCATATTTTACCCTTGCTACCCCTTTTAAGCTACCATTTACCAACGTTACTGTAAGGAAAAAAGTTGGGCGTCTAGTCAATATAGCTAGCCAATTAAGACCAGTGCTGTTCTTCCGCCTGGGGTCAGTAAGTGTAGTCATGAAGGACAATACAACAAACATGAAAATACATAATAAAAATATTTGTACTTTTTGCTTTGCTTGAATAGGTTTAGAAATAATACTTTAAACGCCTGTAGAAATTGTACGACTGGCACGCGTAAACAAGTTTTGCCTTTACAAGAGTCTAGGCGCTCGCGATCTTCAATGAAAGTTGCTCTTGACCTCCCTGGGATTTTCTTTGTTTCGGTAAAACTTCTTACCATCCATCTCCTCTTTTTGTTGGGCCCAAAATTTTCCTGAGAACCTTACTCTGTGCGAATTGTTAGTCGGACACAGGAAGGTTGGTTTTCTTTATTAAAAGTAATATAGAAGTTTCAAAAATGGAAGAATTTATTAGACCTAGGACCATTTGTAGTACTTTTGAAAAATAGAAGAAAATGCATTTTTTGTTATTAAAAACTCAATATTTTAAAAAAATCGACTTCACCAACCAAAGAATAAATATTGATCAGACTTCTTTCTACAACATCTTGAAGTCATGCCAAATGAAACAAAAGAACGACAATAAATTTACAAAATATAGTAATTTTCATGTTTTACTTAACACCGACTTCAAGATTTCGAAAAAGTCGGTTAAATATTTTTTAGTTTTAAGTGTGAAATAGGTTTTGTTTTTGTTAAAAAAACTATTTTTTACTTTTTAGCTGCGCAAATACTTCGATAGCTTTAGAAATAATATATTGAACACCTGTATAATTGTACAATAGGCAGCGTGCTGGAGGAAACGCCAACAAATCTTTATGCTGAGTTGCCGACCTCATTTGTAGGAACTGTGGTGTACAACATAGATAGATAGATAACTTTTTATTGTACACCAATACAAACATGAAATTAAGACAAAAATTATATCTAGTTATGTACAAAGGGCGGTCTTATCGCTAAAAAGCTATCTCTTCCAGACAACCCCAACAACATATTGAATTTAATCATAATAATGTATGTATAAATTCTTTCTTTCTTTAGTTAACATTAGTAATGAAAAAATCCCACACTTTAGTCGACATAGTATAATACGAGGAAAAAAGTAATTTTGGCAACCATTAATGACTTTTTTGGGTAACCGTGACAACAAAGAAACTCATTTTCGCAGTTCAAACAGTCAAGAAGTGTTCAGCCTGTGCTTTAATCAAACAATATTGGAAAATTGAGGAAAATAAAAGATGAAAATATAAATGAGTACACAGAATTTGAAAACGGAAGCTTGAAAATATCAGTTACAACGATTTCCTTAACTTTTACATAAAATCAATTTAAGTTTAGCTACACAATTGATGGGATAAGATCGTTTTGTTTTCGGTTTCGATTTTGTAACAAATAGTAGAGCCCAATATGATAGGCGAGTGCAAGGCACATCGCTTGCGCTGGCTTGGCCACCTATATAGAATGGGGGAGGATCACGCGGTGAAAAGAGCCTATCTGGCCAGACCAACAGGACGACGACCAGTTGGTAGGCCCAGGTATCGCTGGAGGGACGTAGTGGAGGCTGATCTGCGCGAGCTTCATGCCGATGACTGGCAAGAGACAGCGCTGAACAGGAAGGAGTGGAGTATTCTCATTTTGGAGGCCAGGACTCATTTTGGGTCGGTGAGCCGCAGCAGTTAGTTAGTTACTTACACAATTGATGACATAAATCTCAAAATTCCCCTTCAAAAGACTTCATCCCCCGGATGGAGATATGGCTGTAGCTACTCAGGGGCGTCAGCTGTATCCATGATACAGGGCTCCCGAAAGTGTGTAAGCAAAAAATCCTAAAATGTTATGCACAATATTTTATAGATTAATAACTGCTGGACCAACAAGAACGGCTATCAGACTTGTCGTTAAAGTCTATAGAGGCAGAAAATCTAGAAAAATTAAAATTTTCTTCAGCTATTAAAGATGATTTGATAAATAAGCTTGGCGAATAAAAGGGAGAAACGTTTATAAAACGTTTACGTCTTTCTTTCTTTATATTTGATTTGAATTGTTTGTCTAACTTAGCTCCTAGGATCTTTAAGTATAAGTAATAACTTATAATCAATATATAATTATTTTAATTCAATTTGAGCACTTTTTGTTTATTTTATAAAAAAAGCCTTTCCTTTGGGCCCCCCGACACATTTTGATACAGGGCTCGTCTAAGGCAAGCTACGCCACTGACTCCATCTCCACTCTCTGATCTCTTACTAAGAAACTGATTAACTAACTAACTGCTGCGGCTCAACGACCCACAATGAGACTACTCCACTCCTTTCTGTCCAGCGCTGTCTCCTGCCAGTCATAGGCTTGAAGTTCGTGCGAATCAGCCTTCACGACGTCACTTCAATGATATCCAAGGAACTGGTCGCCGTCCCGTTGGTCTGCCCAGATAGGATCTATTCGCCGCGCGATCCTCCCCCATTCTGTGTAGGTGGCCAGCTAGCGCAAGCGACGTAGCTTGCTTGCTCTTGCTTATTATATTGAGCTCATACATCAGCTCTTCGATTTTGGCATTTTTTCCGATCCGCCAGTTGAAAGGAGGAAGGAAGAAAAAAAAACATTTGTAGAAATAGCGACGTAATTACATTGCTTATACATTTTTATACACAGAACATACATATACCAGCAAACAAGTATTGCACTACTCACTCAGCATATTGCTGTGTCGAAATTATATCCGACACAACGCTGATTTTCAGTACAAACCTTCCTACTGGCGTAACACCAAAATTACCCAATTTTGTTGCCATCGCATTTCTGAAATGACTGAAATGGCCGAAATGACCAAAATGGGCGAAATGGCTAAAATGACCGAAAGGACCGAAATTGACAAAATTACCAGAATAACCATAATTACGATAATGGCAAAGCATAAATAAAATCAAAGATACTTTCTGTGATAACCTTTACGGAAATCTATCCCATTATCCGTGATGAAAAGTATCCCTTGTCAACCACGGTGTTAAGTTACATAATTATATACTGAATTTCATCCAAATCGGTCCAATAGTTTTTCCGCAAAAGTTTAACAAATAGAGAAAAATATATATTTTTATCACGGAAACAGACAAACAGATAGAGTTACTTTCGCATTTACAATATTAATAGGGATTGATAAAAGTAAGAGAAGAATTATCTTTTAGCATATTTTCAGAAGTTCCACTTCTGCTGTGTGATAACTGCACACATACACACATTTTTTTATTTTCAGTGTGAACGCTCCCTTAAGATAGTAAATAAACTAATTACGACAGCATTTCCTCGTGACAGTCTTTATATTGTAAGGTATTTGTCTTCAATTTCTTAAGATGAGTAATAAAGAATGGGCTGTTACAAATGCTTAATTGAAACTATTATACTATGTTTTTTTGTTATTGCAAGAGTTCAGCAGACAGGCAGATGGCCCACTTGATGGAAAGTGGTTACCATCTATGGACATTTGCAACACCAAAAGTGCTACAAATGCGCCGTTGCTCTTTTAAGGGAGACTGGAATCTGGTCACTAATACTGGAACACAACTCAACGTTGTTATAGCGAAATACTTTAGACCAGGGGTGGTAGCCATCCAGTTGGGCAAATGCCCTACTACCTGGCTGTGGGTTATTTTGTCACCTCTTACGATAGGCCGCCCGGCCGCAGGAAAATTTATTCTTTCTCCGTTCTTGCACGGATGATATTACGGTTTTACGGTTAAAACAAAAAGCCCGGACAATCATGTTCGTCCGGAGAGAGGCGAAAAAACCCTCCTCCTTTTTTAAAAGTCGGTTAAAAATAAGTACCTTAAAAATCATTCTCTTTGCCGTTATGTAAAAAACGCATCTTTTCGATCTGTCCAAACAGTTTTATAATCAAAAAAACCTATTCGATCCTAATTTCTTTCGGTACACTGGCCAATACCTTTTGACATGAAAGGTATATTTATGTTACACGTACAGACGACCTTTCGCACGTGTGAATGGATGATATAAAAACAGGCTTATTAGAGATGAAAATGTTATTGACGTAATATGAAATTAACTTATGTTGGACGATAAGGATGGTTTGTGATGTAGCGACTGAAACACCATGTAGTTTTTTTTATACTGGTGTAATACGGAGGTTTTATTTCTCAGCACCAACCTCTACCAATATATTGAGTTCATGTAGACTTAAAGGTAACAAAAAAGATAAAAAAAAGTCTCCACTCCGTGGTTGCCTTAGCCAGCCGGCACAGAGTGGAGATCGCTAGAGCTAAAACTGCTCCAGGGGTGGAAGTGATAAATGGCATCACGTCGGAAGTAGCCTCAGTGAACCTGCAGCCCACCTCTCATATTGCCCCTCGCCAATCTTGTACCCATGCAGGGAGTGGCGTGTCCTCGTCTGCGCATTTTTTCCATGTTCCTTTAACATTGCGACGGGCAAACGCCATAGTCCCCATAGTCCCTGATCTGTAACTCCACTAGCAGTTCATCCCAACAACCCGGTGCCTTTTCTTCTCGTTCCCAACAATAGTCCTACACTGACCGGGGCTTGTCTTTGGGTGCATTTTTATATGATGTAGACAGGGACAATCGCCAGTCAATGTCACGGTGCTTAATTTGTCAAGGGCCTCTACGCGTTAGCCTTCCTATGGCCCATACAAATATTTTGTCAGGTAAATTATAAAAAAATAACAACAAATTTGCAAAATATTGTAATTTTGTGTGTCACTTCACACCAACCTCAAACCCTCAAAAAAACGCAATTGATTTCGCTGCCTTACCTAGAGTTATATTCAATAGAACTCTCATTCCTCTCAGTAAAACAGTCAAAAACCTCAGCGTGTTCATTGACTGCGAGCTCTCTTGGCGGCTCCATATCGTCGAACTGAGTAGAAAAGTCTTCCTGTCTTCTAGGTCACTGAGGAGATTGAGAAAGTTTTTACCTATTGCCACCAAATTTAAGCTTGCGAAATCCCTATGGCTCAAAAAACTCAACTCATTACCTATCTATTTTTACCGGAATACTCACATTCTCAGTCTTCTTTATAGGATATGGGTTCTACAAACTACTTTTCGTTAGCTCAAGGAAGGTTTCGAATTTTTATACATATCTACTACGTACTATATGAATAATAAATACACAAGAAACATTATACCTTTTGTTCCACCGTGCATAATGCAGATTGATTATGTGCCTTAACTTATAAATCATTTAATCCATTAACTTGGATTTCAATGATAGCTCTAGAAGTCACTCGGAAATCTAACTTTTAGAATACATAAATCATTTTAGACAGTACGTCTTCGAGCTCTGAAGCATAGAACGTTGTAAAGTTTTGGGCTAAACTTTTGTAATTACCAGAGGGAAATAAAAATATTCCTTTTGGTTTTTTACTTTTGCTGTGAACGCTTTTTATTTCGAAGTTGGAGAAATTAATTACATTTCCAAAATGTTATTGCTTTGTACAAAGTTTATTGTGTTAACACAAACAAACACACCGGCGCATACATGCACACACACACACATATACATATAATCAAAGTGATTTTCATATCACTTAAAACTAAAGTATAGCCCTTTTCGACAAACAAATAAATATCAAATCTTTTACAATTTAAGAAAATATTGGGTTTTATTTATCTTAACTAAGTAGAACTTAGGTTGTCATTGGGTACACTATATTTCGAAATGTATTGTTACACGCCGACAATGTAAATACACAACTGGTTTATTACCTTACCCGCATTTTGACTTCTTTTGTTTACTTTGTGTTTAAATGTTGTAATTAAGAAAAAAACATCCTATCGTTATTGTACTCGTTTATGGCCGCAGGTGTGCAGA
This sequence comes from Dendrolimus pini, assembly GCA_949752895.1. Classification (NCBI taxonomy): domain Eukaryota; kingdom Metazoa; phylum Arthropoda; class Insecta; order Lepidoptera; family Lasiocampidae; genus Dendrolimus; species Dendrolimus pini. The sequence goes on from OX457136.1 coordinate 21,532,827, forward strand.
TTACGTCTTCTTAGTTATTCAGTCCACGCGGTCGATTGTTGTATGGTATAGGTTAGTATAAAACAATGCCCGAACGGAGGGGTGAGGCAGTCAAGCGACGATTACGATACGGTCAAGACGTGTACATTCGATAAGCTATATAGTGACGGACTTTGCGCGTGTCATTGAATCGTGCAGTTTGTACTGGTTGTGTCCAGTTATATTTGTACCTGTATTATACGTGTTTGTATAGTTTTATTATGTGTACAAGTCGCGAAAACTGAAGAAAATATTAGTTCTAATAAATTCTATAGGAATTCCAATGGCATTTTAACCCGAGTCCCGCACTCGTAACAGTTTAAAGAGCATTAAAAAAACCGACTTCAAAAACGAAAAAACTAAAATGTATAAAATAACTTATTACTTAAGCTATTATTATTAATATATATTATCTAAAACATCTTAAAGTCGGTGCTTAGTAATTTTCAAAATATAGTAATTTTTATGTTTACTTTGCACCGACTTCAAGATGTTTTAGATAATATATATTAATAATAATAGCTTAAGAAATAAGTTATTTTATACATTTTAGTTTTTTCGTTTTTGAAGTCGGTTTTTTTAAACGAAGTTTTTAAATTTTATTTGTTACTTTTTAGTTTCTAGCTATGTATGGGAGGACCTACGAATGGTGCCGCGCTTCTTAAAAAATATAGGTCCCAAGAACCGGGAACAAAAAAATGTTCGTAAAATGAAAACTACTGGGCCAAACTATGTAAAATTTTTAGGGGACCACATGGCAGCTATTCCGCGTCGAACAAAAAAGAATCACGTAAATCGAATCATAAATCTCAGAGTAATCGGTGTACATATGGAACGGAGTGAAAATTATTTCCATGAAAAATGTTCATAAAATGAAAATTACTGGGCCAAATTATATAAAATTTTATGGGACCAATTGGAAGCTCCGCGTTCCGCGTCGAACAAAAAATAATCACGTAAATCGGATCATACATCACGGAGTTATCGGCGAACATACATAAAAAAAAGCAAAAAAAAAAAGATCCCGACGAATTGAGAACCTCCTCCTTTTTTCGAAGTCGGTTAAAAATGTATAAAAAATCACCAGCCCGATTGACGTCTAAAACGTTTGGTGTGAAATTACCCTTAATCAGTCATGAAAGTCCCAGACATATGACCTTTTCGAAATAAGATTCATAGATATTCATAGATATATTTCGATAAATATTTTATTATAATTCATTATATTCACGAACTTATTTTTGAAGTGAAACTTCTTTAGAATGATTGTGTTTTGAAACTCGATGAAACGAAAAGGCGACACTAAAAGATTAACACATAAATCTATAGGCTAGGTCTGTGAGAGAATGAAATAGAATACATTATATTTAATCTTTTAAATACTTTGTTTGTACAGGTAGCGCTGGAAATGTTTAAAGTTTTTCTATAATACTTCAATTTTCGTATTTTAAATCTTAAATATATTATGACGATATAATATATGAAATGTGACGTCACGAAATTTAGAATCCCTCCCATATCTTGTCACACTACTATATCCGACTTTCAACGAAAGAATCCTGCTTTTTACATTAAAAGAGTTCTAAAATCCTAACTAGCAAAAAAAATCTAGCAACGCTGGTATGTACGAGTAAATATACTAATGTGTTTAATACATTTTAAATAAGACTCATTCAGTCACAGCCTCAATCTTTAACACTAACGCATATGCATCCCCACCAAAAAAATAATTCAGTAAATGTAATGTAAATGTTTATTATCCCCGCAAATTGGTAATGCTCCTTGCAACCTTGTCAAATTAACTTTCACGTGACGTCATCCGCAACTCGATATGTATGCGTACTCACCGGCCAGTGATGCTAACGGTATGAGTGTTCGCCTACGGTTACGTCACCAAAATGGCGGCCAGGTGCAATAGCAATTTGCGGGAATAATAAGATCTCAAATTCAATATGCAGTTAGTCACAGTCAGATCATCCTTCGACCGTCGTCGTCAGACGTGGGCTCGGAGGAATCGCTACGCACATAATTTATTCTTCCCATAACTCCGTGGTAAAGGGCCTCTGTTTACGGGGGTATCAGTGGAATCACCTGTACAAGTGGTACAGCCTTGCTTCCCTGACTTAGAAATAAGTTAGAGTACTTGAACGTTCACAGTAAACTGACTATAGGCGTATACCCTGTGTCGTTCCGTCTAAGTGCATTCGCTCATCGGGACGCAGGTTTGGTGGGTAGCTTGTCGATCTTTTATTTCACAGGAGAAGAATGGGTTTCTTAGGTACAAGAGTCGCATACACACGAGCAGGCGGCATTAGGCGCTGTTTTTGGTCTTCCCGCGTATCCACGACCCTTGTGTATGTCTCAAGAGAAGACAGTCCCAGCGTTAACAAAAAAAGGTAATCCAGCTGACCACAGTATGCTGTTGACTTTACAGCTCGCTGGATGATCAGAGTAACGGCAGGCTTACGATGTGACGTAGTGCTTAGCGCAAACAATTTTACAAATGCTGTCAACAGGACGTTTAACCAGATTGCGGCTAGTCCCATAGTTTATGCCGAAGAGAAACCCATGTACGGAGATCTCACCGTGTGGGGCGGAAAGTGGCTATCGCCTGCCCCACATAGCACCTTGCAAGCGTCGTCCAAAAAAGCTTCACCCACGATCAACGTAGGGCAAAAAGCACCCTGGACGAAAGAATCAGGAGCGCAGAATAACTTTGCTTACTTACCTAGCATAGTGCGTACGTTTATTATTATTATTATTTTTTTAACCAGGGGAAATCCGATTGAGGACTAAGCCGCGACAAGGGCAGAACCTTGGGGGGATAATTCGCGACCCAGTGTGGGATTCGCCAGATCGGAGGTGGCACTAGCATGCCCAGTCAGAACTGGTGCCATGCTATTGCCACTCCCCGGTTAGGGATACCCACTAAAACTCCTGGGTGTTCCGTCCTTCGCCTTATGCCAGGGCTACGGGTATATGACCTAGCCTCTCCGGAACCCTGGCAGGCATGGGCCCCCCTCACGAGGCCTCTTCCATTGCCGGGGGACTCATCCCCCGGCACCGTCATGCTCCCTTTGGCGTGGGGCGGTCTGTAACGCGCCCCACGGAAGGAGAGATGAGCGTGCGCGGAACACTCGCGCTCTCATCTTGACGGCATATACGGGTGAGTGAGAACCCCTATACCCCAAGGGGCCCCACCCGCGCCGCCTGCTTACGGTGGCCGAAGGTCGAAATCCGCCCTCCGGTGTCGGCGCGTCCTGCTTTGGCGGGAGCGGAGCAAGGACGTCCGCTCACGCTCCCGCTCCGCCTCCTCCTTCGCAAGCATAACGCGCTCGCAGAAGGAGAAGACGGCATCCCATCCGGTTGAGCTCCCGACCATGGTGCGTACCACGGCTGGGAGCGAGAGGTCAGTCAGGTCCGGTGACGGCGACGAGGTCTCGGCGCTGCTCTGTCCAGGCAGGACACTTGTGGAGTGTGTGCAGCGCCGTATCCTTGTCGCCGGTGTCGCAATGATGGCACCCTGACGTCGGCTCACGGCCTATGCGACACAGGTACCTCCTGAAGCAGCCATGCCCCGAGAGGACTTGTGTCACCCGAAACGTCAGGGTGCCGTGTCTACGTCTTGTCCAGTCTTGCAGGACGGGCCTCACCGCTTCGATGGTGGCGAGGCCCGCGCTGGGATGTCTGAGGCGTTCTTCCCAGACCACTATGGCGACGTCGCGGAGCTCCGACCGGCAGGCCTCAGTCTCCTGAGGAGCCGGTCTCATGCCCCTCGCCAGGGCCTCCTTGCGCCATTGGTAAAGTGACGCGAGGACCCTGGCTTCGAGGTCCCATGGTGGGGATCCGGCGAGTAGCGAGGCCGCTTCGAAGGACACCGTACGGTATCCCCTTATTGCCCTGACGGCCAGTACTCGCTGCGTTTGCCGCAGCAAGACTATATTTCTGGCCGTCAGGCGGTCTGCCGATACGGGGGCCCCGTATAGGGCCATAGACCGCACAATGCCTTCGAAGAGTTTTCGGCACGTGGCTTCGGGCCCCCCAATGTTGGGCAGCAGGCGTTAAAGCGCTCCCGCTGCCCTTTTGAGCTTGGGGGCCAATTGCTTAAAATGTGCCGAAAAGTCCCATCGGCTATCGAGGACCAATCCCAAATACTTCATAGTTCCCCCGATGCCGATGCGGACGCCTCCTAAGCATAGTGCGTACCTGGGCTAACATTATACTTCTTTATTCCAGGGTAATGCCACCAGAAATTTCAGTATCTATGCGAAGGTCGAAACTCAAGGCTGAGGAGGCAGCCCTATTAGCTGGTGAAGTAGTGAAACCTTCTTGGGAATCCAGGAATGAGGGCATCCATGAGCGAGTGAACTTCGAAGATGCAATCTGGGGATTCGATCTTGCTGGTGGAGCATACTACAGGACACCTTTAAGGGTTACCTTTGTAAGTAATATGATACCACTTCCACGACAGCAAGCAGTGAAGTGGCATGGGAAGCCGGCAGTGTGGGTGTATAAATGTAAATTACGGCGCTGCCCACTTCCTTCGCCACTTTCCTGTCTATTGCTAAGCATATCAACATTTAAATCGTAAATAGTATTTCCGTAATATAAAATAAAGAAAGAAGAGGGACAAGATTTTCATTCACTGGAAACGATACCAAAATGACTTTTTAGTTAAAGAAGTTGATAGCTCAGCAATTCAATGTACTGTATAAATAGTATATCAGTAAATTGTAATGTATTATATCCGTGAATAATGCGTACATTGTAATCCATTATGATTACTTATTTAATGCGTTCTAGTGTTCGCCCAGTGGTCGAAGTTGGACCATAATTCATTTAAATTGTAAGTTTGAACATTATTAAGGTTCTGTTATCAAAGACTTTACTTCTATAATCACAGATTTCGCTAAGGCTACACTGTTAATTTGACTTTAACAATAAACGAAAGAGTATATATTTGTGTGTGCGACAAATATATTGTAGTGTGTGTATTTTTATATTTTATTGATTTCATGTATTTTTTATGCATATTTGAATAAAATATTGACTTCTGCACTGCTTCTCTATATAAGCTATAGGTGTGCGAAATTTCATACTCCTCCGTCCGCGCAATTTTCGTAAAAAGGGGCAAAGTTTTTCCTTCACGTATTAATGTAATGATTATCAAGGTAGAAATTAACTAAGTTCTAAATAAACTAAAATTAAACTATACAACTATAAAAATAGACTCCAGGTCGCTGTCAGCGGAGAGCGTGCCCAAAATACTGGCAGCAATACCACGTTGGAAGGCAGCGCTGATGCGTTATCGCCTTAGGTCCAAGCCAGGCTTTTGATCACGCGAGACCTCAATTAGACGCGTTGAGGACTCTCGTTAGAGGTGATGAGTTCCAGGGCCTCATAGCCTCAGGGTTTCAACCCCGAAAGCCACAAATTTGTACCCATTACCAATGGACATATATTTGAGGCGTTTCAGGGCCTCCTGGTGTGCGGCAGCAGGTGGCTGGGAGATGGGAAGCCGCTAAAGTATCAATACAAGTTGCGTCCCATACTAAGGGGAGTCCCATCTTCCATGGCACCAACGGATACATATTTTTGTTCTAATAAGTTTTCTTTCAATTTCATAATTCTTTCTCCGTATAAAATTCTTAAAATTTCCTTAATGTATTTTTTTCGTTTTTTCTGGTTGCTGTGATAGAAGATAATATACGATACCTAGCATTTTAGGACAAGGGACTACGAGGTCCATTGACGAATTTATTACTGAACGTTATATTACTACTATAAAATTCCTACACGGTATTACATTAGTAAATTGAGTAGTGAAACAGTTTCAAGTAATAAATCAATCTGTGCTGAATATATTAACTTGATGTCTGCAAGACTAGGTGTGGTTGTTTAGACAGTAATAATTTACGAGTGTCACTGTTTGTTTTGAGATTCATACTAATTCATAATGTACTTATAACTGATTTTAGATCTTTGTGTGCTCTTCTTACACGTAATATAAATCCATCTAATTATGTAAATACTGTTTATTTTTCGAATGTTTTAAAATTTTCCGTGAATTGTGCACCGATTTTAATGTTTTTCTTTATTCGGAAGTGTATACTCCCGAGGTGGTCCCATTGACACCAAGTCAGGATCTAATGAGTGGATCCCAGGTAAAACGAGAGCAACCCTTGTTGAAGAGCGCCTACAGTCATCTAAAGGCAAACTTGTATACGCATGCCAATAAGCCAATTTCTACAGGCGCTTAATATATTATCTGTAAGCCATCCAAGTATTTGCGCCACTAGAAAATATTAAAAAAAAACAAAACTGAATTCATTCCAAAAAGCAATAAAATTAATATTTTCTACAACATCTGGAAGTCAGTACCAAGTAAAACATAAAAAAAACAACAACGAGATTGCAAAATGCACCGACTTCAAAATGTTTTTGAAAGTTGTTTATAATTTGTAAAATTGGGATTCAAAGCTTAGGCGAGCTTGGTAGATTTTTTAATTGCAAGGGTACAGCAGATAGAACAAGATGGAAGTGGTTGCCGTCGCCATACTACCAATGTGCTGCTGGCTAAAAGGAAGAACTGGAACCTGAACACTGATGTGCCACAAAGTTTCAGGTTGTTTTGGTGGGATACTCGAGACCAATAGTGGTGGCAGACCAGTCTTATCCGTGCAGGAACGGAGAAAGAATACAATTTCTTGCGGCCGGGCGGCCTGTCGTAAGAGGCGACAAAATAACCCACAGCCAGGTGGTAGGGCGTTTGCCCGACTGGATGGCGACCACCCCTGGTTTAGAGTATGTCGCCATAACAACTTTGAGTTGTGTTCCGGCATTAGTGACCAGGTTCCAATCTCCCTTAAGAGAGCAGCAGCGCATTTGCAGCGCCTTTGGTGTTGCAAATGTCCATAGGCGATGGTAACCGCTTTCCATCAAGTGGGCCATCTGCCTGTCTGTTGAACTCCTGCAATAAAAATAAAAAAAAGACCGGCAAATGGCATAGCTTTATAAGTAAATTATCATAAAATGTCTCATATGTACTTAAACAAAGAAAGGTTATTTTTTACTAAAAAGTTTATTGTGTACGTGGGTTGGGATTATTATAATTAAAAATGTACGCAATCAAATTCACAAGAAAAAATTTACTTTTATATTTTGATGTCAGGGATAGACACATGGTATTTTTACTCGTAAATTCTGTAAAATATAAGGAACAGCTATAACTTTATCCAAAGCATGTTTAATAATGGCAATTTCAGGTGAAACCAGAAAGCAGAGCAGAGAAAGCTGGCATCAGACCTGGAGACAGGCTCCTCAGGATCAATGGCATCGACACGTCAACCCTCACGATCCAAGAAGCCCACGATATTATCATCAAATCTGGAATACACCTGACGCTTACTGTCACAGCGTGAGTTTGCAGATGTATTGTTGGTTATTTGTTAACACGAGACAATGCTGTCTACTGCAGTGCATTTGAGTGTTCGGAGAGAGCTTGGAGTAGTTTGGGATAAAACTGCCCCAGAGTTCTATCTCCTACCTTAAACTAGGTTCATGGAACAATAATTAAAGCAGCTCCATCACCATGCAAATATGATTTCTTAGGCAGGTCGCTTTCATATTACATACAGGAATTTACCAAATTACACTTATGTTTTAGGTACTCCATAATAATGTTACAAATATAAAAGTGACTTGTGATGCTATCACGAAAAAAATTTTGATTTTGCTGAAATTGTGTACATAGGTATATTATGTATTGTCAATACTGACAATTGACATAGGATATTTTTTCTCGAAATTCTAGTTCTCGCATATAGGGACAACTCTAGAGTCGATCCGAGTTATCTAGACTACAGTAAATAACACAAAGTTCCTTTACAAAATTTGCCATCTTAGGAGTTAAACCCAGCGCCTCTGCATTTCAATAGTCTGGGCCAGTAAAGGTTTAAACTATTCAATAGCAGACGCCGTACAGATAGTATAAAATCTATTAGTTAATTTAATACTTGACTAATTTTTGTTTTCAGGCCAGAGGATAGGTTCGATGCTGTATATTATTACGAAGATCCTCTTGTAAGTATTGTATTATATAATCAAGTACCCTCTTTTTCTAAATCATTTTTTCGCTCCTGAGTATCTTGCAAAGGGAAAGCCTGGGCGGGAGTCTGTCTACATTATCTGCGTTTTTCGGATTATGCGCTCAAAATACTTCATTATTTGCTGAGCGTAATAGCAAAATAAAATATTTTCAATTTTTAAATAGTTGCTAATTTATTGGTACACGATCTATAAATCATTATTAGTTCAAACATAGTAACAATTGTATTTGTACATAATTCAAACTGGTATAGGTATATAATAAGAACAATAGTTTACTTAACTTCTTAGCAGGTATGGTGAACAACTTTGGAGCTCTGTACTGTTCGACGGCTGGATCGATTTATATAAAGTACTCTGTGTCGATTATGAACCATGCCGGCCGAACCTTCAGCTTTTATAGAACAAACAACTGACCGTAATTTAATTTTTAAATTTTAGCGGTTATAGATTCAGACTTTTGGAATTATAACAAAGGTGAAAATAATGTAATTAAACTTGAGTATCGGATGTTTGTATAAACACTTACTTTGTTATTGTTCCATGTTTTTATACAATACATTAAAATTTAAAAGAAGGAATAAACAATATATTGTACCAAACATTAGATTAACCTAATAAGCGCATAACGCTGATAATCTCTGGTGATCTCTAATTTCAAGATCTTTCGATATGGAGGCATTCGTTAGAAGAGCTGTTCGGGTATTCTTAATGTCCAACGCTAACACTAGATCAACAAGAGTGGTTTAAAGCAGCATCAATAGGTAAAATCTCGAATCAATATTAAAATATAAAATTCTGATCTTTTTAAAGGAAGAAGATCCTGAAGAAGCAGAACGCAGAAGACTTGAAGAAGAAAAGGCAAGGAAGAGACAAGTACATGCAAAAGTCGTAAGTGTTATTATTCTTGTTGTAAAAACTAATTTTTGTATACAATAATATTAAAAGTAGCCTATTTTAATAAAATTGACAAATCTAAATAACATTATTTAAGTTTTCACTATAAATAACATGAAGTCGAAGAGATTTTTTTTTATTTTTTTTTATTGCAGGAATTCAGCAGACAGACAGACGGCCCACTTGATGGAAAGCGGTTACCATCGCCTATGGACATTTGCAACACCAAAGGTGAGAGTGGAACCTGGTCACTAATGCCGGAACACAACTCAAGGTTGTTATGGCGACATACTTTAGACCAGAATATAGAATCCTACAAACTTAAAATATTAACTTTGTAACAAAGTGAGAATATCATTTATATATATTAGATTTTTAGGGTGATGTAATAAAATTACTTAATATTATTCAATTATGTACATTTATTAAAAACTTTTCTCTTTTATTGGTAATATACACCACGTTTTCTTGTTGTAGACCGTTTGTCGTATAATTTAAGTGACCAAACAACGAATTTTTAAGTCTAATTGGATGATGATTTTATATTGAATTGAAAGATGGTATTTAAAGTTCAAAATTAACATAAAAATGTATATTTACATGCGTCTGAACATTTTAATTATTTGCTACCCGCCACTTTTTTCAGAATCACATCTGGAGTCTACAATGGCCTTGGGTCAGTAAAAGAAGAATCATCTGGTGTGAATCCAACTGTTTCATGGTGCCCAGTAAATATGAAGAGAAACACAGGTCATTATGAAACCTATATTGTCTTGTCTGAAAATTATTGTCCACAGCTTTTTTATTGCCCGAAGCAAGCATTATATAGGCAGACGAACTACGTGACACAAAGTAGTTACCGCCTCCTATATATACGTAATCACAAGGACAATGCTAATGCCCTACTTAAACAACCCCATGTTGTACCTCAGAGGTAAAACCTCGGTTGGAAGTTCTCTCTAGATCATTGTTATACTTGGAATAAACGTTTTAGAAAACTTTCAGCTCATGGGAATGGGGTAAATTTTCCGTCCATAGCGAGTGAAGGGATTCTAAAATTGAGGAGTTGGCACCAACTCCAGCAATTAATTCTTGGAATAGTTTTCCCTATACAGACGGTAAAATACACAGAGAGACTCAAAGTCTCTCCGTAAGCTAAGATTCTAAGCTGCCTGTTAGTTTTAGATCGTCGAATATACGCACGGAGTGATCCTGGATGGAGTCGAAAGGATCAGTTGACAAGAGACCTATTGGCGGATGTCACATTGACGTGACATTCTATGTTTTTGATTGATGTGACATTCTATGTTTTAATGTCATTTGGTTTTTTATAGTGACTTTGCACTATTTATGTATCCAAAATTTTTGATAAATTAACACGGAGGAGTACATACTTAGCTGTCTGAATTCATGGTTGTTGTTGTTGTTTTTTTATAGCTATCATTACGGTTGTACGTATCACAAAAAAATTAAATACTTACATTGTAAACCAAATAAGAAAAATAGATGCAGATAGTAAATTTAGTGTTGGTAGATGGTGAAATACTTCTTAGGACTAAATCGTAGATGAACCATGGTCATGAAGCATTTCTAACAGAAGTATATCTATGAAGAGACTAAAGAAAGCAGATGTTTAGGGAACACGGTTTTACAGAATAATATTAAACATAATGAAGAATATAATTCACTTACTCGTGTAACTGATACATTACTTATTTAATATAATTAATTTGTTCTGAGCTAAAGCCAACATGTAATCTTTATTGCTATATAGGATAATTGCGTATCAATAAATACGAGTCTTGGTGTACTAAACCTACTTTAGGGATTAAAGGATCTATCTATCTATCTATCTACCAAAAGTCGGTCAATAGGAGCAGACAATTACATTTTACTGTACTATACACGTGAATGTTTGCTCGGGGAATTAAATTCCCACAACAATACCAAAAAAACAGTTCACATAAACGCAAGTTGATTTAGTTTGTCTCAGCTAAAACAATAAAATCAGATAGAAGTTCTTTTCTAATTTACTTGTGCTAGATCGAGATATTCGTTTCATATTAAGGCGGATCATTTTGGCCTGATAAACCTTTCTCATTTTCTCTTTCTCTATTCTCCCTCTCTTTTAAAGTTGATAGTATTATATAACTAGCTTCTGCCTGCGACTTCGTTTGCGTGGAATAGTTAAAAAAAAGTAAGTTAAAAATGTCCCGCAATTTTGAAACATTCTTCATTGGTGCTCCGCTCCTATTGCTCTTAGCGTGATTGTATATAGCTTACACCCTTCTCGGTAAATAGGCTATCTAACACTGAAAACATTTTTCAAACCAGTAGTTCCTGAGATTAGCGCGTTCAAGCAAACAAACGAAGAAACAAACTTATCAGCTTTATATATAATATATATAAGATAATACTCTCTTACCGACACCACACCCTGTCAAAATCTCCGCTTCTATTATGTTATGTTGCAGAGAAATTACTTTCAGTCTGTTATAAGCTGTTTAAGTATTTAAGGTTTTTTAACTATCCCACGGGAACTCTTTAATTTTTCGGGATCAAAAGTATCCTATATGTTGACCAGGGATATAAGCTATCACCATACAAAATTTCATGTAAATCGATCCAGTCGTTTCGGAGATTAGCCGGTACAAACAGACAGACAAACAGAGAAACAAAAAATGTGAAAAAAATCTAAATTATTTCACTTCTTACATCCCACTGATTCGGTTTTTAGCAATTTTTTTCATTGTACAGAAATTTGACCTCTACAATTTATTATATGTATAGATTATGTAGTTCATAATGTAGAAGACTGAACTGAAGTAGTGTCGTACTAAGAAGTATATAAAAAATGTCCATGGGTGTAATCATGTACAGGAAAGAGTTTCTGCTGTCGGTTACGAAACTCTAAAAGTGTGTGATTGAAAATAAACCTTATCTTAATAATTTATTTAATCAACTTATGTGAGAGATTTTTCCTTTTGTATGATAGTGTGTAGTATAAGGTAAAGTAAAGAAAGAAATATTTCCACCGTCACAAGGAGGAGGGTATGTACTAAGTACGACACCGATTTAAGGGTACCGTGTTAAAATTAAATGTATTATACGAACAAATAACGCACAAAAATACCAGAAAAGATCGTTTTATAAGTATGAAATAAAACTTTTAATATTAATACAACTATCCGAGCAGGAATGGAAAAAGAATACAATTAGCTGTGACTGGGCGGCCTATCGCAACAGGTGACAAAACAACCCACATCCAGGTGGTAGGGCACTTGCCCGACTGGATGGCTTCCACTGCTGGTCTAGAGTATGCTGCCATAAAACCTTGAGTTTTGTTCCAGCTAGGGACCAGGTTCCAGTCTCCCTTAAGAAAAAACTATTACTTTTTCTGAGATCTGCTACAAAAAAATATTCAATTACTTTTTTATGGTGAACTAATATTATTAATATTTTACATAAAGACATTTTTTTGTATTTGTCTTGTCTTTTATGTTAATATATTCTTTTATATTTTATCAGAGAGAAATTCCCGCCTCAAACTTCGAGAAGAACTACAGATGATGTTGTTTTGTTCAGTGCAAAAGATACATCAAAGAACAGAGTTAGGGGACAGCAGATTCCAGAACAAAGAAGAGAATCACAGAACTTTGAGATGACATCTCAAAATGGACACATCGAAAACAACGAATATGAAAAACAAAGGATATTCAATGGTATTGATGAAACAGACATTAATGTAAAAGGGTATGAAAGCGATGAATATTCTAAGGTATCAGATGTAAATATAGATGAAGAATTTGTGAATAATAATGCTGACACTTTAAATAGTATTCCAGTAGAAAACGGCTTAAATGTAGGAAGCAGTCATTCCAAACAGGAAGATGTATCTACCTCATCTAATGAAAATAAACTTCCTCGCGACGAAATATATAGAAATAATAATCAATTTAATGATACAAACGCTGATTTAAGTATTCAAAACAATGACGTCAGTGACTTTAATGATTTATTGAATCATGAAACGACAGATAATGAAGTAATAGAAGATGTTTTAAATAATAACGACTACAAAGATGACGAGAATAATAATGTAGAAAGCATAGTGGGTAACGGTGAAAGTAGCTCGGAGAAAAAATTAGAATGAACACTGGTCTTAATATATTTATAAGATTTAATGTAGAATACGTTTAATTAAATTATTTATTGACATGTGAATGTGTTTTATTTATTGGTCATAAAAAATCAGTGGCTTTTGCCCTTGGTGACACAATTTCATTAAAGTCGGTCTAACCATTTAGGAGGAGTTCAGTGACACACACATGAACAGAAGAATGTTATACATCTATATCAATATTAATTATAAAGAGGAAAGATTTGTAATTTTATGTGTTTGTGACGAATAAACTAAAAATTACTGGACCGATTTCAAAAATTATTTCACCATTAGAACGCTACCCTATCCTAGATTAATATAGTATATATTAATTAGTTTAAAAATAAGGGATTTCTACTAAAACTTAAATAATGTACCTCAAGGTGGTAAATTGAGTTTGCATGGGTCTGGGGATGGTTTAGATTCACAATTATACTCGGTGGCGTTGGAACCGGTATATAGATTTTTATTTTTTCTGGGTAAAACAACGTCTGCCAGAATCGATAGCAAAGATATAAAATTATTCGATAGTGTATAAATGAAAACTTTATCGCTTCATATTTCGAAATAAAATCAGGACATTGACGAACAAGAAATTGAAGTTCAAACTCTTTAATACGTCTTTAAGGTAGCAAATGAGCAGGTCCCGGAAGGGACAACCGGAAATAAGGGGGTCCGGGCTTCCGGCCGCCATGTTGGATCCACTTCCATCGAGAACAATGCGGGAAGACATTCATTATGGAGTTTGCTCGTGTTTTAATTTCAAATTGTCAACTTTGTCATGTAAATTATAATTGTATATTTAACACATTTTATAATTAATTCTAACCCCGTCTCCATGATAGTTATACCATGTTATTCGGAGATTTATCGGCTATTTCAAATCAAGTAAAAAAATCTATTTATCGTAAATTCTAGCCTGTCTGTTGAACTCAAGCAATAAAAAATATAATAAAAATATACATTAATAAAAGGCTATTTACATGGGGAGAGTTTATCGCACGTTTTGGAGGAAAGTTGTATACTATTTTCGTAAGCGATACTCTTTAGACAATAATCGCATCAACATGTTTATTTTTTATTCAATTTAATTTATTTAATTCCAAATGGGTTAAAGGTTTTAAATTAAATGTAGTGCAGTTCGCCAAATGTTGTCTTTCGGAATGTTATATACAAGTATCCTGCTTAAATTTCTATGGTATAATATATTTATTTAATTATTTACCTAATAAAATGCCAACCAATAAATCATAAAATTGTGTACTAAACGATGTCAATTAAAAAAACAGAGTCAAGTTTCATAATATCTTGTTTATATAGGTACTACATGATGATGTTTACAGTCAACCATAAATTAAAAACTTGCCTAGGAGTATGTCATACAGTAATCGTAAAGTAATTATCACCAAGAGTTTTGTATACACTACGACACAAATAACATTGAGATATTTGCCTACAATTTCTCGACTTGTCTAAACTAGAACTCGTTTGTTACTACTTGTAGCGTAGTTAAGACGTGAAGCGTAATTACAACCAACTATTTATATATATTATAACTGAACGGAACCCTAAAAAAATTAGCCTAAGTTACTCCTTATAACATCAGCTATCATCCAGACAGACAGACAGACAAAAAATTTAAAAATTCAATCGTAATTGAATAAAATTAAAGAAAAAAACATAACAATATTAAAAATAAACCAATATTGATTTGTATCTATATAGATACAGTACATAATTAAATAGATTATAATACTAAACTAAACTTATATAGCATTCTACCTATAATTCCTTAAAACTACAAGTAGAATACTGTACCTAGGTCCTCGAAGTCAATGGTTAAGGTTCCCAGAAGGCTGGCCATAACTGAAATCAGTAGTACTAAAAGACCATAGCAATTGGCATAGCTACATTTCCCATGGTCCTTCGAACCGGATTTATAATTAATTAGTGTGTTTTTCCTAAACAAATTAAACAGAAAGCAATTCAATCCGATAAAAATGGCGAGGTATATAGTGATCAAATCAAATGTTATTAATGATGAATCGATGATAGTTCAGCAAATAGAACGAGTCATACAGACCTGATTGGACATGTACCAACTACAGATACGTGCAAACAAACCGGCCGTGATCGAAAGCGTGACCCAGACGCGGTGCGAGGCTAATATTTACAAGCTTGCCACTATGACGTCAATGTCCTCTATACTGATGAGTATTGCTCTGCTACAGGTACTATTGCAAATGGATTACAATGAAGGGTCGATTAAGGAGCCCTGTTGTCGCTAAAGGTCGAAACCCGTGCAGGAACAGAGAATACAATTTCCTGCGTTGTGGCGGCTTGTCATAAGAGGCGACAAAACAACGCACATGGTATTTGCTCGACTGAATGGCTACCACCCCTAAGCTGGTATGTCGCCAACTTTGAGTAGTGTTCATTAGTGATCAGCTTCCAGTGTCCCTTAAGAGAGCAGCAGCGCATTTGTAGCACCTGTGGTGTTGCAAATTTCCATAGGCGATGGTAACTAATTTCCATCAAGTGAGCCGTCTGCCTGTCTGCTGAACTCCTGCAATGAAAAAAATTAAAAAGTAGGGTGTAAACTAAACCATTGACAGCCTCTGTGGTTGCGTTGGCTAAGCCTTTGCCGGCCTATCTCACTGCAACGGAGAAACTCCGGTTTCGATTCCTGGCACTATGAATTTCAGAAAATTAGACATTTATTGAATGTATGTTTGTGTTGTGGTGTACCCTAAGAATAACTTATTATATTAATTTATTCTAATTAACCGACTTTCAAAAGGAGGAGGTTCTCAACTTGATCAGTTTTTTTTATGTATGTACACCGATTACTCTGAGATTTATGATCCGATTTACGTGATTCTTCTTTAGTTTGATGCGGAGTAGTTGCCATTTGGTCCCTTAACAAATTAACATAGTTTGGCCTTGTAGTTTTTATTTTATGTTTTTTTTCCGTTCCTGTTTCTTGGGACCTATATTTTTTAAGGCGCGCGGCACCTTTCGTGGGTACCCATAGCTAGACACTAAAATGTAACAAATAAAAAAAAACTTCGTTTAAAAAAACCGATTTCAAAAACTTAAAAGTATAAAATAATTTATATCTAAAGCTATTTTTAATTATAATATCTTATTTTTAATATATATTATTTAAAACATCTTGAAGTCGGTGCAAAGTAATACATAAAAATTACTATATTTTGAAAGTTACTAAGCACCGACTTTAAGATGTTTTAGATAATATATATTAAAAATAATTTAATCAGTAAACTTATACTAATTTAGAGTGTATCTGTCAAGCCACCCTGCTCGGCTCGCTAGGCAGCACCTTATGCGATGTAGGCGTCACTGGCTAATATTACAAGCGATGCTCGTCATGTTTGAACTTGGCGCGCGCTACCGCGTGTCTAGATGTAAATGTATTAAACATTTCTATTAAACAATTATCAAGCAGTTACTGTAGAAAGGAAGATCTCAAAGAGCCCTGTAACAGCTATTTGCAAATTGGAATGAGCACGTGAAATCCAAATTACATTCCCCTGTGACCGGTGAGTGTGTCAATTGAATTTCATGCCCAGAACGCCCCTTTCCAAAGTAAGGGTCTCTTTTATTTAAATTCGTCTCAGGTCTAAAGTTTATTGTATTTTCTATTAGACAACGAAGAATGATAGGAAAATATTTTTTAAGAAAAGAAATGGTATAGATATGCTTCGGATTTTTATTCTTATTGTTTTTTACTAGCGGCCCCGGCAGACGATGTCCTGCTCTGAAAAAATAAAAATCTAGGGCCCGATCCCAGCGCCACCTACCGGTTCCAACTGTGCATTTAAACCAACCAACCAACTCAAACACGCAAAAACCAAATCACTTAAATCGGTCCAGGTGATTAGAACCCGATCTCAGCGCTACCTACCGGTTCCAACGGGATGAAAAGTATTCTATGTCCGTCTCCTGGTTCTAAGCTACCTCCCCACCAAATTTCAGCCAAATCGGTACTGCCGTTCTTGAGTTCTAAATAGTGTAACTAACACGACTTTCTTTTATATATATAGATTTATTTACTTCCCATGAAAAGAAAAACAAAATTTATAGAATACAAAAATTTGAGAAACTTAATAAAATGGGAAACTTGGTAAACCCTGTATGATGGTACTCCTGGCCCTCGCTTCCCATTAAGCACTATTTCTATATTAACCGCCACCAAAGAGCACTACAATCAAAGAAAAATAGAGACATGTGTGTGTGTGTGTATGTATGTACGTGTGTGAGTGTGTAATTATGGTTACAAATGTGTCTGGGTATGGGAGTATCAATGCTTGTAAAGTGCGAGTGTAAGTGAAAACAAATTTATTATTTTATTCTTGAAACTAGCTTCTGCCCGCAACAGAATTGGTGCTCCGCTCCTATTGGTCTTATCGTGATGGTATATAGCCTATAGCGATCCTCGATAAATGGGCTATCTAACACTTAAAGAATTTTTCAAATCAGACCATTAGTTCCTGAGATTAGCGCGTTCAAGCAAACAAACAAACTCTTCACCT
The DNA here is from genome assembly GCA_949752895.1 of Dendrolimus pini. Lineage (NCBI taxonomy): Eukaryota > Metazoa > Arthropoda > Insecta > Lepidoptera > Lasiocampidae > Dendrolimus > Dendrolimus pini. The sequence goes on from OX457136.1 coordinate 21,550,566, forward strand.
TTATATATAGTTAATAAAATAAATAAATGTCATTTAATCTAACTAAATAATTCTGATACCCGATAAAAACATTTTTCAACCAGCCATGAGAATAATTTGCTTTTAAGTAAAAAACAAAGAAGAAAATTACTTGAACTTATATTGCTTACATGTATCTTTTATTCTAAATTATTATATTGATATTTACAATTACCTACCATTTGCAATCACTAAACAAATTATATAAATTTAAATCTAAAGTATACCTATACTAGTAATAATTACAGCATAATTTATAAACCAAAAAATGTTACAAATAGTACACGGGTCCCAAATCACCGTCACTTAAGAACGTTCCCAAAATATATGCCACGTTACCCCGTGGTCTGGCAACGCTTATGTGTTGCCCAAAACATAGGTCAGCCTTTTGATGAGTTAAGTTTATTTAAAAGTAAAATTTTATTGAAGTGAAAATTTGCGATATGCGTTAATGCGAGGATAAACCGCTTCGTTACGTAACGCGTTACGGCACCAGTCTGGCTTCCCTTTCTCTCACGCATACGGCAACGGTAGGCAGGCTCCTACTCTCTCACTCTAACCCACAGCGCTACCCGTATTTCGGTAATAATGATACTAATAATGTACATACACAAAAATCTAATGTACATATTCAAGAATTGTAACTAAGAGTAAAATATATTTTATAATCAATAAAATATTGTATTAATAAATAACCTTTCCTTTCATTATCATATTAATATACATAAAATTTAAGTAACAACCTAAGCATTTCTCAAGTTAAACAATTTCAATATTAAATAGTTTATCTTAGATTAGTGAACTAATTGTTATCACTTCCGTCAGGCGTCCCGAGTCGCACACGTTTTTATTTAATTATTTGCAATAATCATTTAAGGAGCCTACCTCTATCAAGAATATATAAAGACCCGGTAACACTGCTTGCTTTATCACTAGCTAGAAACACTGCCAAATCTGCGATCTCTTGTGGTTCACTCGGACCACCTAATGCGGTGCTTTTGGATAAGTTTTCAATAGCATTAGGAAGTCCTGCTGTATCAAAAATATCTGTCATCAATAGCGTTTACTCGCACCCCATAAGGAGATAGTTCCAGAGCAATGCTTCTTGTGAAATGATCAAGAGCCGCCTTCGACATGCCGTATGAAACGAATCCTGGAATTGCGACCTTTATACCAGCAACGCTAGAAATGTTGATGATATTTCTTTAACTCTCAACTAGGTGTGGCGCTGCAACGTTGGTTAAATTTACAACAGCCCGAATGTTTGTCTTCATCCGCTTTCAAAATTGAAGCAGGTTTATATATACCCGCATTATTGATAAGAACATCAATTTTACCATAAGTGTCGATTGTTTTATTAACTATTGCTTTCGGTTCTTCATCTTTGGAAACGTCTGCTCTGATAACAAGTGGTTTTGAACCATTTTTCAAACATTCATTACCAACCTTATCAAGTTTACTTTGGTTTCTTCCAACAATCACAACATTTGCCCCTTCTTTAGCAAATTCGATGGCAATAGCTGCACCAATACTTCTGCTACCGCCAGTAATTAAAACAATTTTATCGGAACTCATCTTGTCGTCCGTACGAATTAAATAAATCAAGTGTTGTGAAAATTTTATATCTTTATCAAGTTTAACATTGAACTATAGATATCTGAAAACAGATAGATTACATAATTATTAAATTCTATTATAGCTATCGAGTGATGTCATCATATAGCAACTATCAACAACTTATGTAAATACTTCGTCTTGTACTTAATTTATGTTGATGCGTTATCAATATTTTGTCTATATTTTATTGATTGCTTTTATCGGGATAAATACTTATGTTTACTTACATATAAATGTTCATATATTTATATTCTTTTTGTACTTATATGTATTGTGTACACTTATCATTATTTATAACCTGCACCACCGTCAGTATTAAAAATCCATTAATCCCTGCCAAGAGTTGCCTGGAAGAGATCGCTTTTTAGCGATAAGGCCGTCCGGGGAGAGTGGGCATTCGAGCGAGAACCACGATCAAGGCGACACGTCGGGAATCTATTAATGACGGACTTTGCGCGTTTTATTGAATTACGACCTTCTGCATTACGTTTGGATTTGTTGTTTTCGGTTATATGTATACAGTGTTATACGTGTTTGTATAGTTCTAATAAACTCTATAATCATTCTTACGGCATTTTAATTCGAGTCCCGCTAAGCTCGTAACAATATTATAACATTAGTATAAATAATGCTCGCAAATATATTGTGTCAGAGTTGCGATAAAGTCGCTACAGCTCGCTATTAGTCGCAACATACGACTTCAACTACCACTAAGTCCAACCCAGGGATCAGCATCCAAGACCTGATAGTACGAGAGCAAGTCCCTGAAAGTAACAAGGTATATTTTCTTTACTGTAGTATAAGAAAGCACCAGCACTCCACTAACTACTGCCAGCATCCACCACTACAAACAAGAGTATAATTTACAAACGATATATTGTTATATACCGACAAAGACCACACATCTGCATGTTGTAAAAACGAATTCTTTAATTTCCTTCGTGTTTAAACTTTAAAAACATCTATTGTTATCGTACTTGTTTTATGGCTGTCATTAAGTGTCGAGCTAATCCTAGTTTTTATTGCATTGCGCTGAAGTTTGCCAGATGTGCAAATTACTATTTCTCAGAAATTTCGATGTCGATTTTTTTTGTACTGTATAGTTAGTATAAAACAATGCCCGAACGGAGGGGTGGGGCAGTCAATCGATGACTACGATACGATTAAGACGTCTAGTATTTTCGATTAGCGACATAGTGATGGACTTTGCTCGTGTTGAATTGCATTGAACCGTGCAGTGTGAACTGGTTGCATCCAGTTTTATTTTGTACTTGTTTTATACGTGTTTGTATAGTTCTAATAAACTCTATAGTAATTCCAACGGCATTTATTTTAATTCGAGTCCTGTAGCTCGTAAGAATATGTATAATAATGTTTTGTCTATCTATCTATGTCTCTCTGTCTATTCAATTTTTCTAGAGTATTGTGCAACAAAACTCCGCCGTAGCTTTTGTTTCATATTGCTCTCTTCATCTCAAGGTTGTCTGCAAGGTATCGCTGTCAGCGATAAGATCGCTATTCCATTTTGTACCTATTTCTAAGTTGCTTTTATGTATTGTTATATTAATTTGATCGTACAATGAACTATAATTTATTCTATTTTCGCATCCTAGCAAGGTTCTCGCGATAATGTCTCTCCACATTACTTCAGAATAAAATGAGGCGTATGCAAATTGGTACTAATTCACTTTGGCAAAGTACACAGAACGGTTCCAAATCAGGTTTTATACATATTTGCTAGTAAGAGCTATGCTGTTTATCTTTGGTATTGTAACGAGTGCGGGACTTGAATCAAAATGCCGTTGGAATTACTATAGAATTTATTAGAACTATACAAACACGTATAAAACCGGTACAAATATAACTAGACACTATTAGTACTAGCTGCACGATATCGCTCACCTAATGTACACACGTCTTGCTAGTACCCTAATCAGTGTCATAACAGTCAGTACAATTATCTTTTCTTAGAGAATTTTTGCGTTCTATTAGTAGGTACGTATTGCAGTAGATGTCACTGTTCTCAAATTGAACACCAAATGAAAGAAAATAATAGGTTTCGTTATACGCAGTTGTTTTATTACTTGTTTAAGAAATATTTGATATGTTTTACGTTTTTGCAAGCCATATCATGTACTAGCAGAAGGTGATGTCAAGAGCCTTAAGAACAGACGAGCGTGCATGACAAGAACTATGAATGTCAAAGAAGCAAGTGAGGTGTGTAAGAATAAGCCTAAATGGCGCTCTGTTGTTCGTGCCTACCCCGCAAGGGACCTGGCGTGAAGTTATGTATGTATGTATGTATGTATATCAGCTAATAAATATATTTTAAAGTGTGTAAATTCTATTCCTCACCTTTTTTAAATTATAAAGCTTTTTTTAACTTTAATTACTGGATTTTTGATGAATTTTCGATTTAGCAAAAACTTATTTCAAAGATGTGAATTATGTCAAAACCAAAAAGACATTCCGATCGAAACGAGTTACACTCGTGAATGTATGTACTTTGTGTTTTGATTAATTTTCGATAACTTTGTTTGATTCCTGGACTCCGAAGACTTCGCTTATCACGTTTACTAGTGTTCTGTGATCACGTTGGACTTACGCATGTACCCTGAACACCGATTTGCCTAACGATTTGTTCTCTGATGACTTGGATTATGGCTTCTTCTGAAAGAGGTTGTTGTGTGCCCAGATGCGGTAAAACTCGTAAGTAAATCATCCTAACGGCACCAGATTAGATGTGGATACAAATGATGTTATGAAAATGTATGCCTTTGAATATTTTAATAAAAGGAAGCATAATAAATCACGCTACCACTTAATTGTTGTTTTATTTACTAACAAATAAACATTTTTTGGAAAGGCTTTTGGGAATTGCAGGAGTTAAATTATTAACTCCCGCAATTTCCAAAAGTCTAATATAAAAATCAAAATAAAACTTGACGCCCTGGACGGTTTTTGCCGTTGTATTGTGTCGTATACCGATAGAGTGCGTTAGTATATATATTATGACTGTTGACTCTATACCAGTATATATAAAGTACTCTGTGATCCTAATCGTCGCTTGACTGCCCCAAACCCTCTGTTCGGGCATTGTTTTAAAGTAAACTGTACAATACAACAATCGTCCACGTGGACTGAGTTTTTCTAAGGAAACTTAAACGTAAGCAGATGTGCAGACATCTGCTTAATTATTCCTGCGAACGGCCACAAACGAATACAATAACAATAGGCTATTGTCTAATTGCAAATTTAAAGACAAAGTAAACAAAAGAAGTCCAAATGCGGGAAAGGTAATAAACTAGGTGTGCATCCACTTTGTCGGCATGTACAATATTTGTTATTCAATATATTTATATTTAGATAAATATATATGTTAATATTGTGATTTAAGTAACATTTTCCTTTATATATTCGTATATATTTGTATATTATATCTATTACATACCTACCCCCATTCATACCAAGTTTCTGTCCATCTAAAGACGGACGTCGTTGACGGTTGTGTCCACGATACGGATTTTCAATAAAAATGTAGATGAAGTCAACGGCGGATGCCAGGTTATGTCATATGTTTGACATGTCGCTGCCGCGCCCGCGAATAAACATGAACAGGCATTGACTAACACACGTTCGCCACGAGGAAACAAAATCGCTTCAAATGTTTTATGCAAACAAATTAAATGGGGCATAAAGATCAAACGACGTGGATAATCAGAGGGACGGCGTTGCGTACACCACGTTGCTCTCAGGAATATTTTAAATACACAAAACATCCATTTTTAATTATGCAACATGTTTAAGGGGTTACCTAAATGCTTTTTTATCTCGCTCGTTCACATATTTTTGAAGATATAATTTGACAGAATTAATATTTTCTTAAGTTTTCGCGACTTGTACACATAATAAAACTACGTTTTAACGGTTTTAAGCGCGGTAATTTATTTGATTTAGGTTTATCCGACGTTTCGGCCGCTTTTCAGTGGCCGTGGTCACGGAAGACAAAGATGACACGAAACGTCGGATAAACCTAAATCAAATAAATTACCGCGCTTAAAACCGTTAAAACGTAGTTTTATTATGACAGAATTAACTTACGATTCACTTACGATATATCTGTCTTCTTTTCTGGCCTTTTAGGATAGTGTATTAGCGTTGTCATTAATGTGGCCAGCGTTTTGGGAACGTTCCCATCGGATGGCGGCTTGAGATGTATATGTTATATAGATTTTTTTAGGAAACGCGTAAGTGTTGCCTTTCAATGTGGTAACGCGGCCAGATTTTTGGGAACGCTCCCATCGAATGGCGGTTTGGGATGTAGTTATTATTTATAATTTTTTAGGTAGTGCATAAGTGTTTCCTTCCAACGTGGTAACGCTGCCAACGTTTGGGGAACGTTCGTAATCGACGGTGATATGGGGCCTTGTTTATTATTTAGTGCTGAATTACAATTTTTAGCGCCATCTCCTGTTTAAACTTCACACACACATTCTTGATACATACATATTCCCTTCTCTTTTTGTATGCTGGTGTGTAAGTATATCTATCCCTGTCCCTCCAATTTCTCTTTGGTTATTGGAAGGTGCAGCCATTTTATCGTCGGATTCGTTTGTGGTGTTACGACAAAAGACATGTAAGAAATAATGGATTTTTGGCAGGTGCAGTCAGTTGATTAACTTATAACTTATGTAACTAAAAGTAAAAGTTGAAAAGTAAAAATTATTAGTGCTAGGTATGTTTGCTGAAGAGTTTTTTTTTGCACTGCTTCTTCTCTTCAAGCCACAACACGTTGCGAAGCGGTGGTAAATTAGATTAGGCTCCCATAGAGTAGATAATAACCACAAACAAAATTAAAACTAAATAATTAAGATGAACAAGTCGGTGGTAGGCTAAACAAAACTTTGACAATACTCATTGACACTTGACATCATTGTCTTCCGCGATCACGTCTACTGACAAGTGGCCGAAACGTCGGAATAATGAAAATCCAATTAATGTCCGCGTTTAAAACTTAAATAGCTGCGAAAACTTAAGAAACTATTATATAGTTTAACGTATAAAAAAATCCGTGAAATATTAGTTAAGCAGCCCTATCTGAAATTTAATTAGCTTTGGTATCATTTTAACAAATCAATTCAAACTTAGTTTCAGCATAAAAGTTGTATAATATTGGTCTAGTTCCAGACAGTCCAAATGGAATTTGAAAATTTCACCAACAGAATGTAACACGTGCCTGATATTAACTTGTACACCCTGATTATTTGAGGTTATTGATACAAATTTCAGGCCAAAAGTTTTCTATATTAAAAGCGATATTTTCTTAAGTTCTCGCAGTTGGGGGCTCGGTCACGACCTCGTAGCTATAAGCGACAGCCAAGTGCGACGAGACGAGCGACAAGGAATAAAGTATTAATGCGCGTTTACACAACAGCGTCACCGCGCCTGTAGCATTCTACCACCGCATCACCGTGCCTGTAGCATGCTACCACTGCATCACCGCGCCTGTAGCATGCTACCACCGCATCACCGCGCCTGTAGCATGCTACCACCGCATCACCGCGCCTGTAACATGCTACCACCGCATCACCGCGCCTGTAGCATGCTACCACCGCTTCACCGCGGCCGCACTTTTGCTGACAAGCTGGCGTCAGCGTTGGAGCGACAGTATTAGGAGGATGGGGAACATTCACATGCACATAGAAACTCACAGTATAGCAGCGCGAAGACAACGGGTGTTGGCTAAGCCCAGGGTCTTCAGATTGAGATTGGAAAACGTCCGTATTTTTTTCATTTATTTTGCTAGGTACAACATGACATCCAGACCATCCAGACATTATTAGAATGTTTTTGTTATTGGCTCCAACTTTTATTCACCAAATTTCTCTACGTATCCTAGATTATTTTGATCTCAAACAAAAATTCTTGGGAAATAATGTCCTCAACATCCTGGCAGTATTGTTTAGGTGACCCCTTATGATGTACGAAGCATGCCACGGGTTTTCGCGGTCAGCGCCAATCTTCGCTGCTCCGCCTGTCGTAAGCTCGAGATCGTGACCGAACCGCTAATATTTTACCATAGAACAAGAGTACTGAAAATGAAAAACACCTAAATCGTAAAGGTTTCCCGAGTGCGTCAGAAGGGCAAACGCGAACTTATCCTACATAAAACACCACTCAGAGCCGTCAGCCTGAATGGAACCTTGGAAAGAATAAAACACGTGTAAAGCTGATCAACAGTGCAATAGAAACCCAATTTTCTCTTTACAAAGGTCACAGAATTAACTGGCTTATAGAATTCGCTGTTTACAGCTGGCAACACGTTGTCAACGTCCCTGATGTTGCAGATATCCCATAAGCACTGGTGAGTTGTTTGCAAGTTTTTGAAAAAACAACATGTTTATAACAGTCCAATAATGTGTCAGAAACCTTTTTTCCCTTATTAACTTTATAAGACCCCAAAACGACCCGGCTTATTGAATTTGCTGTCTACATTTCTCCGGGACACCGGCCCTAAATTCCAATCTAAAATATACAACCAAACTTGCAGGGTTATATCGGCTACCTTATTTGTTTACCAGGTTCTGTGTGGTCAGAATCGGCTAAATGCTTGTGTGGGGGTGATCAGAGTTGCCATGTAAGTATGGCATGGTTTATATATGTATTTCATAGACTTATTACTCCTATTCATAATACAACGTTCTTCAATAATTCTTTCACGGTTAAGGCTGTGCAACTTTGGAATTCATTGCCTGTTGCCGTCAGACAAGCAAAATCCCTAATAACATTTAAGAACTTGGTCAGGAAATTCTATCTGCAATATAATGATATGTAATTTTATATAATTAGTAGATATTATGTTGCATATTATCGCCATATCTTATATATGTATATAACTTATGTGTATATTTGTATATATAGTATAGTTATATATTTATTAATAAAATGTAAGTAATCGTACAATAATTATGTAGGTATACCACCATCGCCACTTCTAATCGGAATATTCTTGCCACGGGTTGTCTGGAAGAGATCGCTTTTTAGCGATAAGACCGTCTTTTGTACCCTACTAGAATAATACTAGTTCGTAAGTTTTTCTGTAATGGTGTACAATAAAGTGTTATCTATCTATCTATCTTCATTTGCACACTAATGTGATACACTTGCGAATGTTTCCTTCATAAAATCCATAGCCCGGGTTATCTGGAAGAGATCGCTCTAAAGCGATAAGGCCTCCCATTGCTTCTACCTTTACTGTTTAATGTGAATACTGTAAATTGTTTATTTTATGTTTAGCTGCCATGTGGTCCCCTAAAAATTTGACATTGTTTGGCCCAGTAGTTTTCATTTTACGAACATTTTTTTGTTCCCGGTTCTTGGGACCTACATTTTTAAGAAGCGCGGCACCATTCGTAGGTCCACCCATACATAGCTAGCTAGATACTAAAAAGTAAAAAATAAAATTTAAAAACTTCGTTTAAAAAAACCGACTTAAAAAACGAAAAAACTAAAATGTATAAAATAACTTATTTCTTAAGCTATTATTATTAATATATATTATCTAAAACATCTTGAAGTCGGTGCAAAGTAAAACATAAAAATTACTATATTTTGAAAATTACTAAGCACCGACTTTAAGATGTTTTAGATAATATATATTAATAATAATAGCTTAAGAAATAAGTTATTTTATACATTTTAGTTTTTTCGTTTTTGAAGTCGGTTTTTTTAAAGGAAGTTTTTAAATTTTCACAACTTAATTTCCATATTTAATTTTTAGAATTTAAACACGCTTATTAGTTATTTTGGTTCGTGTGTGTGACATTAATTTAGTGATTTTTGTGTTGAGGTATATGTAATGTATCTTACGACTAACTTATTACATTAATTTATTCTAATTTTAATACTAAACTTATACTACTGTATAGTGTATCTGTTATAATTGTACACATTTATTTGTTGTTATTTGTGACATTTATTGAATGTATGTTTGCGTTGTTATTATGTACCTTAACAATAACTGATACTAATGCGTAGTTTATCTGTTACATGCTGGTGTTGTGAGGAAATGCATGTGCACTGTGTGCCTTATGTCTATACCTAGATATTAACCTACCTAGTGCCATGTGTATTGTTTGTTCCGTTTTTGTGACCGGGTTATTAATTTCTAGGCTCTTTGTATGTCTTGGCTTGTTCGTGAGGTCTACATGTAACGCGTCGTATCATTTACCAATATCAGGTTCAATTTCCTATATTATAACATGCGTGGATTAATTAAATACAACGTTTATTACTGATATTTACAATACTATGATTTATAACTGATTTTTAAGTTTATGCAGATTAAATAGAGAATGGCTTTGACTTTAAGAACCTCAACGCGAATACTGAATATCGTGTGGTCTTGATGGTGTCTTTGCCGCGTCTCTCCTCCTGAATGCCGCGTGCGCCTTCTATATTGCTAGGCTTGTTGTTGACGATGTTTGTCGCTCTACAGGACAGTACTCGCAGCAGGTCCGCCTTCAGTTTTTTGCTATAGGTTATAGAGAATGATTAATGATAGGATCATGATTAAATGGGGGCTGCCTGGTGCACCACCATACTTGTTAGCGTTCTACGTACAGTGTGAATTGAGAATTTTTATTATTTGACTAAACAAAATCCTAAAATTAATCATAACAGAAAATACCATTATCTTAAACACTATGCATTGTTTAAAATAAAGTTTTTTGATGTATTTTTATTCTGTTACAGCTTTACACAGATTATAATTCCGTCATTAAAGATTATGCATCACACATCGGAACCTGCGGTAAAATAGGTACTCTCACCAAAATATTCTGTGCCCTAGATACAATTCCACCTCCTATCCGATGCCCTGTATCCCATCTTAAAGACTGGTAACGCATTATCTCTGACTCTGGTGTTGCAAACGTTTCAAAATCAAAAGTCGGTTAGGTCTATATACTTTTAAAATTTTGAGGGTTTATGGACCAAAAGACCGAATCTGGGGTTGATTAGGTCCATATATCCTCATTTTTTTAAGGTTTATGGACTACAAGATCTAATCTGGGGTCGGTTGCATCTATATACTATTTTTATCCGTGCAGGAACGGAGAAAGAATACAATTTCCTGCGGCCAGGCGGCCTGTCGTAAGAGGCGACAAAACAACTCACAGCCAGGTGGTAGGGCATTTGCCCGACTGGCTACCACCCGCCATAACAACCTTGAGGTGTGTTCCGGCATTAATGGCCCGGTTCCAGTCTAAGGGAAACTGGCACCGGGTCACGAGAGCAGCAGCGCATTTGTAGCACCTTTGGTGTTAGAAATTTCCATAGGCGATGGTAACCGCTTTCCATCAAGTGGGCCGTCTGCCTGTCTGCTGAACTCCTGCTATAAAAAAATATATATACATACCCTCAACATTTTGCGGAATCATGACCCCAAATTCGGATTCAGCGTATCAAAACGCATAAGAACAAATAGGTCAGGTGAAAAAACCACATCACTTTTTTAATTATGGACCGATGTAATAAATGTTCGTAGTATAATCTCAACACAATTCTGCCTCTACTTTGTTCGCGATATTTCAGGTATCTTAACTTCTAATTGAAAGGGACAACAGTTTTAAAGACAAGAACGTGACAGCCCGTTATGCTGTCACAGAAACTTACCAATGTCCCGGCAAACTCTGGTACTTGCCAACTCATGTCTCATTATTGTATTTGCGCTTGACAAAACTTCAAGACGGTTTCTGAAAATTCCTAAGTTAGGACGAATGAAAGTTGAAACAGAAACTTTTATTAACTAATACGCGAATGAATTGATTAGGACTCAAGTACACAATCTGAAATTTATATCTGAAACAGAATGTCTGGTTTGTTTTGAAAGTTTTATGTAACGTAGTGTTCATTTCAAGTTTAAATCTCATATTTCATGTCTCTGCTACACTTGGGATCATGTTGGTGTTATTGAATAACCTTCTAGCCCAGGCTTTGCAAGGCTTTCTTGAAATACACGCCCAAAGTCCTTACAAAAGTTCCAAGACATTGAATTTTTAGCAGGGGTCCAAAATGTAAATGAAATTATTTTTGTGTGTGTTCAAGGGGGTCCCAGGATGGTTTATATTCACGATTGGAAGGGTCCAATCGCGCTGTTAAACTCCTAAACGGTGGGACCGATTGTAATGATTTTTTGTATGTGTTCAAGTGGATTTCTAGAATAGTTTAGATTAACATTTGGTCCTGATAGATGGCGCTGCGATCAGGTTGCAGATTTTTATTTTTTAAGTGCAAGACAAATATAAAAATAGTAAGTTCTTACATCGTACAAGAAAAGCTTCATTAAAGATGTAATAATAGTTTTTTCAACACACTTGCTCATAAAGTGGCTCTATGGTCACCGCAATTAGTCACAAAATGACACCCATAATCGAACTGTGACAAAAAAAATTATAACTCACTAGTGAGTTATAGTTTTTTTTTTAATTTTATTGGTTGAGTTGCTTTGTTCTTAAAAAAGTTATTATTCAAAAAAAAAGATCGTGTTCTATAGAACAAATAAATTAATGTTCCTATTGCTTGCTCATTTCATGCAACTTCTTATTTAAATAGATAATTTTAACTCGTAGGTGTTTAATAAATAAAACTTTCACTCATATATAACTTTTTTTTCTCTGTAATAAAAGAGAACTTTAAATTCCCCATTTTGTACGTGCAAACCCTATGTGCGGAAAATAAATAAAAAAACCTCATCCCTTTAGTCTGTGGCCGATCGCAATGCGCGCGCATAGGAAAACTGTTATCTACTAAATAAAATGAGTTTTTGTTGTTATTTTATTCACAAGTGTGTTGAAAAACGTCGTATGATACACGTGTGTATTGATGATTACCGTCCTCGGCTCTCTTAAGACCCTCGCCTACGGCTCGAGTCTCAATGGCGCCTCGGCGGTAATCACCAATGTTACACACTAGTACCATAATGTACTATTAATAATTTAGTTTGGTATTCATTACTTGAGGCTTTAATCTTACCAAATTAAAAAGTATTGTTACATGCCGTCAAAGAAATGCGAACACCTGCCTGTCGTAAAATGCAGTTTATTGCTTTCCCAGATTTAGGAATTCTTTTGTTTACTTTGTGTTTAGAATTTGTGATTAAGAAAAACATGCTATTGATTTTCTACTTATTTTATGGCCGTCAGTAGTATCGAACTAATCCTTATTGTTATTGTTTCGATTTTGGTGGCCGTTCGCAGGTGTGCAAATCACATTTTCTTGGAAGAACCCAGCCCACGCAATCGATTGTGTATTGGACAGTTTACTATAAAATAATGCCCGAACGGAGGGGTGGGGCAGTCAAACGACGATTGCGATACGAGTAAGACGTGCAATCGATGAGCGATATAGTGACGAACTTTGCGCGTGTTATTGAATCGTGCCCTCCTGGTTGTATTCCAGTTATATTTGTACCTGTTTTATACGTGTTTGTACAGTTCTAATAAACTCTAAAGTAATTACAACGGCATTTTAATTCGAGTCCTGTGTAGCTCGTAACAGTATTATAACCACGGGACGTTTTTTAAATTCCGCAGGACTATCACGAGGCATAGTAGAGAAATTTCAAAACAAACATAATTATGTATAGTTTATTATATATTCATTCATTTTTAACATTTTTTTGGCACTTTGTACTTATATCTAATAAGAAAAGAACTTACAATGTAGTAAAATTGAACATTTGTGAGCTTATTGGTTGTTAGAGAATTATATTATACACCAATACATGGCAAACGTTCTTCCAATATTTGTACCAAATATTCCATATGAAAATGCACTTTATTATCACAGTATTAAGATTCATGTTGGCACGGTCGTCGTATTGGAGTGTCTTCCCTCAAGTCGCTTGAATAGTTGATCTCTTGCTTGTATCGTCTGTGATACCAAAGTAGTATCACGATACATATAAGGCTGATTATCACAGCAAATATCAGCATGAAAAGGAGATACAGCTGAAACAAAATAAAGGAATTATTTTTAGTTTTTATACGTATTTTATATTTAACTAGGATATGCCCGCGACTTTGTCCACGCTTGACTTGAAATTCCCGCAGGATTTCCGGGACATAAAGGATCGCAGAATTTGAAAAAATAATATACGCTATCGTTTTAAAGGAAACTGTGTCGGAATAAGCTAATTTTTAAGCATCCGAAAAACTTCAAACCGCTTGCGCGAAAATTCCCGGGATACAAAATAACACACATTTTCGAATTTTGATTTTCTTTACTCTAGTCATTTTAAACCATTCCCACTAAATTTTCCGCGGGATTTCCCAAATAAAAAAGAGTTTAAGCGAGAGAGGTTACAGGGTACATTGTGTTAAATTTTTATGTCAGTGCTATTTGCCCCCTGAAAATTTACTTCATATTATATCGCAAACTATCTTTCATCTCCGGGATGAAAAGTATCTATGTCCATTTTTGGTGCATGTACAAAAATAAACCAAAACCGATCCAATACTCCAGTAGTTTTTCCGTGAAAACTTAACAGGCAGATCGAGTTACTATCGCATTCTTTTATAGATGATGAATTATTATATCTGCTAAACTTGAGAAATCATTGGTTTCTCATACAAACTTTTATCCCCTATTTAACCCGTTTTAGTTTTATTTATCGATTCCCCGTGCCATCTATCCGCAAACTATATATGAGTAAAAGATAAAAAAGCAAAAAATACCCTTTACTGACAAAACTGCCAGAAGTGCCAAAAATGACCAAAATAACAAAATGGACAAAATCGTCAAAATTTACAAAATGTCCAAATGACCAAAAGTACCAAAATGACCAATTTGGTCATTATGGTTAATTTAACCAAAATGGCAAATCACGAAAAAACCTAAGTATCCCTCGCAAACCCTCAGTATTCAAATTACAGATAATATACCAAATTTCAGCCAAATCGATCCAGTAGTTTTTTCGTAAAATCATAACAAACGAAGAGACAAATATATTTTTATCCTGGAATCTATCCCACTTTTTGGGATAAAAAGTATCCCATGCATTCATCCTCGGCATCGAAATCTATAATATATATTGAGTTTTAGCCAATACGGTTCAGTAGTTTTCCGAGAAAACGGAACAGACAGTTACTTTCACACTTATAATATGAATAGGGATTATAAATTAGTAACAATAAGTCTTTATTTCAGGCAATAAAATACCCATATAAAATTACAACACAAACAAAATTTCAAATTAAAAGTAGTGAAACTAAATGAAAACAATATTCATGTCATTTCAATTCACACGTGTATTACACATGCATTTGCATTACGGTGCACAGAATGCTAGCTCCTAAAAATAGGGTTGTTAAGGCCATCTGAAAACATGCAGAGAATCCCATTGCCCGAAGCACGTAGGCGCGCCTAGAACCCCGTGATACGTGACCTCCTTATCGCAAAGAAATCTTCAATCCTCTGTTCGGCAAACATGCCCGAAGCGCTAAAGCGCTGCATTATTATCCGTGCGCATAGGCGAAGATCAGCGCATAGTCGAGCGCAAGGATCAGTTTAAGTGCTTGGGACTTGTACTTAGTGCGTCCGGGGATATCGACCACGACGTCAAGGCCCGTATCACAGCAGCTTGGGCCAAGTGGCGTGAGGTGATAGGTGTCATTTGTGACCCCAAAATGCCGGTCAAATTAAAAGGACAGGTCTATAAATCCATCATTAGACCTGTCCTTTTGTATGGCAGTGAAGCGTGGCCAGTACTTGAGCGACACAAGCAAGAACTGCGTGTCACGGAGATGAACATGCTGCGATGGATGTGTGGAGTGACGCGGAAAGACCGGGTCAGGAACTGCCGCATCCGGCAGTCTTCATATCCGTGACATAGCAGACAAACTGCAAGAGTGTCGCTTACGCTGGTACGGCCACGGCTGTTACGGAGACCTGCTAATTATGTTGGGAACAAATGTCTAGCCATGCCGCCTCCGCCAGGTCCCGCTCGAAGGGGAAGGCCCAAGAAATATTGGCTTGACGTTGTGAAGGATGACATGCGTACCAATGGTCTAAAAACGGGGATGCAGAAGATCGCGCGGAGTGAAGTAGAAAAAGTAAGAAAGCGGACGCTCCGACTTCAACCGGGATTTAACGCTCGAATGATGATGATGACAATATGCATTATTAAATAGCACCCTAATGGTTTCCAAAGCTTCTTTGGAGCATCTCACCCAGAGCTGACAAGTGTAGAAACTTTGACAGAATGCTCTAAATAGTCACCTTCACCTGTTGAGTCCGTCGCGAAAATCTGATATAGATCATTCAAATCTTAACAATTTAAAGAAATGTTTTACACTACTTTAATATATACATGACATGGACAAAGTTGCGGACTATCCCTTAATATATTAAAAACATTAACTAAAAACCAATTCATATCAATTAATTCCCTCTTAGGGATTATTAATTGAAGTCAAAGTTAGTCTTTGATGCTATAAATAGGCATTGTCGGTGCTGATAGGTGTAAAATGAGATCACGCCGAGAAAAACAACCCTAACACGCATGCGTACTTATTCAAACACAAGCCAGGCTATTTTAAGACTAACCACATATACCCCTCCGTTCAGACTAGGTAAATATTGTTCAACAACGTGTAGGTCCAATCTAAACTTTGGATGGACGACCCTTTCTCTTTTCTTTCACCAGTTATTTGGGGTCGGCACAATATGTCTTTTCCTTCCATACTTCTCTATTCTCACATACGTCTTCTGTCACACCACAAATCATTATAATCATCCTTCATACAATTACTCATTAATCTTGTAGTTTAACATTCTTTTAGTCACGTGAATTCCCTCCTCATTACATGCACATACTACCTTAATCTTCTTCCTCTCAATTTTTTAGTCAACGGGTGCAACTGACAAAGATCCCGCTTATGTACTCATTTCTCACCTTATCCATTAAGACCACACATCCATCTCAAGATCTTTGCAACATCTTTGGGTGGTGACCCATGTTACAATAAATGGAAAAATTATTTTCATGTGAAAAGGGCGATAAAACACTATATCACAAAGGATTGTAGACACGCCAACGTCCATGAAGATGTTTTGGTGCTGATTTTCAAAAATGGGAGATACATTTGGGGCCTATTTCAGAACAGTAGATTCTCTGTTTGTAAGAATATTATGTAAAAATTACTGAATAGATTTAATTGTAACTCAACACGAGCCTAACATCAACACAACTGAAAGTCTTAAAACAAAAAATATACTTAGATCTATGGAAGTTGCATACGTCTATTCATCGCAGAGGACAACGAACTACTGACTAGCGTTTATTATTGGACTTGACTTTATGTTGTTGGTCCGAAGACCTCACAACTTTAACGGGGTTTTCGGGGTGAGTGCATTCGCGGAGTGAACGATCGAGAAAAAAACAAGTGATGTAGGTAGCTACCTGGAAATGTCGCTCACATCAGTATTTTAGTAATAAATTATTGTAATTTTAATTTTATCCGTGCAGGAACGGAGAAAGAATACAATTTCATGTGGCCGGGCGGCCTGTCGTAAAAGGCGACAAAACAACCCACAGCCAGGTGGCAGGGTATATGCTCGACTGGATGGCGACCACCAGTGGTCTAGAATATGCCGCCATATAAACCTTGTGTTGTGTTCTGGCATTAGTGACCAGATTCCAGTGTCCCTTAAGAGAGCAGCAGCGCATTTGTAGCACCTTTGGTGTTGCAAATGTCCATATACGATGGTAATCGCTTTCCATCAAGTGGGCAATCTGCATGTGTACTAAACTCCTGCAATAAAAATAAAAAATAAAAAAGTAATTAATTTGTTTACACTATTTGTAAAAATCACACAATATGATTATTGTCAATTACATTTGTAACAACAGTAACTTATTTATATTGTTACATGCCGGCAAAGGTAAAGGCACACCTGTCATAAAACGCAGTTTATTACCTTTCCCGCATTCGGAGTTCTTTTATTACTTCGTGTTTAAAATTTGCAATTAGACAATAGCCTATTGTTATTGCACTTGTTTACTATAAAAATTAATACCTGAACGGAGGTGTAAAGCAGTCAAGCGAGGATTACGATACGAACAAGACGTAAATTGATAAGCGAATATAGTGACGGACTTTACGCGTGTTATTGAATCGTGCAATTTGTACTAGTAGGGTCTAGTTATATTTGTACCCATGTTGTACGTGCTTGTATAGTTCTAATAAATTCTACAGTAATTCCAACGGCATTTTGATTCGAGTCCTGCGTAACTCGTAACAATATTTATTTAGTGAACAGTTCTTAAAATAGGTTAGAAGTCTAAGGCGAGAGTGAAGCGAAGAGGAGCGCAGTCTTAGCCGTCGTGGTTATTTTTTATAACCACCCAATATTCACTTTATAATTCAAATAATAAATAAAAGTGCGATAGAACTATACTCCATTATATTGCCCAAGACTTGGTTGTCATTATTCGTATTGACCGTAAAGAGTGATTAATCATGCAGTTTTATTTATGTTGCCCATTTGATACGGGCGTTATGTATATATACCGTTATTCATAGTGATGTGATTTATCAAATTGCCTGTAACGCTCAAAATTCCGGTTACAAAACACACACTTTTATCTACGGTTTAATCTCATAGTGTGGCGTCATCCGCGATAATGTTACAGAGACAAGCCATTTCGGGTAGATACGGGCGATGGGCTTTGTACAGTTTGTACACTTGCTCTTGGTTGTAGTGGTGGATGCTGGCAGTAGTTGGTGGAGTGCTGGTGTTTTCCTATAGTACAGTGAAGAAAATACACCTTGTTGCTTTCAGGGATTTATTCTCGTACTATTAGGTCTTGGATGCGGATTCTTGGGTTCAACTTAGTGGTAGTTGAAGTCCTATGTTGCGACTAATAGCAACTTGATAGCAACTCAATCACAAAGTATTTGTGAGCGTTATTTATAGTAATGTTATTATATTAAAGTAGCCTAAAGTAAGCCGCAGCGTCAGCAAAACGCTGTACGCAGAACCATACAGGCTTAATGCATTATTTGAAATGGGAATACTATTAATGACGTTAGATTTTGACAAATAACATAGCATATATGTTATAGCCAAATGTCGATATTTATTTATTTATTTTATTTACTAGCTGACTCGGCGAACTTCGTACCGCCTTATTCAAATAAATTAATAAACAAACAAATTGAGAAAACATGGGAAAGGGCTCATAGAATTTGAAAAATATATAGCCTATAACCATCTACGATTAATTCCGCGTCGACTGGTTGTGGTTTCATGATGATCGGTCCAGTAGTTTTCGAGTATACATAAATAGCCATTATAGATAAATAGCCATAAACCATCTAGGAAAAATTTCGCATCGAATGGTGGTAGTTTCATGTCGATACGATCAGTGGTTTAAGCGTGATTGAGCCTCAAACGAACACCATTTTCATTATATATATATAAATAACTAGCTGACTCGGCGAACTTCGTACCGCCTTATTCAAATAAATTAATAAACAAACAAATTGAGAAAACATTTTCGCATCGAATGGTGGTAGTTTCATGTCGATACGATCAGTGGTTTAAGCGTGATTGAGCCTCAAACGAACACCATTTTCATTATATATATATAAATAACTAGCTGACTCGGCGAACTTCGTACCGCCTTATTCAAATAAATTAATAAACAAACAAATTGAGAAAACATGGGAAATATATATACATAGATATATATAGATAAAAGCCATAAACCATCTAGGAAAAATTTCGCATCGAATGGTGGTAGTTTCATGTCGATACGATCAGTGGTTTAAGCGTGATTGAGCCTCAAACGAACACCATTTTCATTATATATATATAGAAGATAGATAGATAACTAGCTGACTCGGCGAACTTCGTACCGCCTTATTCAAATAAATTAATAAACAAACAAATTGAGAAAACATGGGAAATATATATACATAGATATATATAGATAAAAGCCATAAACCATCTAGGAAAAATTTCGCATCGAATGGTGGTAGTTTCATGTCGATACGATCAGTGGTTTAAGCGTGATTGAGCCTCAAACGAACACCATTTTCATTATATATATATAGAAGATAGATAGATAACTAGCTGACTCGGCGAACTTCGTACCGCCTTATTCAAATAAATTAATAAACAAACAAATTGAGAAAACATGGGAAATATATATACATAGATATATATAGATAAAAGCCATAAACCATCTAGGAAAAATTTCGCATCGAATGGTGGTAGTTTCATGTCGATACGATCAGTGGTTTAAGCGTGATTGAGCCTCAAACGAACACCATTTTCATTATATATATATAGAAGATAGATAGATAACTAGCTGACTCGGCGAACTTCGTACCGCCTTATTCAAATAAATTAATAAACAAACAAATTGAGAAAACATGGGAAATATATATACATAGATATATATAGATAAAAGCCATAAACCATCTAGGAAAAATTTCGCATCGAATGGTGGTAGTTTCATGTCGATACGATCAGTGGTTTAAGCGTGATTGAGCCTCAAACGAACACCATTTTCATTATATATATATAGAAGATAGATAGATAACTAGCTGACTCGGCGAACTTCGTACCGCCTTATTCAAATAAATTAATAAACAAACAAATTGAGAAAACATGGGAAATATATATACATAGATATATATAGATAAAAGCCATAAACCATCTAGGAAAAATTTCGCATCGAATGGTGGTAGTTTCATGTCGATACGATCAGTGGTTTAAGCGTGATTGAACCTCAAACGAACACCATTTTCATTATATATATATAGAGATAGATATATATATATATATATATATTCTAATAAGGCTTACAGTCAAATAACGACATAAAGTAACAATATAAAAAAAATACTGCTAATTACAAGCCTTAGCATATAAACTTGCTCAGGTTAATAGATGAAGATGTGTGTGTGTGTATGTATGTGCACGCACGTTCCTTTATGCTACACGTGTGCAAGTCGGTAAAGACCGCCTCGATTTTTCCAGATCGCTACAATGGGGCTCTCCAAAAAGAGGTTAAACACTTAAATTGTATGCAATAAGTGACTAATCGGAATCTGGTCAGAGGTCCAGGTGGACCAGGTTGGCTGAATCGCAGCAGCCGGAATCACGCAAACTAAACCGTATAGTGTGTCAAGCGGCGTCCGGCTGGTCGCAGAGTACGTATGGGCGGTTAGGGTTGTTGTACAAACCGACAACAGACCGTCTGGCCGGTTGCTTACAAGCAAATAAGAAAGCCTCATCTGATCAGAAGGACAATATTCTTTAGCTTGCAAAACTCATTTTGTTTACACTTTATGCATAATATATGGCAATAGCTGAATCACTCAAACGGCGCAAATATGCAGGAGATTTATGTGTTTGTGCTGTTCGCTGTCGAGACGCGTGGTCCGTGGGGTCCTGAGGCCATGAGCCTTTATCAAAATTTATCAAAACGACTCATTGACTCTTCAGGATCAGAAGGCTGGTGCTTACCTCGGCCAACGGCTCAGTTTGGCGTTCCAGGGTGGAAACGTAGCCAGCCTTCTGGGCACCTTACCCATAGAAGACGGTGATCTAGGCTCAGTATTCTACTTATAGTCTTGAGGAAGTATCGGTAGAATACAATACAAATGAGTTAACTTTTATTTTATTGCATTCGATTATTTATAACTTTCATCATTAGTACAATATAAGCTTATAATTTATACAATTTATACATATGTAACACTAGGGGCCTCGGCAGACGTTGTCCTGCCCCGAAAAAATAAAATCTAGGACCCGATCCCAGCGCCACCTACCGGTTCCAATTGTGGATTAACACACAAAAAAACTCACCAAAATCGCTCCAGGTCATTAGGAGGATTCTAGAACCCGATCTCAGCGCCACCTACCTGTTCCAACGGGATAAAAGGTATCCTATATCCATCTACTGATTCTAAGCTTATGACTGACTTATAAGTAGTGTAACTAACACGACTTTTCTTTATATATATGGATAAACCACTTTTCATCTTAAAGACCATCAGCAAACTCCAAGAACGGACCCTTATGCTGATATTAGACGGATCAACGAAATTGAATTAATTTCGTTGAAAGGCGCTATGCTGAAAGGATACGGTGGTATTCAATGACGTTGAAATTGAAATCTATGTTTATCCTCACTTTTCTTGCTAAAAATTGAAAGACAGAAGTGAACAGTCTAAATCGGCTTTAGCTAACACACAAACAAACACAATTTCACAAAAGCATGTGTAAACAATACTCATATATTGAAACTCACACCGAAATATGCAAACAGCGGGACTGTGGCAGACATGGCGTCCGATGGTATACTGCCGTGGTGCGGCACGAATAAAAGGCAATGTGCCAAATTTCTTTAGCCATAATATGATTTATTGATTTATTTATTATTCAACAATCGTTTTTATAGTGTCACTGGGATGTTTGTTGCAGCGGGTGAAATAAAAATCTAAAAAGGCCGTTGTAAGTTAGTTTTTTTTATTGCACATATTGCACAGCGGTTACCATCGCTTATAAACATTTGAAACACTAGGTATTTATGACTAATGTACTGCCGCACTCTATAGGGGGACTGGAGCCTGGCCACTAATGCCGGAACACAACTCATGGTTGTTATGGCGGCGTACTCCAGATCAGGGGTGGTAGCCATCCAGACGAGCAAATACCCTACCACCTGGCTGTGGATTATTTTGTCGCCTCTTACGACAGGCCGCCTGGCTGCAGGAAATTTTATTTTTTCTCCATTCCTGCGCAGGTAAATTAAACGGATAGTGGTTAGCGTATTCATTCTAAGCCCCAAGGGCGCGGATTCGAATCCTGGCCGGAAAGCAAACTTAGGCAGTTTTATTGACCTAATGTGCATATTGTTACATTTACCACTTGGTAATAACGGTGTAGCAAAAGATATCGATGAAACCTGTACATCGAGACGACTGATGTGTTTAACCCGTTAACCCGCTCAAGACAAGCGTGGCGGGTATACTGTCAATCATGAACAGATCGCTTTTAGTGATAAGGGTGCCTTTTGATTTACCAAGTAACTATGGTCTTTTTGTGCATTTTTGTTTTGATGAACAATAAAGTATTGTCTATGTCTCTAAAAATAGAAGGCCCTAGCATTTGGACCTTTATGGGCGTTTATTATTTTATAAAGGAATTCTATAATAGACTCTAAGCTGTTTTGAGAGCAAGTAAGAGACTTAAAATTTTAATATAAGCGCTATTGGCCACCGGAAAATTTTCTTAATTTTATTCGGGAAACTATTCAATTTTCCGGGGTAAAAAAGTATACTATGTCTATTATCGATATTGAGACCATATATGTACCAAATTCTATGAAAATCGGTTTAGCGGTTTTGTAGTGAATACTCACAGACAAATAGAATGAATATATGATATAATTAATAATATTTAGTGTTGATTTCATGACATTAAAAAGCAGCAAATTTGGAAATTCGATTTAAGTTTTTGTTTAAAATAATAAGAAATTAATTGAAAGATTTTATTGAGATTTTCTATAAAAACAAAAAGGGACTGGTGGCGTCAACTGTGTTTGCAGAATGTGTTACGTTTTATTAAGAGGTTGTCATTCTTTAGTATGCTTCTTGCATGCTACACTTACTTCTTCGTACATAGAAATTATGCAAAATTCTATATTAAGGACATCAACAAACGTCTATTTTACTAAGCAGAGATGGTTTGTTCAAAACGTGATCTTATTAAATAAGTTGTCTTCAAACTGCATTTCCTACTAAGCTGGCGATAAAATTTGCATTTAAATTCAAACGTTGATGGGGTTCTCATTAAGAATTAAGATCAAGAATATTAGAACAAATAGCAGTTGGGAATCTTGAGTTAATGATCGACCTGTTCACGGTTAAAACTTGTTTTACAAGGCTTTACTGTTCACGGTTAAAACTTGTTTTACAAGGCTTTACTCTTCACGGTTAAAACTTGTTTTACAAGGCTTTACTGTTCACGGTTAAAACTTGTTTTACAAGGCTTTATCTGAGTTAGTGTTGAAAATTCAGGCTATGTCCTTTATTTACGAAGAATGTTTCAAAATCGGAGGGTTTTGAAAACCAATTCCACGCGGACTAAACGGAAATTTTTCGAATATCTCACCAAAAACTTTTAAAATCCGTACACATGAAATAAAATTCATAAACAAAAATGAAATTTGTCTTAAAATAATCAAAATTAAATCCTTAATATCTTTCAAATGGTGAGGTTTACGGAAAAAATATAAGATACCTTTTTTGTAGAGCATTAAATTTACTAAAAAATTCTCTCGGAACATTTTTCTGTTCAATCTATAAATGATGAGGTATGAATTTTTTTCTATTGGACTGAGAAAAAAATACAAAACTGCGATGCGGAGGATCTTTCTATTAAAATAAAGACCTCATGCTTGGTGAGAATTTTTTAAGGTGTCTAGTAACCTATTTCTCCGTGTCACTTGTAAAAAAAAAAATTTTTTTGACCTACCCTAATATATATATATGTCGGAGAACGGCCTCGTTCTCACGACATCATCTTTAGTTATTGCAGGTTTAGTGGGCGTCATCAGGATAAAATGCGAGCATAAAACACAATAGCCACGGTTTATACACTTTTAATTTAGATTTGATCAACATTATGACATAGTTTAGACCGAGCAGCGGGTTCAGGGCACCCCGCTCATACTTTCAACTTCAACACTTTCTTTAAAACTCTTAAAGGTCCAACTCGACCTGTAGCCACCAACCAAATGTGTCACAAAAACTCCTCAGTCTACCCAAGTAAATATTACTCAAAGTATAGAGGGCGCTGACCCCGCTCCGCCATATGCTCTGCTCTGATTGGTCGTTTATTAAATTACAATATTCATAACTTTTATTAGGTTAGAACGATCTTTAAGTTATAGAAACATTCAACAAATCAAATTAAATCACATTAAGAATTTTAGAAGTAATTAAAATGTAAACAAATGATATTGTGCGTTATACATCCAGTCAACGATACGTCCAATTAAAGCTTCCCTCCGACATATATATATATATATATATATACACCTTTTTATTCTATTTACATTGCAAGACCCAAATGTTACACAATTTTTCTCTTATTCATCCTAAAGTTGTCTGTAAGAAATTGCTTTTTAACCGACTTTGAAAAAAGGAGGAGGTTCTCAATTCGTCGGGATCTTTTTATTTTTTGCTTTTTTTTATGTATGTTCGCCGATTACTCCGTGATTTATGATTCGAATTACGTGATTCTTTTTTGTTCGACGCGGAATAGCTTCCAATTGGTCCCCTAAAAATTTTACATAGTTTGGCCTAGTAGTTTTCATTTTATGAACATTTTTCATGGAAATAATTTTCACTCCGTTCCATATGTACACCGATTACTCTGAGATTTAAGATCCGATTTACGTGATTCTTTTTTTGTTCGACGCGGAATAGCTTCCAATTGGTCCCCTAAAAATTTTACATAGTTTGGCCCAGTAGTTTTCATTTTATGAACATTTTTCATGGAAATAATTTTCACTCCGTTCCATATGTACACCGATTACTCTGAGATTTATGATTCGATTTACGTGATTCTTTTTTTGTTCGACGCGGAATAGCTGCCATGTGGTCCCCTAAAATTTTGACATCGTTTGGCCTTTCATTTAAGAAACTACTTTCATTTTACGATCATTTTTTTGTTTCCGGTTCTTGGGACCTATCTTTTTTAAGAAGCGCGGCACCATTCGTAGGTGCACCCATACATAGCTTGACACTAAAAAGTAATAAACAAAAAATAAAAATTTCGTTTAAAAAAACCGACTTCAAAAACTGAAAAACTAAAATGTGTAAAATAACTTATTTCTAAAGCTATTATTATTATTAATATATATTATCTAAAACATCTTGAAGTCGGTGCAAAGTAAAACATAAAAATTACTATATTTTGAAAATTACTAAGCACCGACTTTAAGATGTTTTAGATAATATATATTAATAATAATAATAGCCTTAGAAATAAGTTATTTTACACATTTTAGTTTTTTAGTTTTTGAAGTCGGTTTATTTTAAACGAAGTTTTTAAATTTTTAGTGATAAGACTGCCTATTGTCTTCTATACTTAAACTTCTTGAATTGTCTTAATGTTATGCAATATTTTGTTCTATTCTATTCAAAATATGATGTTTATCAATAAAAAAAATATCATTAAAAACATCAGCCATTCATTTCTTTCCCGGCCAATTTCGGCAATGGTGACTGAATTTAAACCCATTTTCGTTTGTTTGATTTAGGTGAATTATGTTGTGTACTTGTTTTGGCTAGCACTCTGCTGCTCCAGGATCTCAAAAGCTTGTATTAAAACCTTTATAAAAAACAAGTTATCAATGATTTATTTTACATACTGCACTAAATTTTACTCATAAAGTAAATTTGATTCTGAAATCACGAGCACAAGTACACTTGTAAACACGAAACCCCGTTTACAGCTCGCAATGAGTGTTTCCACTTCATTACCCAGAAAGGGTTCTCGTGCCGTAAATTACAATTTGCCCACGAAATATTTACAAGGCATAATGCCGATTGGACTTTTCCATTCGCCTGATTTCCTAACGTGTTTACGACGTGGATTGAATGCGTATTCCAAAAGTAGACCTTCGTGTCTTTTATATGACTCAGTAGGGTTCTCTCCACGGGGCCAAACTGGTGCGTAACCCTAGTTATTTAGAGAGCAAGAATTCACTCAGGTTACTAATGTTTAAACATAATAATAAAGATATTCCGCTGGGGAGTTTGTTGCGCAGTTGCTTCTTCTTTATAGTAACTAAAATTTCTTTGGAAGCAGGAAAGAAGGATAGACCCATGGCTTTCTATAAGTAATATTGTTGCGGCGGCGTTGGGTTTGATAATTTAATGAGCGGACGGCTTCAAAGTAAGAAAATAGGAGATTGGGACAATTTTGAAAGGGAATCGGAGAATAAGCACGCACTTACCTGATTAATGGGCATGGAATAAAGCTAATAAAATGTTGTAACGGTTGAACGCGCTTAAAACCGTTAAAACGTAGTTTTTTTATGTATACGAGTCGCGAAAATTTAAGAAAATATTATGAAATAAAGCTGCTTCTCTTTTCCACTATGCACTTCAATTTCACCTTGTTCATTATATTTTATTTTATTTAGTGTAATATGTTTTATTATATTTTACAATTCCGGTGCGGAGCAGATTAGTTATAAGTTATATATATTTATAGTGTTGCGGGCGCGGTATATTTGAAATTATAGTATGTTATTGGAACGAAGTTTTTTACAATGCGTGTGACGATTAATTTAATTTATTTTCTGATATGACAATGAATTATTGACGTGACGTGCGAAAGGGGAACGCGCCGTCTGATTTTTGAAGTGAGAATTCATGAATAGGTCGAATGGAGGTTTACATGGCGGTACCAAATATTTACTTAAGTTTTCGCGACTTGTATACAAAATAAAACTACGTTTTAACGGTTTTAAGCGTGGTAATTTATTTGATTTTTATTATTCCGACATTTCGGCCACTTTTCCGTGGCCGTGATCATGATGAATGATGTCAAGTGTCAATGAGTATAGTTAAAACTTTATTTAGCCTACCGCCAACTTGTTCATTTTAATTATATAGTTTTAATTTTGTTTATGGTTATTATTTAATCTATATAACTAAACATCTATATTACAAACTAACTTAAAAATAATATAGTATATTACAGGTATATAATATAGGAGTCATGAAAAAGAATTAGAAACCTGATAACAAGAGTCTTTTAAATGATATTTATTGCGAGTCACAAAAAACATGCAAAAATATTTTAAGAAGTTAGAATTCCGTACATTGCAAGTTCTATAATGAAACATGGATCTTTATTATTGCATGAGTTCAGCAGATAGGCAGGCGGTCCACCTAATGGTTAATGTTTACCATCGCCTATGGACATTTGCAACACCAAAGGTGCTACAAATGCGCTGCTGCTCTGTTAAAGGTGACTGTAACCTGGCCACTAATGCCGGAACACAATTCAACGCTCTTATGGTGGCATACCTTAGACCAGGGGTGGTAACCATCCAGACGGGCAGATACCCTACCTGGCTGTGGGTTGTTTTGTCGTTGTTTATCTTATTTTAACCGTCCGTTAAAAGTCGGTGCACACCAGCCTAAGTCGATCACGGTTTCGGGCATTTCCGTGATGCTTCGTTTATAGCTGATTCGCGCGGAAGTCGCAACCTGTGTTGTTTACTTTGCATTGTTTCTTGATTTTTACTTTTGTACAGGTCAGAGCGGTGTTTTTGTGGAAAAAAAAATTGGTTAAAGATAATACTGTTATTTTTCATTAAAGTGAAAGAGCTCAATTAAAATGTAATCAGGTCAAAAAGAAAGTCACATGTATGGATTACAATGTATTAATTAAGTATAGATTATTAACTACAAAATAAGAATCCGGATAGTCGGTGGTTTTTGTCGAATAGTCGCCGACTAGTCGGCACATCTCTACGTATTTTGAATAAAAGCTTTTAAATTTGATAGTAAGGCAAATGAATGGTTGGTGAAATACACGAATGGGCCATTAATATAGGATTCCCAACAACCGTTCCTGCAATCTGTCTACAAAACTTACATTACGAGTGAAGCCACGGACAAAAGCTATTGTGTATAACAGATAATAGAAAAGGTAGGAAAAAGTATGACCACTTGGAATGTAAATCCTGTGATCTGTCCATTCTTCTCCTAAATCATGGAACCCTGAAACGTATTAAATCGCCGCATTATGCCGTCGTCACGTTCAATGTCACGTAAAAGTGCGATATTATTAAAAACTCTTATTAAAATTCACGCCATGAAGGGCAATATAAGTGGTTGGTTAACAGCAGACGAGTGGTTAAAAAGTGACAACTTCTTATGGGAGGGTAATCCGCTTCGTTACGTAACGCGTTACGGCGCCAGTCTGTCTGGCTTCCCCCTCTCTCACGTTAGATTAGATTAAGTTATCACTTCTTCGGGCGTCCCGAGACGCACTGTTTTTGTAATGATAACTTCTTATGGGAGGGTAAACCGCTTCGTTACGTAACGCGTTACGGCGCCAGTCTGTCTGGCTTCCCCCTCTCTCACGTTAGATTAGATTAAGTTATCACTTCTTCGGGCGTCCCGAGACGCACTGTTTTTGTAATGATAACTTCTTATGGGAGGGTAAACCGCTTCGTTACGTAACGCGTTACGGCGCCAGTCTGTCTGGCTTCCCCCTCTCTCACGTTAGATTAGATTAAGTTATCACTTCTTCGGGCGTCCCGAGACGCACTGTTTTTGTAATGATAACTTCTTATGGGAGGGTAAACCGCTTCGTTACGTAACGCGTTACTGCGCCAGTCTGTCTGGCTTCCCCCTCTCTCACGTTAGATTAGATTAAGTTATCACTTCTTCGGGCGTCCCGAGACGCACTGTTTTTGTAATGATAACTTCTTATGGGAGGGTAAACCGCTTCGTTACGTAACGCGTTACTGCGCCAGTCTGTCTGGCTTCCCCCTCTCTCACGTTAGATTAGATTAAGTTATCACTTCTTCGGGCGTCCCGAGACGCACTGTTTTTGTAATGATAACTTCTTATGGGAGGGTAAACCGCTTCGTTACGTAACGCGTTACGGCACCAGTCTGTCTGGCTTCCCCCTCTCTCACGTTAGATTAGATTAAGTTATCACTTCTTCGGGCGTCCCGAGACGCACTGTTTTTGTAATGATAACTTCTTATGGGAGGGTAAACCGCTTCGTTACGTAACGCGTTACTGCGCCAGTCTGTCTGGCTTCCCCCTCTCTCACGTTAGATTAGATTAAGTTATCACTTCTTCGGGCGTCCCGAGACGCACTGTTTTTGTAATGATAACTTCTTATGGGAGGGTAAACCGCTTCGTTACGTAACGCGTTACTGCGCCAGTCTGTCTGGCTTCCCCCTCTCTCACGTTAGATTAGATTAAGTTATCACTTCTTCGGGCGTCCCGAGACGCACTGTTTTTGTAATGATAACTTCTTATGGGAGGGTAAACCGCTTCGTTACGTAACGCGTTACTGCGCCAGTCTGTCTGGCTTCCCCCTCTCTCACGTTAGATTAGATTAAGTTATCACTTCTTCGGGCGTCCCGAGACGCACTGTTTTTGTAATGATAACTTCTTATGGGAGGGTAAACCGCTTCGTTACGTAACGCGTTACGGCACCAGTCTGTCTGGCTTCCCCCTCTCTCACGTTAGATTAGATTAAGTTATCACTTCTTCGGGCGTCCCGAGACGCACTGTTTTTGTAATGATAACTTCTTATGGGAGGGTAAACCGCTTCGTTACGTAACGCGTTACTGCGCCAGTCTGTCTGGCTTCCCCCTCTCTCACGTTAGATTAGATTAAGTTATCACTTCTTCGGGCGTCCCGAGACGCACTGTTTTTGTAATGATAACTTCTTATGGGAGGGTAAACCGCTTCGTTACGTAACGCGTTACGGCACCAGTCTGTCTGGCTTCCCCCTCTCTCACGTTAGATTAGATTAAGTTATCACTTCTTCGGGCGTCCCGAGACGCACTGTTTTTGTAATGATAACTTCTTATGGGAGGGTAAACCGCTTCGTTACGTAACGCGTTACTGCGCCAGTCTGTCTGGCTTCCCCCTCTCTCACGTTAGATTAGATTAAGTTATCACTTCTTCGGGCGTCCCGAGACGCACTGTTTTTGTAATGATAACTTCTTATGGGAGGGTAAACCGCTTCGTTACGTAACGCGTTACTGCGCCAGTCTGTCTGGCTTCCCCCTCTCTCACGTTAGATTAGATTAAGTTATCACTTCTTCGGGCGTCCCGAGACGCACTGTTTTTGTAATGATAACTTCTTATGGGAGGGTAAACCGCTTCGTTACGTAACGCGTTACTGCGCCAGTCTGTCTGGCTTCCCCCTCTCTCACGTTAGATTAGATTAAGTTATCACTTCTTCGGGCGTCCCGAGACGCACTGTTTTTGTAATGATAACTTCTTATGGGAGGGTAAACCGCTTCGTTACGTAACGCGTTACTGCGCCAGTCTGTCTGGCTTCCCCCTCTCTCACGTTAGATTAGATTAAGTTATCACTTCTTCGGGCGTCCCGAGACGCACTGTTTTTGTAATGATAACTTCTTATGGGAGGGTAAACCGCTTCGTTACGTAACGCGTTACTGCGCCAGTCTGTCTGGCTTCCCCCTCTCTCACGTTAGATTAGATTAAGTTATCACTTCTTCGGGCGTCCCGAGACGCACTGTTTTTGTAATGATAACTTCTTATGGGAGGGTAAACCGCTTCGTTACGTAACGCGTTACTGCGCCAGTCTGTCTGGCTTCCCCCTCTCTCACGTTAGATTAGATTAAGTTATCACTTCTTCGGGCGTCCCGAGACGCACTGTTTTTGTAATGATAACTTCTTATGGGAGGGTAAACCGCTTCGTTACGTAACGCGTTACTGCGCCAGTCTGTCTGGCTTCCCCCTCTCTCACGTTAGATTAGATTAAGTTATCACTTCTTCGGGCGTCCCGAGACGCACTGTTTTTGTAATGATAACTTCTTATGGGAGGGTAAACCGCTTCGTTACGTAACGCGTTACGGCACCAGTCTGTCTGGCTTCCCCCTCTCTCACGCTAGATTAGATTAAGTTATCACTTCTTCGGGCGTCCCGAGACGCACTGTTTTTGTAATGATAACTTCTTATGGGAGGGTAAACCGCTTCGTTACGTAACGCGTTACTGCGCCAGTCTGTCTGGCTTCCCCCTCTCTCACGTTAGATTAGATTAAGTTATCACTTCTTCGGGCGTCCCGAGACGCACTGTTTTTGTAATGATAACTTCTTATGGGAGGGTAAACCGCTTCGTTACGTAACGCGTTACGGCACCAGTCTGTCTGGCTTCCCCCTCTCTCACGTTAGATTATATTAAGTTATCACTTCTTCGGGCGTCCCGAGACGCACTGTTTTTGTAATGATAACTTCTTATGGGAGGGTAAACCGCTTCGTTACGTAACGCGTTACTGCGCCAGTCTGTCTGGCTTCCCCCTCTCTCACGTTAGATTAGATTAAGTTATCACTTCTTCGGGCGTCCCGAGACGCACTGTTTTTGTAATGATAACTTCTTATGGGAGGGTAAACCGCTTCGTTACGTAACGCGTTACTGCGCCAGTCTGTCTGGCTTCCCCCTCTCTCACGTTAGATTAGATTAAGTTATCACTTCTTCGGGCGTCCCGAGACGCACTGTTTTTGTAATGATAACTTCTTATGGGAGGGTAAACCGCTTCGTTACGTAACGCGTTACTGCGCCAGTCTGTCTGGCTTCCCCCTCTCTCACGTTAGATTAGATTAAGTTATCACTTCTTCGGGCGTCCCGAGACGCACTGTTTTTGTAATGATAACTTCTTATGGGAGGGTAAACCGCTTCGTTACGTAACGCGTTACGGCACCAGTCTGTCTGGCTTCCCCCTCTCTCACGTTAGATTAGATTAAGTTATCACTTCTTCGGGCGTCCCGAGACGCACTGTTTTTGTAATGATAACTTCTTATGGGAGGGTAAACCGCTTCGTTACGTAACGCGTTACTGCGCCAGTCTGTCTGGCTTCCCCCTCTCTCACGTTAGATTAGATTAAGTTATCACTTCTTCGGGCGTCCCGAGACGCACTGTTTTTGTAATGATAACTTCTTATGGGAGGGTAAACCGCTTCGTTACGTAACGCGTTACGGCACCAGTCTGTCTGGCTTCCCCCTCTCTCACGTTAGATTAGATTAAGTTATCACTTCTTCGGGCGTCCCGAGACGCACTGTTTTTGTAATGATAACTTCTTATGGGAGGGTAAACCGCTTCGTTACGTAACGCGTTACTGCGCCAGTCTGTCTGGCTTCCCCCTCTCTCACGTTAGATTAGATTAAGTTATCACTTCTTCGGGCGTCCCGAGACGCACTGTTTTTGTAATGATAACTTCTTATGGGAGGGTAAACCGCTTCGTTACGTAACGCGTTACGGCACCAGTCTGTCTGGCTTCCCCCTCTCTCACGTTAGATTAGATTAAGTTATCACTTCTTCGGGCGTCCCGAGACGCACTGTTTTTGTAATGATAACTTCTTATGGGAGGGTAAACCGCTTCGTTACGTAACGCGTTACTGCGCCAGTCTGTCTGGCTTCCCCCTCTCTCACGTTAGATTAGATTAAGTTATCACTTCTTCGGGCGTCCCGAGACGCACTGTTTTTGTAATGATAACTTCTTATGGGAGGGTAAACCGCTTCGTTACGTAACGCGTTACTGCGCCAGTCTGTCTGGCTTCCCCCTCTCTCACGTTAGATTAGATTAAGTTATCACTTCTTCGGGCGTCCCGAGACGCACTGTTTTTGTAATGATAACTTCTTATGGGAGGGTAAACCGCTTCGTTACGTAACGCGTTACGGCACCAGTCTGTCTGGCTTCCCCCTCTCTCACGTTAGATTAGATTAAGTTATCACTTCTTCGGGCGTCCCGAGACGCACTGTTTTTGTAATGATAACTTCTTATGGGAGGGTAAACCGCTTCGTTACGTAACGCGTTACTGCGCCAGTCTGTCTGGCTTCCCCCTCTCTCACGTTAGATTAGATTAAGTTATCACTTCTTCGGGCGTCCCGAGACGCACTGTTTTTGTAATGATAACTTCTTATGGGAGGGTAAACCGCTTCGTTACGTAACGCGTTACGGCACCAGTCTGTCTGGCTTCCCCCTCTCTCACGTTAGATTAGATTAAGTTATCACTTCTTCGGGCGTCCCGAGACGCACTGTTTTTGTAATGATAACTTCTTATGGGAGGGTAAACCGCTTCGTTACGTAACGCGTTACGGCACCAGTCTGTCTGGCTTCCCCCTCTCTCACGTTAGATTAGATTAAGTTATCACTTCTTCGGGCGTCCCGAGACGCACTGTTTTTGTAATGATAACTTCTTATGGGAGGGTAAACCGCTTCGTTACGTAACGCGTTACGGCACCAGTCTGTCTGGCTTCCCCCTCTCTCACGTTAGATTAGATTAAGTTATCACTTCTTCGGGCGTCCCGA
The DNA here is from genome assembly GCA_949752895.1 of Dendrolimus pini. NCBI lineage: Eukaryota > Metazoa > Arthropoda > Insecta > Lepidoptera > Lasiocampidae > Dendrolimus > Dendrolimus pini. The sequence continues at coordinate 21,584,335 of OX457136.1, forward strand.
GACGCACTGTTTTTGTAATGATAACTTCTTATGGGAGGGTAAACCGCTTCGTTACGTAACGCGTTACTGCGCCAGTCTGTCTGGCTTCCCCCTCTCTCACGTTAGATTAGATTAAGTTATCACTTCTTCGGGCGTCCCGAGACGCACTGTTTTTGTAATGATAACTTCTTATGGGAGGGTAAACCGCTTCGTTACGTAACGCGTTACGGCACCAGTCTGTCTGGCTTCCCCCTCTCTCACGTTAGATTAGATTAAGTTATCACTTCTTCGGGCGTCCCGAGACGCACTGTTTTTGTAATGATAACTTCTTATGGGAGGGTAAACCGCTTCGTTACGTAACGCGTTACTGCGCCAGTCTGTCTGGCTTCCCCCTCTCTCACGTTAGATTAGATTAAGTTATCACTTCTTCGGGCGTCCCGAGACGCACTGTTTTTGTAATGATAACTTCTTATGGGAGGGTAAACCGCTTCGTTACGTAACGCGTTACTGCGCCAGTCTGTCTGGCTTCCCCCTCTCTCACGTTAGATTAGATTAAGTTATCACTTCTTCGGGCGTCCCGAGACGCACTGTTTTTGTAATGATAACTTCTTATGGGAGGGTAAACCGCTTCGTTACGTAACGCGTTACGGCACCAGTCTGTCTGGCTTCCCCCTCTCTCACGTTAGATTAGATTAAGTTATCACTTCTTCGGGCGTCCCGAGACGCACTGTTTTTGTAATGATAACTTCTTATGGGAGGGTAAACCGCTTCGTTACGTAACGCGTTACTGCGCCAGTCTGTCTGGCTTCCCCCTCTCTCACGTTAGATTAGATTAAGTTATCACTTCTTCGGGCGTCCCGAGACGCACTGTTTTTGTAATGATAACTTCTTATGGGAGGGTAAACCGCTTCGTTACGTAACGCGTTACTGCGCCAGTCTGTCTGGCTTCCCCCTCTCTCACGTTAGATTAGATTAAGTTATCACTTCTTCGGGCGTCCCGAGACGCACTGTTTTTGTAATGATAACTTCTTATGGGAGGGTAAACCGCTTCGTTACGTAACGCGTTACGGCACCAGTCTGTCTGGCTTCCCCCTCTCTCACGTTAGATTAGATTAAGTTATCACTTCTTCGGGCGTCCCGAGACGCACTGTTTTTGTAATGATAACTTCTTATGGGAGGGTAAACCGCTTCGTTACGTAACGCGTTACGGCACCAGTCTGTCTGGCTTCCCCCTCTCTCACGTTAGATTAGATTAAGTTATCACTTCTTCGGGCGTCCCGAGACGCACTGTTTTTGTAATGATAACTTCTTATGGGAGGGTAAACCGCTTCGTTACGTAACGCGTTACGGCACCAGTCTGTCTGGCTTCCCCCTCTCTCACGTTAGATTAGATTAAGTTATCACTTCTTCGGGCGTCCCGAGACGCACTGTTTTTGTAATGATAACTTCTTATGGGAGGGTAAACCGCTTCGTTACGTAACGCGTTACTGCGCCAGTCTGTCTGGCTTCCCCCTCTCTCACGTTAGATTAGATTAAGTTATCACTTCTTCGGGCGTCCCGAGACGCACTGTTTTTGTAATGATAACTTCTTATGGGAGGGTAAACCGCTTCGTTACGTAACGCGTTACTGCGCCAGTCTGTCTGGCTTCCCCCTCTCTCACGTTAGATTAGATTAAGTTATCACTTCTTCGGGCGTCCCGAGACGCACTGTTTTTGTAATGATAACTTCTTATGGGAGGGTAAACCGCTTCGTTACGTAACGCGTTACGGCACCAGTCTGTCTGGCTTCCCCCTCTCTCACGTTAGATTAGATTAAGTTATCACTTCTTCGGGCGTCCCGAGACGCACTGTTTTTGTAATGATAACTTCTTATGGGAGGGTAAACCGCTTCGTTACGTAACGCGTTACGGCACCAGTCTGTCTGGCTTCCCCCTCTCTCACGTTAGATTAGATTAAGTTATCACTTCTTCGGGCGTCCCGAGACGCACTGTTTTTGTAATGATAACTTCTTATGGGAGGGTAAACCGCTTCGTTACGTAACGCGTTACTGCGCCAGTCTGTCTGGCTTCCCCCTCTCTCACGTTAGATTAGATTAAGTTATCACTTCTTCGGGCGTCCCGAGACGCACTGTTTTTGTAATGATAACTTCTTATGGGAGGGTAAACCGCTTCGTTACGTAACGCGTTACTGCGCCAGTCTGTCTGGCTTCCCCCTCTCTCACGTTAGATTAGATTAAGTTATCACTTCTGTCGGACGTCTCGAGACGCACACCGTCTTTTTTAACAACTCTACGGACTCGAATTCCGTACCCTTTTTTACAACTTAATTTAGAAGAAAGTTTTTAGAATTTATACACGGTATTGGCTATTTTTATTATTGTATGTGACATTAATTCTGTGATTTTTGTGTCGTGGTGTACCTTAAGAATAACTTGTTATGTTAATTTATTTTAATATTAAACTTATACTAATGTAGAGTGTATCTGTTACATGCTGGTGTTGTGAGGAATTGCAGGTGCATCCACTTCTGTATCACCACTATCTGTCTGTTGCTCTGACGCATTCGATTATCTTCAAAATTCTTCGATCATTTGGATCAACATAGAAATACGGTCTATTCCACTCATTTATTTATTTATTTATTTATTTATTTATTTATTAGAATCTCCAACAAAGGATACACATAACAATTTGTAAATATAAATAACCTTACACTTTAAATCAACGTGCTCCTTCAGTTACTGGAGACCACAACATGCGTAAAAACTAGTCATATAAATAAAATGTGTAATATATAATACAATACTTATATAAAAAGCCAAACAATATAATATAATATTATATATTTGATAGAATATACAATTACATATATAGATAAATTAGTTATTAATTAATTAATTAAAAATAAGAATTTTGTATATGTCATAGGTACACAGATATCATCAGCCTTTATTAAGCAGACTCTGTAATACCTTTCTCAAGAATATAGTCTTTGTTCCCACAAAAGGATCAATATCTTTGAAATTACGATTATAGGTATCGCCAATTCTGGAGAAAACTGAGTTCTGACCGTAGTTAGTGCTGTGGCATGCAGTATGCAGCAATTGTGTGTGTCTTGTCCGACGCATTGGGGCACAATATGACATTCTTTGCGTTATTGCAGGACAATCGAAACGACTATGCATAATGTCATACAGCAAACCCATGTCAAGCAAAACTCGGCGTTGTTCCAAGTTAAGAAGCCTATATGACAAACACCTCTGTTCATAAGTGTTATGACCGCCTTGTAGTTTATAGTCCAAATGTCTTAGAAACTTCTGCTGAATTCTCTCAATACGATTAGAATATATGCGATAGTGCGGATTCCAGATGGGACTGCAGTATTCTAAAATGCTACGCACGTAAGCAAAGTACACTACTTTCATGCACAATAAAGAAGTGAACGGCTTACAAGTACGCATGATAAAACCAAGATTTCGAAATGCTTTGTTAGTTATAGTGTTGACATGGTGCGCCATAACCATTTTGGAGTCAAAATAAACTCCAAGATCTCTCACTACATCAGTTCTATCAATTTTACATCCATTAAAATGATATGGATATAAAACAGGGCTTTTTCTACGAGTGAAAGTTATAGTTTGACACTTTTTTACATTTACATTGATTCTATTCATTTCATAGTATTCATATAAAGTATTAAGATCTTTTTGTATAAGATTACAATCATCGACATTGTTAATACGCATATAAATTTTCTTATCATCAGCATATAATAAATGAAGAGAACTATCAAAACAATAATTAATGTCGAAAATATATGCATTATAGAAAAGAGGACCTAAATGTGATCCTTGAGGTACACCTGATGGAACCCAAGCACAATCAGATTTAAAGCCACCCATAACAACTATTTGGGAACGATTTGTCAAATAGGATTCCACCCATCTTAGCAAGTCTCCTTGGATACCAAGGTACTCCAGCTTATGAAGTAAGATAAAGTGATCGACACGGTCAAAAGCTTTTTCAAAATCTGTATAGATCACGTCTACCTGTCCACCGTTCTCCATATTATTATGAATGTAGTCTGAAAAAATAGCAAGGTTAGACGTGGTAGAGCGACCTTTGTAGAAACCATGTTGCGTGTCAGGAATGTTCCGAGCGATTATTGGGTAAATATGTGTATATATAACTTTTTCAAACAATTTTGCAATGGTACTAAGTATCGAAATAGGGCGGTAATTATCGATTGAGGATCGTGAACCCTTTTTATGTATCGGAATGATTTGTGCTTTCTTCCATAAGGTTGGGAACACACATTCTTTTAAAGACAGGCGAAACAGCATAGAGATAGGTACACTAAGACTCTTAGCACAGGACACGAGAAACATGGGAGGAATTCCATCGGCTCCTGGGCCCTTATTTTTATCGAGTGCCATTAGTAGTTGGAGTACCAATTCTTCGTTTACGTTTAGGTTTGAAATTGATTCAAAGTTATAATTATTTGCGTTCCTTCCCTGAATGTGCGGCTTAAAGTTCGAGTTAGGGACTGTTGGATGGATAAATACACTCTTAAAAAATCTATTGAATGCACTACATATCGACTGACCATCCGAAAAGTTTTCCTTCCCCAAATTAAAGTTATTAGGATAATTAGACCCACCCCTTTTTGATTTTACATATTTCCAAAAATATTTTGGTGAATGTTGTATTAACTTACTAGAATTATTTATGTAATTATTGTAACATTTCTTAATTATATGTTTTTGTCTATCTCTTAACATAGAATACTCATAATAATCGCGAGGATTACCAAACCTTTTCCACCTACTGTGTAATTTGTATTTTTCACGTATGAGTTTTATAAGTCCAGTACTATACCAAACGGGGTATTTGGGATTGGGCTTGACAACGGAAATAGGAACATGGAGAAGAATACATTCATGAAGCTTATCATAGAAAGTCTCAACTGCGTCGTCAGTAGATTTACCTAATAATAAATCGCTCCAGCTGGTCTTACATAGGTAGGAGTTAATAGCATTATAATCACATTTGTAAAAATTAAAGCGGCTTTGAGTACATTCTTTGAGTAGATGAATGCCTAAATCAAGCACACTTACAACAAGGGCGGGATGATAGAGATCCTCCTTAATAACAGGGTTATCGCAGTTTGCAATATTTAATGGTAAGTTACTGAAACAGAGGTCCAAAGTGTTATGGGCGTGGTTCTTAATATAGTTGTACTGATAAAAACCTGTATAACTTAAGAATTCTAAGAAAGCTGTTGACGACTCAGACAGTGCAGAACTAGACGCATGTAATAAAGAACTGTAAGTATTACTATTCCATTTTACAAATGGTAAGTTAAAATCCCCAACTATAACAAAATGATCTGTAGGATACAAACAAGTGTACTGAGTAATGCACTCTCTAACATGATCGAGCCTAATTGGTAAATCTCGAGAGTCAGGGGGTATGTAAACAAGAATAATGTGTAAATTAACTGTTGAGTGTAAGGCTCGTGCTGGCAGCGTAATGCACAAAGACTCGTAATCATGTGAATAAGTCCAGTCGCTACTAAGAGACGCGGCTAGTTGTCGCTGTGCACATATCATGACTCCCCCACCAGTTTTCTTACCCGTATGAGACAGGTCACGGTCACATCTGAACACCTCGTATCTGTCATCGCATAGTTCATTATTAAAAATATCATCTTGTAACCATGTTTCAGTAAATAATAAAATGTCATAGTCATTCGACAGCATATTGTTGAACAAAATTAAACTTTTCGTGCGAAGTCCTCGTACATTTTGATAATAAATATCTAAGTTGGTATTTTGATTAATCTGATTAGACATTGTTTAAATGGAGAGTAATCTCGTATACATAAAAAAATGTACATCTGAGTATGCTCAAGTAACATTAGAGAATAAATGTACGAATACTCAAGAGAACATTTCCGTTTAAAAGCATATTTACATACTTGTGAACGAATGAGACTATGACATAATATCAGGGTACTAATATAACATGACAAATATATAGAAATCGTTGGTATAAGATAAGACTTCTTAGTTGGAGAGGAATAACAAGTAAGGTGGGTGCACTGTACTTCTTGATAAAATGGTTGTACTGTACTATCGCACACGCTCATTCGGACCAGATAAGAATGTTCACTCCAGTAGGGATTATCACGTAATTTAACGGGTAGTTTTGAAAACAAAAATAATATAAATAATAGTAGTTTTATAATGTGGAATATATTTATATAGTAATAATGATGGTATAAATATATAATAATGTACAAATATAAGATATGATTAAATAAGTGTGAAGATATAAATATAGTAGAACTTATTACGTAATTAATGTTAGCCATAGTTAGTTTATACAAAAAACAAATATATATTCTAGTACTGATTAACAAATATTAAATGAATCCTATATTATCTTATCTAAATTAGAGGTGTCCTTGATCCACAGAAATTGAGATTCTTCATTTTTGCGTACGAATATGCGGCCGTTCCTAACCCAGACAAACTTATACTTATGCTGCTTAGCTTTCATCCTGGCAGCAGCGTGTAACGCCTTATTTGTTGGCGATAAATGTTCACATATGTAGATAGGTACGGGGTTTCCAGAAATGCCAATTATTGTGCTGTTCAGTTTTTGTCCAGAGTTAAGTTTGTTATACTTTAGTGCACAAGTAAGGAACTCATCTCGGTATCTTGGTGTGCTCAGTTCCACGATTATGGATCTGGGACGGTTCCCCTCGCGGCGCATCTTGGCTACACGAGTGCAGTTTAATATGTGCGACTCGTTGATCTCCGACCCAATCGCACCAGTTAGTTGTAGAACCATATTCAATAAATTTTCATTTTTATTTTCCGGTACACATTGTATTTCAATATTTTTATTACGGCTATATTGTTCCATATGATCTATTCTGTTAGTGAGGTCAGACACCATAGTCTTCAGGTGTTCGTTTTCCTTCGCAAGAATAGCAACTTGTTCTTGAGTATTCTTATGCTCCTTTGAAATATCCTCGAACCGCGAATTCATGTATTCCATGGAGTTAACTAAATCCCGGATTTCTTCCCGAAAAGGATTTAATTTGATGTTTAGCGCGTTTACCATTGCATCATTCATTTTGGACAACATTAGATCAAATTGTGATTGCATGATATCCTGTACTATGCAGCTGACATCTTCACGAGTAAGAGAGCTCGCGGGGTTCAAATCCGGGGACGTGATAGGTGCAGACTTTTTGTTAGCCATGGTTAACAAATTACTACGCGCTGTATAGTTATCATTTTTCTTAGCTTTGTTGTTGGAACAGATTTGACAAATCCATGATACTGCTCTTCTAGAACTTGAATAGTTCTCATCAAGACCCATACATTCACAATGATGGTGTTTGTTGCAACTTTTACAAGTTAAGTAGTTTTTCTTTTCTTTTACATCACCATTAGTACAGCATCCCCAAGTGAAGGAAGACTCTGCCATTTTGACGATAATGAAGAGCGAGACAGTAAAAATATATTGAAGCACTAAAAGACTGTTTTGCTTATAATATCGTAATAATTCACGAAAAGCATATATTGTTCACACAAGTAACACTACCCACAAATTTACTTTTATTGCCGTGTTATGCTGATGTTTATTTATGTAATTATCACTGTTTGTGTTTATATTTGAAGTTCGCAAATTACTATATACCACATTAAAGACACTCAAGAATTTGTATTAATAAGTCTAATTACTTTACGATTACTTAGAACGCAAAAATAATTTAAAATTGTGAGAGCAACGTGAGCGCGTGAAACGCGCCAGAGCGCAAGCGTATATATTAAGGAACTCGACCATGCATTGCAACGATGATCGAATATATCAAATTATATAGATCTATAAATAGTAGTATCTACTTATTATCTTCTACCGTCATAGCGTTAAAACGCTCGTCTGCGAAAAAACAATAAATCATTCTTCGCGTATTCTGCAATAGATATTTATCTTCCCCGAGAGAGTTATAATAAAGCATTATTTTTGCTCCTACTATAAATCTAGGTATTTTCGTAACTAATATATCATCCATCAAGGAGTGTTAGTACCAACGATAATGTATGGCAGTGAAAGTTGGGTATGACAGAAGAAGCATGAAAGTAGGGTAAATGCAGTTGAAATGAGAGCTTTTAGAAGTATATGTGAGGTTAATGTAAGTTGATAAGAAACAGTGTGATTAGGGAAGGTTCGAGTGAAGCAGTGTATCTATTTGTTACAACTCTATTACTTCTCCGAAAAGTAATTGTGAAACATACTTCTGTATACAATTTATTTATAAATTTTTTTTAGCTAGACCAGTACTTTTCAATCTTTTTGAATACGCGACCGCTTTACAGTTTGAAAATTTTGGCGACCGCCTTGGGTCATAAACAGACAAAAAGCTAGTAATGTAAAAGATTATGTTTATATAATATTTTCTTAAGTTCTCGCGACTTGTATACACAATAAAACGTTAACGTCGGAATAACACAAATCAAATAAATTACCTCGCTTAAAAGCGTTAAAACGTAGTTTTATTAGACTATGTTTTTTTCTCTATTTTCTTACTATTCATTATTAGGGTCTTATACTCTGCAAAAAGCTGCTGCACTTAGAGAGTACTTAAGTAGGAGATAGAAATTTAAATTGCATTTTCCTTTTTGCCGGCGACCCCCCGAGCAAGGATCTGCGACCCCCTAGGGGTCGCGACCCACAGATTGCAAAACACTGCATTAGACAAATAAGAAGAAGAACAATTTTTAGCTAGACGTGTTGCTGGGAAGTTTCTTGCCGGTTCCCCTCCTTGACAGCAATCACTAGTTGAGAAGCGATGTACATAGACTAGGAAGTAAAATTAAATTTTAACCTATATGTATGACCTTCAAAAAGTGTTCCAGTGGAACTTATTATGAATAAAAATTTGAATTTGATGATCTCGTAATATAAGAGGTCAAGTAAAGCTGAAGGAGAAATTATGGTGAAATATATGTTTGTATATGACCGTCGTTATGGTTGCAATATACATTAATCAATCCACAATTACGGCAATACGATTTGTCGGTTATCAAAGTTGGCCTCTGATGTATTGAGGTAGATTTACACGAGACGTGTAAATTCTCATGTGGGTAGACAAAGACACTCACATCTCAACTTGTGTCGATTCTAATGAAGTGTCTATGTATGTTGACGTATACTTCCGTCAGTTCTAAACACTTACTATTTCGGAGTCTGGACATGAACGCGTAATAAAAGATGGTATTCGTTTTTATGACGATGGTATTTATTTTTTATTTATACATACATACATACATACATAACTTCACGCCAGGTCCCTTGAGGGGTAGGCACGAATAACAGAGCGCCATTTAGGCTTATTCTTACACACCTCACTTGCTTCTTTGACATTCATAGCTCTTGTCATGCACGCTCGTCTGTTCTTAAGGCTCCTGACATCACCACCATCATCATTTTTTTTTATGCAGTATTTTTAAGCTATCAATCATTTTCTTTCACTATTTTTACATCACTTTCTTCATTAATAAATGCACTTTGTTTATTCATATTTAAAGCACTTTATACACAAATTTAGCCGTACAGCTATTATTCACCAGCAACTGCTATTCACTGTTGTACACCTGTGTATACATATATATCTACATGTGTACTTACGGGGGGCGCACATGCGGTGGGTGTGGCATTATAAAGATATGATAGATACCTATACACCTACATACTTTCTCACAAACAGCTGCTTACGTATTCGTCCGATTTCGGAGCAGCTCGTCTCGATCCGTGCGAGCTTCGTACAGTCGTACCATATATGTACATACACGTTAAGCGAACGCTCGGTCGAGCTACATGGTAGGCGGAGTGGGGGGTGTTAGGTTTTATTTTCGTTACGGAATTTCTTGATTCGGTCGCTGCGCTCAAAGCCCGCGATAAAAGCTACGCAATAGCTTAAAACTGAATTCGATCCGGAACAAAAAAAAAACCATAGTCTACTCTAAAATTATGCTGACTCTCACCACGTCTACTCTAAAATTATACGCCTCCTCACGGCCGTAACGCTTTTTCATGGTAGAAAAAATCCTAATAGGAATTAGTATTTTTTTAGAAGTTTCACTTGAAAATGTAGACAATTAAATGGTGATCTTTACGTAGACTGTAAATGTTCTTTTGCTTCTCTGACGTATGTTCGTTAATTGAGAAATTATTGCCGGCGTCCAATACTGTTGCCGATGGGATTCAAACTTCATTTTAACGACTATTATTATTACAGACTGGTTTTAAACATATACCAACATATAATATAATAAGGAAGTGTTTTGATGGCTTGATTATTTATTAACGGGCTTATGCGGATTGGTACGTAAATATTTGTAATAAAATGAGCTTCCAGTTAAATTATTTGGAAATATCACCGCTCCCTCCGTACTGGAATTTTTAGATCACAAACTTAAAAATTCGATTACGGAGCGAGCGTAGGCAACTATTTATCGTACACCAAAACATACACAAACGGAAGTACAAAAATACAAAAATTTACTACAACTAGCGGCCTTATCGCTCAAAAGCGATCTATTCCAAGCATACATTTTTAAAACTGACGATAGTGCAGTTTATAAATAATAATAAGTATACACAGTGCATATGAGTATAAAACAATATAACTGTATATACATATATACACATATACACACGTATATCTCGGAGAAGCATCGTTCTCGGTGACATCGTCGTTAGTGCGTGGTTGCAGGTTAAGTGGGCGTCATGCGAGCATAAAACACAATGGCCACAGCTTAAACACTTTTAATTTAGATTTAAACAACATTTTGTCACAGTTTAAGCCGAGCATCGGATTCAGGGCACCGATCTTACTTTAACGCTTCCTATCAAAATTCTCAACTATCCAACTCGATCTGTCACTATCGCCCCAATGTATCACAAAACTCGCCCGTCTACCTAAAGTACAGATGGCGCCTCTATCCCGCTCGAGACACATGCTCTGCTCTGATTGGTCGCTTATTAAATTACAATATTCAAACTTTTATTAGGTTAGGACGGTCTTTAAGTTATAGAAAGACTTGATAAATCAAATAAAATAAAATTTAGGATTTTAAAAGTAATTGAAATGTAAACAAATAATATTTTGCGTTATACATCCAAACAATAATCAAAAAGACTCATAGCTCCCTCTGACATATACATATGATAATATAGACATAAATGAAATTATTTAACAGATCAGTATTAATATACAGATATATTAGATTTGAAATTATGTAAATAACGTAGGTTGTAAATTGTATAAAATACTTTTCTTGCTTCCAGTAATATCCACTATCCAATATAAGAATTATTAATACTTATGTATTAAATGTACTACAATACTGAAGTATATCAGCCGAATTTTACAAAAAGATGAAAATGATTTTCTGAATGAGGAAACCAGCAAATTCTTTTATTACCTCTGCATAACATATTCCCGTCGAGTTATTTATCTTGGTTACTATTAGATAAAATGAAATGTCCTTAGCAACACCCTTTTCGCAATAGAAAAATGATTTAAGGGCATTATTACAATTGATTTCTTCAACCCTTAATACTTCCTCTTTAATATTGTTACGAGTTACGCAGGACTCGAATTAAAATGCCATTGGAATTACTATATAATTTATTAGAACTCTACAAACACGTATAAAACAGGTACAAATATAACTAGACACTATTAGTACAAGCTGCACGATTTAATAACACGCGCGAAGTCCGTCACTATATCGCTCATCGAATGTACGTCTATTCGTATCGTAATCCTCGCTTGACTGCCCCACCCCTCCGTTCGGACATTGTTTTATAGTAAACTGTACACAATCGATTGCATTGGCTGGGTTCTTCCAGGAAAATGTAATTTGCACACCTGGTTAATTATTCCTGCGAACGGCCAACAAAGTAGAAAACAATAACAATAGGCTATTGACTAAGTGAAAATTTTAAACACAATGTAAACAAAAGAATTCCAAATGTGGGAAGGGTAATAAACGTGGTGCGCGTTTCTTTGTCGGTATGTAACAATATAACAAAAATCGAAATGTGTGCTGGGACACATATTAGAAGTGAAACTTTAACGGACAAGTTGAAAAACGAATCGCAACGGACAAGTGGAAAAACGAATGGCAACAGATAAGTAGAAAAATGAATCGCAACGGACAAGTGGAAAAACGAATCGCAACATAGAAGTGGAAAAACTTCAACTGACAAGTGACAAAATGAATCGCAACAAAATTTTAACTTGAAGTTTTACGGGCAGGTTTTCAAATGGGACAAGTACGTTAACAATCTACCCGTAAAACTTCAAGTAATAATTTTGTTGCGATTCATTTTGTCACTTGTCAGTTGAGGTTTTTCCACTTCTATGTTGCGATTCGTTTTTCCACTTGTCCGTTGCTATTCATTTTTCTACTTATCCGTTGCCATTCGTTTTTCCAGTTGTCCGTTGCGATTCGTTTTTCCACTTATCCGTTGCCATTAATTTTTCCACTTGTCTGTTGTGATTCGTTTTTCAACTTGTCCGTTGAAGTTTCGCTTCTAATATGTGTCCCAGCAGACATTTCGATTTTTCGCAGGTTTACTGCAAATTATGATTTGGTTAGGTTGGGTACGTTTTAATGAATGCAATTTTTATTTAAACATATTTTATCAAACAAAAACTGAATTCGATCCGGAACCAAAAAAACATTCACAGTCTACTCTAAAATTATACACATACAACGGAACATTAACAAATGCACATCTTTCGTCATCAATCTTCATTCGAACGTCAAATTATGTTAACAGAAAAATATTTAAAGAAAATATAATTCAATTATATTTCGTTTGCTCAGTTTTGATGAAGAAGCTCCGAAACTACTGAACCGATTTGAAAAATTCTTTCACTGTTGGCAAGCTACACTATTCTCGGGTAGCATAGGCTATATTATATTTTTTTTAAAATTAGGGATCCTTACCAAAACTCCAATAATGTAACCCAAGGTGTAAAAAAATACCTAAAATCGCGTGCGCTAGGAAAACTATTGATGATAGAATGAAATAATGTACTACGACTTTGCAGAACACATCATTATCTACAAAAAGTGTCATAGTCAAGTGTCAAGCATATGTCTAACTATTATAGTTATGCCACAATAAGTGTTCTTTTATTTTGAAATTTTAATAAAAATGCCGCCGCTAGAAAAGGCTCTTTATTTGTATCTTGGTATTAATCCTTATCAAAATAAATTACTTCATATTCAAAACTGCTTCAATACCTTTATAGGTATAACTTTTTGAATTATTCAATTTGGACATTCCATTCGAAAGATATGACGAGTTTAAAAATGTCAGAATTAGACCACGTGACCGTGACACCTTTTCGTGAGCGAAACATCGTAAGACCCCGTCTATCTAGAAGTTTCACTTCAAAAAGTCGTGGTAGCGTAATGGCTAGGGTACGCGTTTGAAACTCAAAGGGCGCGGGTTTGATCCTGGCCGGTACGTATGCACCACTTGGCAGTTTTCGGACCTAATGTGCAGATTCTGACAATTATCACGTGCTAACAACTGTGAAGGAAAATATCGAGATGAGATAACCGATGTGTCAAACCTGCCAAGCCGCCTTGGACAAGCGTGGCGTCCGTTCCCCTATAGTGGGATACCCGAGCCCAGCAGTGGGAAGAAGAGTATGGGCTGTTATTATTATTATTATCTTATATATAAAAATGAATGTTTGTCTTTATAGAATCGTAAACTATACATTTGATCATGTGATGCTCTTTTTCAAAGTTGTTGTCCATGAACCAAAGAAGGTTTCTGAGTTGGTCCACAATTGGACCCGGTAGGTGGCGCTGCTGTCCGCATATCGATTGAAGCTTTTCTGGGGAGGACGACGACTGCCGGGACAGCTAGTGTATAATAAAAGAGAAATATTGTGAGGGTTGTTTGTATGGTCATTTAAAACAATAGTCACAAAAAACATAAAATATGCTCAGTGAAAAAATCCCCTTGGAATTCGATGTTTTTTTTTAAATCTAGCCTTTTAAATTATTCCCAGAAAATTTTCCGCGGAATTCTTAGAATAAAGTAGCGCAGAATTTACGTCTAATAATTTACTTTCGATCAGCGAAAACCGCATCGAAATAGGTCCACTAGTTTTTATGCGTGCGTCGTAAGAGGCCACAAAACAGCCCACATCCAGGTGGTAGGGTATTTACCCGTCTGGATGGCTACCCTGGTTTAGAGTATATTGCCATAACAACCTTGAGTTGTGTTCCGACATTAGTGGGCAGGTTCCAGTATCCCTCAAGAGAGCAGCAGCGCATCTGTGTTGCACCTTTGGCGTTGTTAATGTCCATAAGCGATCAGGTGGGCGGTCTGCCTGAATCGTGAATCCCGAAGGAACAGACAAGAAATCTAAAAAAGCTGAGCGGACGGAGAACTATGAAATTTCGTTTATATAGAGAATTTTAGTTTATATAGAGGAGTTAATGTTAAAAAAAAATATACATATAAAAATACATTACACACACTACCATCTATTTGACACCAATATACTCTTTTGTTTATTGTTAAAGTCAAATGAACAGTGTAGCCTTGGCGAAATCTGTGATTATAGAAGTATAGTCTTTGACAACAGATCCTTAATAATATTATGAGTTGCAGGACTCATTATAGGAAGGAATTATTATAGAATTTATTAGAACTATACAAACTCGTATAAGACAGGTACAAATACAACTGAACACAACCACTCCAAACGTAATGCACGATTCAGTAACAAGCGCAAAGTCCGTCACTAAATAGATTGCCGAATGAACATAAGTCTTGCTCCGCTCGTGGAATGTATTTCCTAGAACCACATCTGGCTAATAGAAAGAAGAAGAAAGAAAAGACGTTTATTTAGTAAACACACAACGAGACAGACATGGAATGAATTACACGGTACGGTAATAAGAATTAGAAAGTCTCGCGATGGTACCAAATAGGTGCAGTTCAGCATGTGCCAGGCAACCGCGGATGCCTGACGCTGGTTTTCAACTGCACCCTGGGACGAACGGATGTTGCACTGTTATTTATATGTATATATATACATATAGTGTAAATAATAATAAATAAATATAAACTCATAGAATTCAATCAAAAATTTGGGGGATACCGATAAAATAAATATGATACACATGATATATATTACATATTTATAAACAGAAATAGTATTGTTAGAGGCAGAAGAAAATATTATATTATATAAGAAAGATTTATATTGACATTTTCTAGCTTCCGTTGCTCATCTAAGAGGTGACTGACTACCATAAAATATTACAATACAAATTTATTATTATTATTAAACACAAAGTAAGCAAAGGAAGTCCAAATGCCGAAAAGGCAATAAAATATCTACAGGTATGCAGGCGTGAATTTGTCTTATGTCGGCGTTCAGGTCGTAACAATAATGTTCAAACTTATAATTTAAATTAATTATAGTCGAATTTCGACCACTGGGCGACCACTTCTTATAGATACATACATATTCAGCAACATTTCTAAACGGCTTTTGTAATTAAAAACCCGACAAAAAAATATTCGACTACTTCGTTGGGTATTTGTCAGTATTTGATCATGTGTGGGAATTATCATGTTATCACGATCCCGGGTTTGGCATAATTAAACATCGGCCTCATGTGATCTTTAATGTATTACGGAATTCCTAATTATTCTTTTAATGGTAAACACGTGTACAAACTAAACGAATAACCTCAAGCTAGAACATTAGAGCGGTGGATTGTGTGATTGTAGGAAATATTTTGATTTCGAGTTATTTGCACGCATATCTGTGTTTGTCTGTTTACTAACAAATTCCATACGAAATAAAGTCGAAGAATATATTTGTTATCGTGGTATTTTTGATTACAAAAGCGGTTTAGAAATGTAGCTGAATATGTATCTATATAAGTACTTGAGATATAAATAAAATAAGAAATATAAAGAATAACAATTTTTAGCTAGACGTGTTGCTGGGTTCTTGCCGCTTCTTCTCCTTAACAGCAATAACACGTTGCGAAGCGGTGTCCATAGACTAGGAAGTAAAATTAAATTTTAACCTATATGTATGACCTTCAAAAAGTGTTATCGAGTGGAACTTATTGTGAATAAAAACTTTTGAATTTGAATATCAAGTCGCGAATTTTTATCAGTAGTTTTCACATGCTATTTTGTCATACAAAGAAGTTTTAAGTGAAGTAATAGTGACGTTCTGCGAGTCATCTAATGCACATAAACTGTTGTTATCCTATCTAAATTTAATCCTAATTATCGTTTTGAAAAAAAAATGTTGTATTTAAAATTACAATAAATTACTTACTGACTCCGTTGGCTCAGCGATCCAAAGTGGGTCTTGGCCTCCGAAACGAGAGCATGCCATTTTTCTCTGTCCTGCGCAGTTTCTTGCCAGTTATTGGCTCGTATCTCCGACAGGTCAGCCTCCACTCTGTCCTTCCAGCGATACTTGGGACGGCCTACCGGACGCCGACCTACCGGCCGTCCCAAATATGCTTTCCTCACGCTGCGATCCTCTGCCATCTTCTACGTGCCCAAGCCAGCGGAGGCGGTGAGTTTTTGTTTCTCCTATTATGTTAGGCTTGACCAAGAGATTCTCAATTTCGAGGTTGGTTCGGACCCTCCAGCTACCATCCTCTCTCTTCATTTGACCCAATGGATGGACAATGGACAGTAAATTAAATATTACAAAGTTCTAAACATAATGTGTCGGTACATTGAAGCTATAAATACTGTAATATAAGTACTACATAAACGACGACACGATGCATTTCTTTCATATTTCTTGTCTGTGTGTTTGTTCGGGATTCACGTAAAAACTACTGGGCCGATTTCAATTCGCTTTTTGCTGATCGACAGCTAATTATTAGACTTAAAATCTGCGATACTTTTTATCCCGGTAATAATTTAAAATCGCCAATATCTATTTTTATTTCAATTTCCAATATGATATTTTTGTGTTTTTTTTTACCTCGGGAATCCCGCGGGAAATTCCCAGGAGCAGTTTGTAGTTCTACGGGTGCATAAAAATTAACTGGACACAAAATACAGGTAGGCGGGCACATCTTCGAGGGGGATGCCAATAGGAGGGTTCAATTGGGCTGGGCTGCATTCGGTAAGCTTCGTCAAGTCTTCTCGTTGACCATTCCGCAATGCTTGAAGACAAAAGACTTCGAGCAATGCGTCCTCCTCGTCCTGACCTACGGGGCTGAGACATGGACACTGAGTACAGGATTGGTCCACAAGTCCAAGTCGCTCAACCGACTATGGAGCGAGTTATGTTAGTTTCTCTTATGGATAAAATCAGAAATGAGGACATCCGTAAGAGAACCAAGGTAACCTACATAGCTCGCAAAATTAGCAAGTTGAAGTGGCAATGGGCCGGTCATGTCTGCCGCAGGACCGATGGCCGATGGAGCAAAGGAGTCTTGGAGTGGAGACCGCGTCTCGGTAAACGTACCTAGTGTCGGACGCCCTCCAGCCCGATGGACCGACAGGAAGGCGTAGGAATAGAATGAATGACGCCGACTTGAGGAGGCCTACGTCCAGCATTGGACTGCAAATGGCTCACGACGACGATAAGTATTAACTTAGTCCGACACAGTTTTCACTAGATTCCTCTTTAAATGATGCGGTACTTTGTGTCCCGGAAATCCTGTGGGAATTTAAAGTCAAGCGTGCACGAAGTTGCGGGAATATTACGAGTATCTTAGGGATATTATATACATGTATACAAAGCGTATTACACGATAACAAAATGAACCAAACATGATTGTGTTTCTAGTGATTCTGTTATAATATCCACCCATTAGTAATTAACAGACATTGGCTATGATAGCCATTCATCAATATAATATTTCATATTGCCAAAACTAATTCCTGACTTTATTATATTGCATTATATTGGTATATTACGGCATTTTCGCTGTCCGAACCTCCTTGAATATTTATACAAGCTTTTATGTTACTACAAATATTTGGTTGTTAACATACGAAAAAAGGAACAAATTTGCTAATTATAACAATTTTTATATTTTATTTAGCATTTGATTCTAGATATTGAAGAAAATATTTAATTTTGCTTTTTAATTCTTATTTTTTTATTTTTTTTTATTGCAGGAGTTCAGCAGACGGTCAGACGGCCCACTTGATGGAAAGCGGTTACCATCGCCTATGGACACCTGCAACACCAAAGGTGCTACAAATGCGCTGCTGTTCTCTTAAAGGAGACTAGAACCTGGTCACCAATGCCGGAACACAACACAAGGCTGTTATGGCGGCATACTCTAGACCAGGGGTGGTCGCCATCCAGTCGGGCAAATGCCCTACCACCTGGCTGTGGGTTGTTTTGTCGCCTCTTACGACAGGCCGCCCGGCAGCAGGAAATTGTATTCTTTCTGCGTTCCTGCACGGAGGAGGATTATTATGTTTAAGAAATTAAAAAATATGAAATTTACGAAAATGAATAAGACGTAGTTGGACTTTCCAGTTTAGACTGATTTGAGTTTCAAACATAAATATGAATCCTAGAAATGTATGTACGCGCATAACTTAAGAACGCCTTTACCGATTTTGATGATTTTTTGCGTAAGTTTGAGTAGGTACCCGGATTATTTAGATTCATAATTGGAACCGGTTGGTGGTGCTGGTATCGGATCCTCTAGTATCTTATAAATAATAAATGATTAATTAAAATTTTAATTGAGATTTTTAATAAAAACAATAACGGACTGTGTTATTTTTACAGGCAACTATAATTCCTTAGTACTCTTTGATCAAGGTTATAACTAAATAATCTTTATAAAATACTTACTCCACTTTATAATCATGTTCTGTAGACCACCTGACTGAATAGAAAACCATTTTCACTACATCCACATTTAAGTGCCTGTAAACAGCCCCTGAAGCAATAAATAGACATCATTCGCACACAATACCCACAGACGGTGAAGTGATAATAAAACTCCATACAAAAGAGATAAATAACTCCTTTATTCAGATGACGAATGCATAAATCATAGGCATGGTCCACGCGTTGATTGAATGACCTTACGTGTCACTTACACGCTTTAGTCCACAGTGTGGGGAGATTAGTCGATCAATTTTATTAACCGACTTCAAGAAAGGAGCATGTCGATTCGAACACATGTGGAAAAAGGACTAATAATAACAATTATATTGAGGGCTTCATAACACATAGGCGTTTACGCAAAAATTTAAAAACTTCGTTTAAAAAAACCGACTTCAAAAACGAAAAAACTAAAATGTATAAAATAACTTATTTCTTAAGCTATTATTATTAATATATATTATCTAAAACATCTTAAAGTCGGTGCTTAGTAATTTTCAAAATATAGTAATTTTTATGTTTTACTTTGCACCGACTTCAAGATGTTTTAGATAATATATATTAATAATAATAGCTTAAGAAATAAGTTATTTTATACATTTTAGTTTTTTCGTTTTTGAAGTCGGTTTTTTTAAACGAAGTTTTTAAGTTTTATTTGTTACTTTTCAGTGTCTAGCTATGTATGGGTGGACCTACGAATAGTGCCGTGCTTCTTAAAAAATATAGGTCCCAAGAACCGGGAACAAAAAAATGATCGTAAAATGAAAACTACTGGGCCAAACTATGTCAAATTTTTAGGGGACCACATGGCAGCTATTCCTCGTCGAACAAAAAAAGAATCACGTAAATAGAATCATAAATCACTTTAATATAAATATAAATAATATATATTTATATATATATATTAAATAAATGATTTATAGATCATCAAAGTCGTATATTAATTAAAACACAATAAAGTAAAGAAATATTACAATGCTCGTCTCACAATCCATCTATCAACAACTCGTTGCTAAGCAACGAGTTCTTGATATATGGATGAAAAATGTGACGCGTAACCGAAAAATGTGACCGTAAATTTTTTTCAAACGCCGATAAAAAAGATTCACTTCTAAAAATGAATAACTTTTATTTATAGTGTTGCTGGTCTGTTCTCCCCCCTCCCTCGAATTATATATTATACTAGCTGCGCGCCTCGGTCTCACCCGCTTGGTGATGGTAAATCGTTGTATGTTGGATAATTCACACTACATCTTTATAAATTATAGCCTATGTATTATTCTGATGTATAAGCTATATTATTGTAAAGTTTCATCCATTCAGTATAGTTTTTGCAAACAACAAACATACATCTATACATTCTTACAAACTTTCGCGTTTATAATATTAGTAGGATGCACCTGACATTTTTTCTCAACATTGTGTGTGACATTGACAAAATCAACGCTGAAAGTGTTGGCTACATAATCCAAACAAAGAAGAGAAGATAGAGTTTAATATATATGAAATACTCATATAACCTTTTGTAAAGCCCGTAATTTATTTTAAGACATTTCTAAATGTTACTTAAAGGTCATTTTACGAAGCTCTCCTGTATCGTTGGTAACTAATGCCGGTTTGTAAACTCAGCTTTTAAACTAAACTATTTTACGACTCAAAGCAAGTTAAGAAAGTTTGTACACCCCAAGTTATGTTAGGGGCTGGCGTGCCCATAAAGTTGTGCAAGTATACAATGATGATTCTTTTATTTTTGTTCAAGTTTGTTCTACTTCATTACTTTGAAACGTCGTTTAAATAAATTGTTATAATACGGTATCTGAATTATATCTTTTTTGTTTTAATAACAAAGAAATTTTGTATCTAATTATGTCTTACTATGTACGGCTCGTTTTATTAATTTTTATTTTATTTTGCAATTTTTGGATGACTATTAGTTATTCACATTATAATAATAACACATTAGTGATAGTAAGCTATTAGCAAGTTACCATAGGTAAAAGAATATATTTATATAGCAATTTTTTGAAGTGATAACTTCTTATGGGAGGGTAAATCGCTTCGTTATGTAACGCGTTACGACGCCAGTCTATATGGCTTCCCTTTCTCTCACGCATACGGCAGCGGCAATCAGGCTCCTTCTCTCTCACTGTAACACACAACACTAGCCATATTTCGGTAATTAGATTAAATAATGAGACTAATCCCTATTAATATTATTAATATAATAAATGCGAAAGTAACTCTGTCTGTCTGTTCCGTTTTCATGTAAAAACTACTGGACCGATTTGGCTGAAACTCAGTATATATATGTTTTCGACACCGAGAATGAACATAGGATACTTTTTATCCCGAAAAGTGGGATAGTTTCCGGGATAAAAATATATTTGTCTTTCTGTTTGTTATGCTTTTACGGAAGAACTAATGGGCCAATTTGGCTGAAATTCGGTACGTATGTAAATTAAATACTGAGGATGGACAAGGGATAATTTTCATTGTGGCCTTTTTGGTAATTTTGGCCTATTTGGTCATTTTGGCTTATTTGGTAATTTTTCATGTTTGGTCATTTTGGCCTATTTGGTCATTTTAGCCTAATTGGTCATTTTGGCCTATTTGGTCATTTTGGCCTTTTTGGTCGTTTTGCCTATTCGGTCATTTTGGCCTATTCGGTCATTTTGGCCCTTTTGGTCATTTTGGCCTATTTGGTCATTTTGGTCATTTTGGCCTATTTGGTCATTTTGGTCATTTTGGCCTATTTGGTCATTTTGGCCTATTTGGTCATTTTGGCCTATTTGGTAATTTTGGCCTATTTGGTCATTTTGGCCTCTTTGGTAATTTTGGTCATTTAGACCATTTTGGCCTTTTTGGTCAAGTTTTGTAATTTATTTTGTTGACAGATAGACGGGGGATGGTATAATTAGCGATATAAAATGAAGTGAATGTTCCGTGGGCAAATACATAAAAATGTAATATAATATAACCTGAAGCACTTGCTCTATAAACAAGAGACACGCACTAGAGGTTAACCCGCGGCTCAGCCGCGGGGTAAACTCTAGTAACATATATACACAAAATCTCATGTATGTACATATTCAAGAATTGTAACTAAGAATAAAATATATTTCATAATCATATCATATTAATATACATAAAATGTAAGTAATAACCTAAGCTTTTCTCAAGTTAAACAATTTCTATATTAAATAGTTCAACTTAGATTAGTTTAAGTCATCAGACCTGTCTGGCGTCCCGAGATGCACACGTTTTTTTTTCATTTAATATCACTAACCAAGAAATCACATTGCTATACAATTTTCCAATTACTGTGATTTATGTATTTGTATTTGTGGTTTTCTGTATAATTTTATCTATACTTTATTATGTTTAAACTATTTTGTTTTGTATCGCTATTAGAAATAAATATTTTTCTTTCTTTCTATTTTACATTACATTGTAAAATTGATTTTAAATATAGTATTTTATGGTCTGAATAAGAATAAAATAAAGTAGCTATATCGGGTATCAATTCAGCACCTTATCAATTCGGGAGGCCTTATTGTATAGATGAGATCACATTAAAGAATTAAATAAATAAATATGTACATATAAAGTAGTAGCCACATATAAATATATACAGAGAGAGAAAGACAAATTCAAGTATACACTATAAAATAAGACCGTAAGCCTTCACACATAATGCCAGCCTTTGACAGCCTCTGTGGTTGAGCGGGCTAAGCCTTTGCCGGCCTACCTCGCTGCAACACAGGCTCCGGGTTCGATTCCTGGTATAGTAAATTTCGGAAACGTATTTTCTCCGTTATTTACTATGGTCTGGGTGTCTGGGATCGGCCCCAGAGTAGTCCATTGTATATTACCTATAACACAGGCTTTTTTTAAATTGCTTAATTTGTGGATATACGATATGTGTGATTGCCTGCCGATTATTTAAAAAAGCAAAAAAAAAATTCTTAGGTATTATAATTCAAAGATGTCTTGACCGATTTTAATAACATTTTGTGTGTGTGTGTTCGAGTAGGTCCCGGGATGATTTAGATTCACAATTGGATCCAGTAGGTGGCGCTACAATTGGGTTCTATATTTTTATTTTTTCGGGGAGGACATCTGCTCGGCCAGCTAGTATGCAATATTTAATGTTTTTGCTAACTTCTTCCACTAATAATTGCGTTAACTATGTACCGATTCAGTTTGAAAATGAATAATGGTACAGTAGTGATGTTAAATGGTTATAAAAGAACTGTTTTGAATAAAAGAGTTTAGAGACTTATTTATAATATTAGGCACAATGAGCATCAACCGTCACATTTCTTAAACTACTATTTTTTTGAAAATCTAAATTGTGTCATTTTTTTTTCTTTGATTATTTTTTATTTATTTTATGCCCCCTTACTTATAACATCTTAATTATTTATATTACACAACAGAGCACATTTAAATACACTACAAGAGCAACCATGAAACTATTCAAAATTGCGGCCAATAAGGATGAAATTATATAAATCTTGTGTATAATATAAATAGTAAATGGTTGGTTAGAACCGATTAGGTTCTGGCACTAGCTGATCACGGCCGCAGCAAGCTCGCTTCGCTCGCTCGGCTCATGCACTTTGATCTGAAGCTAACCTAACATTACCTAAATGACTGTTCTAGTCACCTTTCACCACCCATCACAATAATGTTAGTGAAGATATAGGTGAGGTTATGTTTACCAAAAACAAATATTTCAAGAACTCCGGACCCTAGGAGTAGCAGAAAGGGTAAATATACCTTTCCCTTACCCACTACGCCCACCCACTACTTCAAATTTGTATACCGGATAGCTGTTATTGTATATATATATATACAACCAGAAAGTTGACTCTAGACGTTTGAAACAATGTTGGCCAATGTTGGTTGTAAGGAATTCGGGTACATGAACAAAGGTTTCGGCAAACATTAAAGGAATAGTAAATGGTCTTGCATTACTCTTACTTATCGCACTATAGTCTCCCAAGGGATGTTAAGCTATATCCTTAGAGTAACATGTATCATTTGGCCAAGAATTTGCGTTAAACGACTGCGTATCATACATAATATATGGACGAAGTAGATCGTAAACAAACAATAGGTGGATTGTTCTTTGGAGACTTGAGTGTAAATGGAGAGAGGCGGATTGTTTCTCTATTATAATGGGGAGATCTTGAAGCCCGGTGGGCTGGTATACCTTATAGACTTCAGACCATAAATTCATCTAGATATGTATACATACTAGTTTTTACCGGCGGCTTCACTCGCCTTAAAGAAGGACATGTTTTTGATATAACATGTCCAATGTCATATCAAAAACATATTAAAAATGTCAAACTTAAATTTTAATTACAAGTACCTAATGGTTATAAGTTTTATATATTAGACTAGCTGTCCCGGAAGACGTCGCCCTGGCCGGAAAAGCTTAATCGATATGCCGACAGCAGCGCCACCTACCGGGTCCAATTGTGAACCAACTCAGATACCTTCTCTGGCTCATGCACAACGACTTTGCTGAAAATCACATGATGAAATGTATGGTTTACGATTCTATAAAGGACATACAGACAAGCATTCATTTTTATATATAAGAAAAAGATTATAAGTTAAAATTTAAATTTGCTTTCTATTCTGTTTATACCGCTTCGCAACGTTTAATTGCTATTTAGAAGAAGAAGTAGCAAGAAACTACCGCAACACGTCTTGCTAAAAATTGTTAATAAGGCAACATTAATATTCACTAACTAGGATATGCCCGTGAATTCGTCTATGTTTGAAATTCCCGCAGGATTCCCGAGACATAAATTATCAAAAACAAAATAATGTAAGCTATCGTTTTAGTGATAACTGCGCCGGAATAATCTAATTTTTATCCACCAGAACAACTCTAAAAACCGCTCGCGGAAAAAGTCCCGCGGGATTCCCGGTATAAAAAATATCACACATTTTATTATATCAAATTTTATATCGATTAGTGAAAAAATCAGATTGGAATACGTTTTTTAATATGTCCATTTTGTATCATTCCCAGAAAAAATTCCCGCGGGATCCCCAGGATAAAAAATAGCGTAGATTTTAAGGCTTAGAATTTGCTGGCGCTCAGCGAAAACCGCATCCAAATCGGCTCATTAGTTTTTACGTCAAACCCGCACAAACAGACAACAAATCTAAAAAAAGTCGCATCGTGTTCTCCACGTTTATAGTCTATTCCAGTTGTTTTTTTAAATAGCTTCAATATATAGACACTGCATGTTCAGAATTATATATATTATATATTAGTAATCGCAGTCATTACTGTAGTAGAGTGATCTAATATAATATTATTACGGCCGAGGTGCCGACAAAGGAAAATTCACACCTGCGTCTGTAGAAACACATTGTATTACCTTTTCGGCATTTGGACTTCTTTTGTTTGCGTTGTGTTTAAAATTTTTAATTAGAAAAACAACCCGTTGTGCATTGTAATCTTTTATGGTAGTCATTAGCCAGATGTGATTCTTGGAAACTCAGTCCACGCGGTCGAGCAGACATATTGTATTTATACAGTATAGAGCAATGCCGTAAGGGAAGGATGAGCAGTCAAGCGATAACCACAAGCGAGGCAAGACGTGTGTACATTCGGTAATCTATATAGTGACGGATTTTGCGCGAATTATTGAATCGCGCGTAACGTTTGTACTGCTTTTGTTCAGTTATATTTGTAACTGTGTTATACGTGTTTGTATAGTTCTAATAAACTCTATAACAATTCTAACGGCGTTTTAAGTCGAGTCGTCTAACTCGTAACAATGTATTTCGACTTTTTTATCGACTGCAGTGGAAGTGGACAGAATGAAAACGAGAAAGATTTTTCTACTGACGGGACGTTTGAATCCAGAGAGTGGCAATCGATTACAAGATAACGGGCGACACGTCCTGGACTGTCTATACATATTAATACACTAGCCTCGATGACCACCAGGGCTGTGTACCAATGTGTAACGCTAGACAAACTGTTTTTTTTTTTTAATTGATGCACAAAACAATTACAACCAAAGATATTACAGAAAACACATATAACTGAACAGGTGTAAACGCTTATGTATATATGTATATATATGTATGTATATATATATATATATATATATATGTATATATATACTGTTACGAGTTGCAGGACTCGAATTAAAATGCGGTTAGAATTTATTAGAACTATACAAACACGTATAACACAGGTACAAATATAACGGGACACAACCAGTCCAAACGTAATGCACGATTGAATAATACGCGCAAAGTCTGTCACTAAATAGATTACCGAATTTACACAAGTCTTGCTCCGCTTGTAGTTATCGCTCGACTGCCTCATCTCACAATTGGGGCATTGCTTTACTTTACAGAGCAAACATATTGTACAAATACAATATGTCTGCTCGGCCGCGTGGACTTAATTTCCTAGAATCACACCTGGCTAATCACTACCATAAAAGATTACAATACACAATGGGCTGTTTTTCTAATCAGAAATTTTAAACACGAAGTAAACAAAAGAAGTCCAAAGTGCGAAAAGGTAATAAAATGTCTAGAGGTATCCAGGTGTGAATTTGTCTTTTGTCGGCGTTCAGGTCGTAACAATACATACACACACACGTTACTATCTAATTAAATCTATTGTATCATTAACTTTTAAACATTATTTAAGAATATTTTTTAATAGTTTAAATAGTACTAAGGAAATTGAAGGTTCCATAGAGATGATGAACACTGTTCTTGTCATTTGGCTAGGAAACCTCAAAAAATATGAAATATGAAAGCGGCCCTTAGGCCCGCTTGCATAACGATCGCCTTTAAATGAAATTAGCTAATCATAATTAAACTGCCTAAATACGTTTTACACAAAACGTATCGGCAGTTTTTTAAAGATATTTAGCGACAAATTTTGCGTTGTGTAAGACGCTAATCGTATTTAAGGGTGTTAAATGCGTTTAGTGTTTCTTCAATAAATTTAAGGACCGTTATGCAAGCGTCGCTTAGTCTACATCTGTCAAAATATTATAATTTTCAAAAACTCAATATAAAATACACTTTAAATCAAACAAGCATAAAGCATAAAGTTCAATTCAATGCACTGTTATGCATAATTTCCTTTGATCTACGTATAAAAGAATATCTGCGTTCATCATATATAGATATAACTAAAATTTAATTCGAAATCTTTTAAGTTTTATTTAAATTGAAAACTAATACTAACGGTGCTAAAAACGGAGCTGGGTCAAATCGATATATCTAGCCTCGAAAGCGCTAAGGTGACAGCCCCGTTGACCCTACTTTCTTAGCCACACCGGTGTGAATAGCACCGACGATACGACGAAAATTGGTCGGCGTGTTGGTATCCGCTGTATGTATATTATACATGTTATAGGGAGAGATGATGGAAATGGAGTATTGATCAAATCTCTAAGGGAAACAAAGATTTTGACATAATTTAAAAAAAATGTGTTATATGCAGTTCACACTCAGTAGAAGTGTACCTTCAGATAAGCATTCTCTAACTTTTATTAATACTAGTGGTCGCCCGTGGTCGAAATTCGACCGTGTTAATTAACATTTTCTTAAGTTTTCGCGACTTGTACACATAATAAAACTACGTTTTAACGACCACGAACTTTAATTTCGACCACGAGCGACCACTAGTAATGATTAATTCTTAACTGACAGCGTGGCTCTAACGCGTAAAGTTCTGACGGTTTCATATTTGATTATACCTATTCACCATTCCTTTTTATCGCAGCAATCAATCCACCTGCCACACCTAGTTTATGGTGTGTTATGGCGATTCTCGGATGAATAATTTTAACAGCAGTTATGGTGGATTAACTTTATTGACTGCCGTTTCTACTTACCTGTGCAAGGACGCCGGTAAGTACAGGGCTATTTTTACTTATTTTTATTACAGGTCTTCAGCAGACAGGCAGACGGCCCACTTGATGGACAGCAGTTACCATCGTCTATGGACATGATAACCAAAGGTGCTACAAATGCGCTGATGCTCACTTAAGGGAGACTGGAACCTGGTCAGTAATGCTGGAACACAACTCAATGTTTTTATGGCGGCATAGTCCAGACCAGGGGCGGTCGCCTCTTACGACAGGCCCCCCGGCCGCAGGATACTGTACTCTTTCTCCGTTCCTGCAAGGATAAGGATAGCAAGAGGAAGTCAGAGGACAGAGATGCGTGGCGCCTACTTGGGGAGGTCTACGTCCAGCAATGGACTGGGAATGGCTGACGACGATATATAACAACCTACCGCCAGATAGGTCGTCTACCTGCAAACAGAAAAAATAGATACGCGTTTTTCTAAATCTTAATGGTTTTGTATTACAGTTCTGTTTTTAGGGATTTCAATTATAATAAATATGTCTCTGGAGACCACGGCCCATAGAAATGGTCCAGACTAATGGAGGGTTTGAGTTGGGGCATAGGAAGGCCGACAAGTAGAGGCCCTTGACAAATTTAATGTAAATGTGGCGTGACACTGACCAGCGATTATCCCTATCTACACCAACATAATAATGCACCCAAGGACAAGCCCCGGTCAGTGTAGGACTATTGTAGATAATGCGAACAAAAGGTACGGGGCTATTAGGATGAACTGCTAATGGAACTAGGGATCTGGGACTATGGGGACTTTGGCGTCTGCCCATCGCAATGTTCGAGGAACATGGGTAAAATGGGCAGACGGTGACTCGCAACTCCCTGGGTGAACCTCAAACAAACGCGGTACAAGATTGGCGAGGGGAAGATAGGTGTGAGTGGTTAAGGCGTGTCGAGAGGAGGGCTGCAGGTTCCTCGAAGCTACTTCCGACTATATAGTAATTATTTTAGTTGAGTTTTGAAGTCATCACCTCCAAAGTAAATAAAAATACATAATATTGTTACGTGCGAGCGGGGGGGGGTACGCACTTAGGTTTGGAAGGAAACACCAGTTTTTAACTAAACGCTTTTATTAACTTACGTTACCGTACTTGATTCCTCTGCGCAGGGTTGCCCCTACACGCACAACTAACGACGCACTGTCCCAATGATAAGAGGTCTCATTCACAATACCGTCGCCGATATTGCGTACACCACCTCCTGCTACTGCAGTGCTCACCTCCGAATGTACCGCGTGTAGCTCGCTTCTGGATCTTCTCTCAAACTACGCTACGCTCCTTCACTGAACTGTCCACTAAATTAACCACTAAACTCGTCATTTTCTTCTATTAAACTTCTCTTCAAATTCTTTCGTATCGCACTTGTCGCTTCACTGTCTTGAACTGAACTCAACTACTCGCTCGGTAGGCGCGCCTTACGCTGCTTATATACCCGGAAGAATCTTCTGGAACCCAACCTTCTATTCTAGAACTTTCGTTCATCATCTATCCCTTTCTAAAATGTATCTGTCCTTGTTTTTTCCTTACAGAATCTTCGACCTTTTTCTAAAAGTCTTGAGACCGGCTACCAAGGGTAGAACATGGCATGCTGCTAGAAAGTTCTACCCTTGGTCGCCACAATATATCTTATATATAAAATTCTCGTGTCACAATGTGAGTTACCTTACTCCTCCGAAACGGCTTGACCGATTCTCATGAAATTTTGTGTGCATATTGTGTAGGTCTGAGAATCGGACAACATCTATTTTTCATCCCCCTAAATGTTAAGGGTAGTCCACCGCTATTTTTTTAAAAAATTATGTAATTTTTTTTATGATACAGCATTAAAAATACATACAACCCTAAATTTGCAACCCTCTACGATCAACCCCTATTTATTATTAGTTAAATATCGCTTGAAGCTTTTCCGGGCAGGACGACGTCTGCTGGGACAGATATTAGGTAGATAAAATAAATAAAAAAGTCCATTTTCCTGCTTTAGCACGAATTCTCGGTAGTTGAAATAATTGTTAAAATGTATTTATTCCTAACTTAACATTTTAGTTCAGATATCACTTAGAAGTAAAAAGTAATCACGCTTATATTAAATTTAATAGTCTAATTCGACTCTGAGTGTGGCAGTAAGGCCAGTAGACAAAGGAGGCAGTTTAAATGTGAATTAATTCACCACAGAGCATTATCAAATCCCCTTGAATAGTTCCGATTTAATTATCAGTTGAAACTGTAAGCCCCTAATACCGGTTTGACAATTATTTATTTCATTAGCAATTGATCCAACTGTAACATCGGCTTGGATAAAGCACTGTGATTTTACGGGTCTATCGGATATGGTCGCATTTATAAGAGGTAGCGATTATGTGTTATTAATGTAATAAAAGTAGAGTCACAAAACAGGTGTATGATAGTATTGTGAATGGTTGAGTTGATGCAAATATCAGAAGTGTTAAAGAGAAGTCAGATTTTTAGCATTTCAAATAATCGTGCATGTATGATGAGGTTAATGAAGGTAGATGAAGCGAAAGTTGTTTGTCAGGATCGTCGCAAGTGGAGATCCATAGTTTCTATCTCCCCCATGGGAAACAAGCGTGATCTATTAATGTTATGTTAATAAATGTCTGTCTGATTCCGCCTATCCCATCTCTCTATCCTTTTCTAGAAGCAGTCAACGCGTTAGTTCCCCGTGGTTTTGCAATTGTCTATAGCAGACGGTAACCAAATTTCATTAATAGAGGGCTGACTGCTTGTTTCCTAGCTGCATAGTAGAAGCTAAACTTCAGAGAATATTCTCACAGATAATTCTTCTCAACTTTTATTTATATAAATATAATTAAAAATAAACTTCCTAAGTAACACTTTAAATATTCCACTGTTTTAGTTTAAAAAATGTTATTATCAGTTTTATTTCGGTCCAATTGGACCTATGTTTAATCATCGGTCTTATTGACTGTCTAATCTGTGATGCACAATGTGAAACTCGTATCTCATTCTCTCGCAGGCTTAGTCCTATACTCTTGTGTTTATATTTTTTAGTGTCTCTTTTTCGTTTTGCCGAGTTTCAAATCACAAGGATCCTAAAGAAGTTTCACTTTAACGGTATTTATAAATATGTTTAGAATAATATGAAATAGGTTGGCTGTTTTCGGATGGGTTACAATAATTACTAAACCAATTTCGGTTACTACGATCGGTTTGTGCTGTGAATCTTCATAATATTTATCAGTCATGATTATTAATGAGATTTTACAAGTAGCTAGTAGCTATATTGTAAGGCGTGAGGTGCAGTTTTAATTTTTTTTTTACTTATTCGCTTGATCAGATTAAAATAATAAGAACACAAGAAAAACAGCGCACATCCCACTTAATATTTTTTTTTATAGATGGAATATAACAGACAGGCAGACGGCCCAGCTGATGGAAAGCAACACCAGAAGTATCTCTAACGCGCTGTTGGCCTCGAAACAATTTAATGACCTTTTTTAGAAAACCCCATATTGTAGCACTGGGAAAATCACGGCTGAAAGCTCATTTCAAATTCCCAAGGTGCGCAAGAGAGACGTTCTAGAGAATCGTTGTTGACGTGAAGCGGCTCTAGGAAGTGGGGATGAAAGTCCAGCCGATGGCGAGTGGTGCGGTGATAAAAAGATGATAAAGGCACCATTCTGAACAGTTCCAATAATAGTTTTAACTTTCTTAGATTTTTAGAGTCCTTAAATTGGAAATATATAGAGATGAGAGAGTACTGACTGCTAATGGATACATTTTTCGTCTTGCTCTGCGGCTCGTCCTACCATGAGAGCTTGCTCATCTCTGACCTCGTCATACTTAAAGAACTACTTTCTTCTTTTAGTTTTGCCAGAAGACTTCTTCGCTATACTTTTTTTACTTAAAACGTCACAGCTAAAAGAGAGAGACAAAACATACAATTACAGAAACAGACCATATTTACAATATTTTCTAGGCGATATAATAGGTGGCCTTATCGCTCGAAGCGATCTCTTCCAGGCAACCTAAATCAAAAACAAATTTGAATCAGGCGATGTTGTAGTTGGTGCAGGAAAAAGTAGGAATGGATACATATATACTAGAATAGCTAAGCCTCTTTTCGTTTTCTTAGAGTTATGAATACCGCTACATATTCGCGTGATAAATATAGTTTCACAAACATTGAGAACCTCGTAGTTTGCGAGTAAATTAAGTAAAAAAATCTATATTCAATAAACAACATCAAAGTAAGATAGGACTCGCAAGAAATATTTTTATTTTATCCCATGTCTATTTTTATAAGAAAATATTGGTACGTAAGAATTTTCTCATCACAGCCCCGAAAGCCGGTCCATTTGCGCTTGTAAACCGTAGTAAATCCGCTCATCTTGTGCCCTGCGACCAGCTTCACTCTTCAGGACGCGCCGGGAACTGAATCCAGTATTCATTCAGGCAGCAGATGGTACGCACGTCCGTGGTCACTGAATATCCACCAGTTACGAACGAGACGAAAAGTACTCGACGTTTTTATTGCCTTGATATATTTCTCTGTGGATTTGAATTATCGTTCTTACGCTCGAAATTTAAAAACTACTTATTTATTAATCTTTTTTTAAAATTTAATAATTAAAGTTGGAAACTGTTCTTAATTAAAAATTCACTATTAAACTTCTCCTTCGATTTTTGAATATTAGAAAAACTTTTTTTATTTTTTTATTTTAATATAAGTTTATAAAGACTGATACTTTTATAGATTTCTTTTAATTGTGAGTTTTATGTGAAGTGTGAAGATTCTTAAACTATGAACATATTTTTTTAATTAAGTGACGTGACGCGCTGCAGTCGAGCCTCAGATGTAATGTGAGTAATTTTAGCAACTTTAATTAAAATTGAATTTAATAAGAGGTGAAAAAATTATCTTTTGCAGGCTATATAAACTCGTGAAGGTTTCCAAAATAACTAAAGCGTCTAATTACCGGACTGAGCTTACGTTTTAATTAAATTTGATTGTTTATTATTGAATTATGATAATCTAGCAATCATTACATGAAGGATATTAAAAAGCTGACTTCTTTTAGAAAATCATCTACTTTTTAATTCATATTTTAACGGATTAAGGCAGATTTTAGAACTATTTTTTTTGGTTTGTAATAGGGGGCTAACAGTTGTAATCTTAAAATCTAGGGTTATGTACCCTAGTTTTTAAGATAATAAATATACAAGGCGAAGCCATTGAAGCCTCCACAAATGGCAGAAACAAATTGAAATGAAGGTTTAAAATAAGATTAAAAGGTGGATCATAAACTAAAAATATCTATAATTATTGTCGAGAAAGACACTAATCATTATTAGTATAGAAATAGTATACTATATGAGAAATCATACCATAAACACAAATACAATCGTAATATTAACGTATATTGTTATAACCTAGGCGCCGACAAAAACAAATTCACACCTGCATATCTGTAAAAACACATTTTATTACCTTTCGGCATTTGGACTTCTTTTGTTTACTTATTTATTGGCATGCTTATTAGTAATTATTTTACTAATTATTCTAGAGAACAGTCCATTGTTTTATTGTAATCTTTTATGGCAGTCATTAACCAGGTGTGTCGGATTAAAGTCGACTTAGTTACGGGGACATTGAAGTTGCGGAGTATAAAACGATGGCCTGATGGAGGAGGAAGGAGTCGAGCTATAACCACGAGCGAGGCAAGACGTGTGGACTACAATCGGGAATTTTTTAGTGACGGACTTTGCGCGTTTTATGGAATTACGACCTTCTGCATTACGTTCGGACTTGTTGTGTTCAGTTATATTTGTACCTGTATTATACGTGTGTGTATAGTTCTAATAAACTCTGTAATAATTCCGACGGCATTTTAATTCGAGTCTCGCGGCTGGTAACAATATTTTTTTAATTACCAATACATATTTACTATTTGTCATTTAATGGTATTAAAACTATTCTGGGATTACTTCCAGAATTGGTTTATTCCCAAAGCTGGAGGAAAGAACCAACAACACATTTTAGTATGGATTTCGCGTTTGACCTATTTTACATTATATATGACACAAAAATGTTGCGTGTGTCGTGAAATATATTCACATGACGCTTTTGGTATGAAATGTAAATAACAAATAAATTTCACCTACTTCATGAACCGGGTTTATTTTAGTAGTAACTAGCGGCCCCGGCCAGTCTTGCTCTGAAAAAATAAAAATCTAGGACCCGATCCCGGCGCCACCTACCGGTTCCAATTGTGGATTAAAACCATCCAGGGACCCACTCAAACACATAAAAACAAAATCACCAAAATCGGTCCAGGTGATTAGGAGGACTCTAGAACCCGATCTCAGCGCCACCTACCAGTTCCAACGGGTTAAAAAGTATCCTATGTCCGTCTCCTGGTTCTAAGCTACCTCCCCACCAATTTCCAACCAAATTGGTACAGCCGTTGAGTTTTAAATTGTGTAACTAACACGACTTTCTTTTTTTTATATATATAGATATCTCATTTAATGGTAATATAACTATTCTGGGATTACTCGTAGAATTGGTTTATTCACAAAGTTAAGAGGAAAGAACCAACAACACATTTTACTATGGGTTTCGCGTTTGACCTATTTTGCATTATATATGCCACAAAAGATGTTGCGTGTGTCGTGAAATATATTCACATGACGCTTTTGGTATGAAATGTAAATAACAAATAAATTTCACCTACTTCATGAACCGGGTTTATTTTAGTAGTAATAACAATTTCGGACTATTAAGTATTATTAGTTTATACGCTTTCCAAGCGATAATTTCAGTTTTGATATTTGCACGCCTATCAAGTTACGTATTTCTCAAACAATAATAATTAATGCGCCATATAACTCTTACTTGTACCTTATAAAGTCAGATTATTTCTAAATCTATATATATTGTTACGAGATACAGGACTCGAATTAAAATGGCATTGGAATAACGCACGCAATAAGTCCCAATGTAATGCACAATACAATAACACGCGGAAAGTCCGTCACTAAAATGTACACACGTCATGCCTCGCTTGTGTTATCGCTTTGACTGCCCCACCCCTCCGATCGGGCTTTGTTTTATACTAAACTGTATAATACTGACAAAGGACCGCGTTCACTGAGTTAATCCCCACATCTGGCAAGCTTCGACGCAATGCAATAACAACAAGGATTAGTTCGACACTCATGACGGCCATAAAACAAGTAGGATGTTTTTTTGATAATTGCAAATTTTAAACACGAAGTAAACAAAAGAACTCAGAATGCAGGAAAGGTAATAAACTGCGTTTTATGAATATAATAAAACTGTAGAGGTCGAATTTATGTACAATGAAAAAAGATACTAAAAACCGAGTCAGGGGGATGTAAGAAGTGAAATAGAACTAATTTAGATTTTTTTAAATTTTTTGTTTGTCTGTTTGAACGGGCTAATCTCCGAAACCACTGGACCGATTTGAATAAAATATCGTATGGTGGTAGCTTATATCCCTGGTCAACACATAGGATACTTTTGATCCCGAAAAATCAAACAGTTCCCGTGGGATAGTTAAAAAATCTTTCCACGCGGACGAAGTTGCGGGCAGAAGCAAATCGTATATAACAATAACAATAAAGTCATGGTAGCGTAATGGCTAGTTTTCGCGTCCCAGACTCAAAGGGCGCGGGTTCGATCCTGGCCCTGGGCTTCTGACCTAATTTGCATATTGTTACAATTACCACGTGCTAACAAAAGTGAAAGAAAACATTGTGATGCAACCTGGACATCGAGATAACCGATGTGTCAAACCCGCCAAGCCGCCTTGGACAAGCGTGGCGGGTATACTGTCCGTTACCCTGTAAATGGGAGATCCGAGCCCAGCAGTGGGACATTTATGGGCTAATATTATTATATAAAGTATGTCTTTAAAGACCACGGGCCACAAAAATGTCCTGGACTTTGGGATGGCTTGCATGGCGAGGCCAAAACGTAGAGGCCCCTTCACAATATTATTATTGTTCTATATACAATATTACCAGGTAAGTACAGCAGGGCTGACGGCCCAAATGTCGTGGCAAGTGATTACCGTCGCCTATAGACATTAACACATCAGAGGTACTCGGAGAATGGAACCTGGCCACTGACGCCGAAACAATTCAAAATTGTTATGGCAGCATACTCTAGACCAGGGTTGGTATCCATCTAGTCGGGCAGACGCCCTACCACCTACGGGTACGTTGTTTTGTCTTACGACAGCCGCGTGGCTACAGGAAATTGTATTCTTTTCCCGTTCCTGCACGGATAAAAGTATAACATGACTTTGAAAATTAATTTTGGTTGATTTGGCTTACAAAACAAATCACAGCAGGTAGGGCATTTGCCCGACTGGATGGCAACCACCCCTGGTTTGAAGTATGTCGCCATAACAATCATAAGTTGTGTTCCGGCATTAGTGACCATTCCAGTTCAGACCTTTGGTGTTGCAAATGTCCATAGGCGATGGTAACCGCTTGCCATCAAGTGGGCCGTCTGCCTGTCTGCTGAACTCCTGCAATAAAAAAATAAAAAATAGTTTATGTAAAAAACGATTTAACCCTATTTAATTTAGGTTTAAGAGCTTTTAATGTTCAGATTGTTGCTACACGATCATTTTCCATTATCGGTTTTCTATCGAATACACTTTGGAGAGTATACAACACAGCTCTTCGTTGCGATGCCGCGGGCTTCCTTCCACCACCGAACAACTAAACCCACCCGTGCACGGCACTGATACGTGGTGGACATTCCACCATTGTATTTTATTATTGTAGTGCTTGCTTCTACCTTCACTATATGAATGAAACTCGTTAACAAATAGAAGCAGCCATTACTAATAATATTTCTTGAGCTATCACTCTTTGCAAAGTGCATTAAGTTTCCGGAAGGTTCCGGACGCTTTTGAAAGACAGCTGTCAGTAAGTTGACTCAGCTTTCAAAGAGCAGTCAATTTGCAGCGTTTTGCTGACGCGGCCTACTTAGGCTATTTTAATGTAAATAGCACTCGAGATTATTGTGTGAGTTGCTAATAAAGCCGTAACTAACTACAGGGATCAGCATCCATGTATCTACTACTAGAAGAATAAATCCTTGAAATTAGAAAGAAGGAAGATATGTATTTGAAGAAATAACGACGTACTTACATTACATTTAAAAATGAAAACATGTTTTGATAATTTGTACGCCACATTTTCAGCAAACAAGTTTTTCACTCAGCTAATTGCTGTGCCGGAATTATATCCGACACAACGCTGATTTTCAGTGCAAACCTTCTTTTTGGCGTAATACTAAAACGACCTGAATATTTTAATGAGTTTAATTTAAAAACTATTAATTTGCAAATTATAATATTGTTACATGCCGACAAAAGTAAAGGCACACCTGCCTGCCATATAGCACAGCTTATTTTACCTTGCCCCATTTGGACTTCTTTTATTTACTCATAGGCTAAGATCCCGCTATACAACGACCTTCACCGAGTGCTAATTTGATGAAACCTATTTTATATATAATTAAAGGTGTCAACAAATATATTGCATATGGGTTGCCTAAAAAAATTCAGTCCAGTATATGATTAATTAATAATTAAAACAATTTTTTTTAACCGGTTTGTTTATTAAACAAATTCTATACCAATCGAAAGTATGAAGCCCATAGAACATGCAAATATTAGGTTGCCTATTCTTTTCCGGTCACAACTCTCGGGTAGCCAGGTATAAACAGGTAAATCGATACTAGCATTTTGCACCGGTCTGATTATTGTATTAAAACTAAATGAAAATAAAGATTATTTCATTATGAACACGGTGGTATAGGGTTGCCTGCGAATAATCAGTCCCGAATTCCGGGTGTCGAATTTTGAAAAGTGAAATATTGCTGCGAAAGAATATGTGTGGCTGGGAGGTCCCAACCAACCATATCCCATGCGATAGAAGAGGACACAGCATAGCAGCTGTTTGAAGTCCGTCCATTTAAAGAAAGAGAGTGCGCATGCTATTTGATCTTGAACATGAAAAGGATTATACCTGGCTACCCAAGAGTTGTGACCGGAAAAGAATAGGCAACCTAACATTTGCATATTCTATGGGCTACATACTTTCGATTGGTATAGAATTTGTTTAATAAACAAACCAGTGAAATGTTATTTTTTTTTAAATTATTAATAATTATATACTGGACTGAAATTTTTTAGGCAACCCATATGCAATATATTTATTGACACATTAAATTAAATATAAAATAGGTTTCATCAAATAAGCATCTCGGTGAAGGTCGTTGTATAGCGGGATCCTATACTATTAGAAAAACAGCCTTTTGTTTAATGTGCCCGTTTATGGCCGTTCGCAGGAATAATTAAGCAGGTGTGCGTATTAGGTTGTCTGGAAATTGCGTCGACGCTTGGCAGGTAGAAATATTGCATCGGTGTATTAAAAACTTCGTTTAAAAAAACCGACTTCAAAAACTAAAAAATTAAAATGTATAAAATAACTTATTTCTTAAGCTATTATTATTAATATATATTGTCTAAAACATCTTAAAGTCGGTGCTTAGTAATTTTGCAAAATATAGTAATTTTTATGTTTTACTTTACACCGACTTCAAGATTTTTTATATAATATATATTAATAATAATAGCTTAAGAAATAAGTTATTTTATACATTTTAGTTTTTTAGTTTTTGAAGTCGGTTTTTTTAAACGAAGTTTTTAAATTTTATTTGTTACTTTTTAGTGTCTAGCTATGTATGGGTGGACCCACGAATGGTGCCGCGCTCTTCTTAAAAAATATAGGTCCCAAGAACCGGGAACAAAAAAATGTTCGTAAAATGAAAACTACTGAGCCAAACTATGTCAAATTTTCAGGGGACTACATGGCAGCTATTCCGCGTCGAACAAAAAAAGAATCACGTAAATCGGATCATAAATCACGGAGTTATCGGCGAACATATGGAACGGAGTGAAAATTATTTCCATGAAAAATGTTCATAAAATGAAAACTACTGGGCCAAACTATGTAAAATTTTTAGGGGACCAATTGGAAGCTATTCCGCGTCGAACAAAAAAGAATCACGTAAATCGGATCATAAATCACGGAGTTATCGGCGAACATACATAAAAAAAGCAAAAAAAAAAAAAAAGATCCCGACGAATTGAGAACCTCCTCCTTTTTTTGAAGTCGGTTAAAAAGCAATAGCTATATAGTGACGGACTTTGCGCGTATTATTGAATCGTGCAGTTTGTATTGGTTGTATCCAATTATATTTACCTGTTTGATACGTGTTTGTATAGTTCTAATAAATTGTATAGTAATTCCAACGGCATTTTAATTCGAGTGCCGCACTTATAACAATATATACTTACATAGAGTGAGGTGTGTAAGAATAAGCCTAAATGGCGCTCTGTAGTTCGTGCCTACCCCTCAAGCGACCTGGCGTGAAGTTATGTATGTATGTAGTTACATAGAATAAACAGTATAAATGTTTTGTTAACTTTATGATTTAACTAAAAATATGTATATAATTCATGCTTATTATTGTAACAAGCTTGTATGTATATTCCGTATAACAACGTGTATCGATACATCCAATCGAATATAATCGGATACAGCGATTGTCTACTATTGCCACGTCATTGACACGATGAGGCACCAAATCCCTTTGATATAACCTATAAATATTTTATATTATATCTTACTGTAACTTAAATATTATAAATTGTTTTGTATATTCCACTTTCAACTATAATATAAACAAAAGCTCACCGCCTCCGCTGGCTCGGTTGCGTAGAACGGAGAGGAGAGGATCGCAGCGTGAGGAAAGCATATTTGGGATGGCCAGTAGGTCGGCGTCCGGTCGGCCATCCCAAGTATCGCTGGAAGGACAGAGTGGAGGCTGACCTGTCGGAGTTCGGAGCCAGTAATTGGCAAGAAACCGCTCGAGACAGAGAAAAGTGACATGTTCTCGTTTCGGAGGCCAAGACCCACTTTGGGTCGCTGAGGCAACGGAGTAGTATTAGTACTACTCCGTATTATATCAACAATTACAAGGTGTCTTTTTTTCAACCTACTACAAGAACACTCCTACTACTATCAGCATCCTCCACTACCCGCTACTACTGTTGCGATGCATGAGTACAAACTACAAGCAGTACAGGCTTAGAAAATGAAATGAGGGTAAAAACATTTTTAAATGTCCTTAAAAGAGACTAACTAACTATACATATTGTTATGGCCGAGGTACCGACAAAGGCAAATTCACACCTGCGTCTGTAGAAACACATTTTAATACCTTTTTGGCATTTGGTCTTATTGTGTTTACTTTGAGTTTAAAATTTGTGACGAGAAAAACAGCCCATTGTGTGTTGTGATCTTTTATGGTAGTCATTAGTCAGGTGTGGTTCTAGGAAATTCAGTCATTTGTACAGTATAAAGCAATGCCCCAATGGAGGGACAAGGCAGTCTAGCGATAGCTACAAGCGAAGTACGACGTTAGTGACGAACTTTGCGCGTGTGATTGAATCGTGCATTATGTTCGGACTGGTTGTGTACAGTTATATTTCTACCTGTGTTATACGTGTTTGTATCGTTCTAATAAACTCTATAGTAATTATAACGGCATTTTAATTCGGGTCCTGCAACTCGTACCAATATATAAATATATGTGTATAGTTTAGTTATATATAAGTAATAATAACTTAAGTTGAAACCTTAACTAAAATGACACTGACAGAAAGACAGTTAGACAATGGTGATAACTTTTTCTTTTCGTTTTTGCCAAAATGACTACGGCACTCAAAAAAACAGGGATGAATAGAACTTTTCCCAAATAATTGTATTTTAAATTTAAGTATTCATAGTTTAGACAAGTGAAGCCGCG
Organism: Dendrolimus pini; assembly: GCA_949752895.1. NCBI lineage: Eukaryota > Metazoa > Arthropoda > Insecta > Lepidoptera > Lasiocampidae > Dendrolimus > Dendrolimus pini. Next base: position 21,625,120 of record OX457136.1, read on the forward strand.
TGGAAAAGTATACGGTTTTTGGTAATTCCAAGCAGTCAAGACTCGTTGAGGAAAACAGTGAAACTAGAAGAGCTTGAAACTTCGTGAGCAATTTGTCAAATATAGCCTTCTCGTAACTTTACTGAAGTTTGTTTAACGAGTAACGAGGAATATGAGAAGTTTTTGAAAAGTCCTAAAAACATTTATTCCGAACAAAGCATTTGTAATGTCAACCTTAACGATCCACCGTCGACCCTTTGGAGGGCCCTTTAGACCCCAAAAGGACACTCAGTCCAGCACTTGCGGTGCGATAAATAATGGCTCGAACGTAAGGGCACACTTATTCTAACCATTCAGAGAAAAGTTCTGGGTAATAATTCGAAAAATCATTCGTAAGCAAATTTTAGCTGTTCAATAAGCATTTGCTTCTTGAAAAAAGCTTTCTGGAGAGGTTTTAACCCCGGAGTTGTCGTCGCGGGAACTTAAGATCGTAAGTCTTCAACTTGTTAGTCTTGAGGAGGGTCAAGTTCAGTTTTTAACCGAGTTAAAAAAGGAGGAGGTTCTCAATTCGTCGGAATCTTTTTTTTAAAATGTATGTTCACCGATTACTCCGAGATTTATGATCCGATTTACGTGATTCTTTTTTTGTTCGACGCGGAATAGCTAGCATTTGGTCCCCTAAAAATTTGACATAGTTTGGCCCAGTATTTTTCATTTTATGAACATTTTTTATGAAAACATTTCCATTCCGCGCGGCACCTTACGTAGGCCTACCCATAGCTAGACACTAAAAAGTAACAAATAAATAAAAAAAACTTCGTTTAAAAAAACCCGCTTCAAAAACTAAAAAGTATAAAATAACTTATTTCTAAAGCTATTATTATTAATATATATTATCTAAAACATCTTGAAGTCGGTGCAAATTAAAACATAAAAATTACTATATTTTGAAAATTACTAAGCACCGACTTTATTTATCCGTGCAGGAACGGAGAAAGAATACAATTTCCTGCGGCCGGGCGGCCTGTCGTAAGAGGCGACAAAACAACCCACAGCCCGGTGGTAGGGCATTTGCCCGACTGGATGGCTACCACCCCTGGTCTAAAGTATGTCGCCATAACAACTTGAGTTGTGTTCCGGCATTGGTGACCAGGTTCCAGTCTCCCTTAAGAGAGCAGCAGCGCATTTGTAGCACCTTTGGTGTTGCAAATGTCCATAGGCGATGGTAACCGCTTTCCATCAAGTGGGCCGTCTGCCTGTCTGCTGAACTCCTGCAATAAAAAAAAAAAAAAAAAAAAATTGGTCTTAGCGTGATGATATATAGCCTATAACCTTCCTCAATAAATGGGCTACCTAACACTGAAAGAATTTTTCAAATCAGACCATTAGTTCCTGAGATTAGCGCGTTCAAGCAAACAAACCCTTCAGCTTTATATATAAGTATAGATTGAATAACTTCGTGTTTCGTACAGATAAATTTCATTTCATTTCATAGAAAATATATTTCATTTCGTTTCAAAGCAAAGAAAATAGGACAGAATATTTTCATAAAACGTTTGCGATTTAAAGTTCGTCAAGTCACCCGAGCGCATTTTCAAAATCTGTTTTCGAATTACATATTATTTCCGGTTGTCGATTTCCACCATTGCATTATTTTTATGCGGGAAACTACTTTTCACGGCACTATCGTTGAGTGAAATGTTTGGAGAATTTAGTACATTATCATAATATATCAGCATATTTGTGTAGGGAATTGAGACTGGGTGTGATTTAGTGATTCACTTGCGTCATATGGAAGTGACAGTTTATTTCCATAATCTAGCTTGCTTGGACTGTTTCAACGACGTGAGAACATATTAAAGACTCATATAAGATTTATTATACCTTTGCAATAGTTATGTCTTCTTTTGTCTTGAGTTATATGATAAACTAGCGGTCCGGCCCGGTTTCGTATCTAAAAAGAACTGTTGAGTTTATTTACCTAGTAAGCGAATTCTAAATATTTCCCCTATCGTACGACTCGTACCCCAGTGACGCTTACATCGCATAAGGTACTGCTTAACTAGCCGAGCAAGGTGAGCGGGAACCACGCAACGTTTTTCTAATACTTACATTTTTAAACTCCTGATATCTTTCGAATGGAATGTGCGAATTGAATAATTCAAAAACTTATGTAAAGGTATTGAAGCAGTCTTGAATATGAAGTAATTTATTTTGCTAAGGATGAATACCAAGATACAAATAAAAAGCCTTTTCTAGAGCGGCATTTCAATTGAATTTTAAAATAAAATAATGATGTGTTCTGCAAAGTCTTAGTCCATTATGTACAGGAGGTGCCTCCTCGAGCTCGCTGCTTCCGGGCTGAACGCCTCCGCTCCTACGGATTCGGGAAGCCCCCCAAGCCCGGTATTGCTGAAACAGCCATTTGCGGCTATTCAGCTGGATCCTGTACAAACAAAAGGAACAACAACATTGTTACATGCCGGCGAAGGTAAAGGCACACCTGCCTGTCGTAAAGTGTAGTTTATTGCCTTCGTTAATTTAGAAATTCTTTTGTTTACTTTGTGTTTAGAATTTGTAATTAATAAAAACATGCTATTATTTTTCTACTGGTTTTTTGGCTGTCATTAGTGCCCAACTAATCCTTATTGTTATTGTTTTCGACTTTGTTGGCCGTTCGCAGGTGTGCAAATTACATTTTACCCAGTCCACGCAATCGAAAGTGTATTAGTGTGTAGTGTATGTACATTTTACTATAAAACAATGCCCGATCGGAGGGGTGGGGCAGTCAAGCGACGATTACGATACGAGTAAGAAATACATTCGAAGAGCGATACAGTGACGGACTTTGCGCGTGTTATTGAATCGTGCAGTGTTACAGGTTGTATCCAGTTATATTTGTACCTCTTTAATACGTGTTTGTACAGTTCTAATCTAACTCTATAATAATTCCAACGGCATTTTATTTCGAGTCCTGTGTAGCTCGTAACAATAGCCTCGCAGGAAGATCTTCTTTTGAGACAGACGAGCATTCCATCTCGCTCCTCCACTCTATACCGGGCACTTTCTTCGGTATAACTGAAGATACGAAAAGTTATATAAAATCTAAGAGATTATAGATGATCTAATATTGTGCGACCTTGAACCACATCGAGTACCTATTAATTATTTAGCTGGCAATTCCTGTCGTTAATTAACGCTTGAAACTAATGAAATGACATTTACAAAGTTTCCTATTAGTTTGTTCATCAAAATCTTCATCAACCATTAAACGAATGTTAAATAAATGTAACTGGGACTCGTTATGTTAAGGTCTGTTAAGTTTTCAAAGAAAATCTTGTGCATCGTCTATGCTGAAAGTTGGTATATACATGTACTCGCATGTCTCTCAAAGCCACGGGCAATAAAAATAGCCCGGAGTTTTGGAGGACTTGTGAGGAGAGGAGGGGGGGGGGGGGAAGAACGCCAACACGTAGAAGCCCCTTGACAAGTTTAATGTATGTGTGGCGTGACACTGACCGACGATTATCCTTGTCTACACCATATAAAAATGCATCTTAGGACAAGCCCCGATCAGTGTAGGACCATTGTAAAAAAAGGGGAACAATACCGGGCTATTGGGATGAACTGCTTCTGTATTGTGTTTTGACAAGCCATCAGTAGGGTAAAACTAACCTGTCTCACGACGGCCTAAGCCGGTCTAGACCCAGTTCAAGTTCCCTTTTGATGGGTGAACAATTGAACGCATGGGGAATTTTGCTTCCCAACGGTAGGATCAGCCGATGTCGTATATAAATCTGTCACACGACCGGTCATGTTATACGGGTCCGAATGTTGGGCCACTAAAGTGACAGACCACACGTCTCCACTCAGCTGAGATGAGAATGTTGAGATGGATCGGTGGTATTCAAGAATGGATAAGGTGAGAAGCGAGTGCATAAGGGGATCTTTGAAAGTTGCACCCGTGACTGAAATATTGCAAGGAACAAGATTAAGTTGTTATATAACCCATATTGGTATAATTAAGAAAAGTCACATGACAATAAGAAATAGACCAAAAAGGAGATGGGTGGATTGCGTGAAGGATGATATGACGATTTGTGGTGTGACAGAGAACGAATGTCAAAATAAAGGAGTATCGAAGGAAAAGAGAGATTGTGCCGACACCAAATATTTGGGAGAAAGGAGGAGGGGCGAGTGGGTTATGGGAACTCTCCCTACCTCCAATATCTGTTGAGTGTTTTTTATATGGGTTTATGGATTGAATGTTCTTTATGGTTCTAGATGAGAGATTTTTTTTATGAATGAAGTATTTAAGAAGAAATACCTGATTAATATTACCGTCTAACTGAAGAGACTAATAAGTGATTGAAATATAACCTAAATTAACTAAAAGTGTTCATATTAAGAAAGTGTCCATTAACACTTTTCTTATTGCCTCTATTAAGGCGAAGACACTTTGTTTATGTCTTATTTATTAATAGCTAGAACATGACAGTACACTTTTGTTTTGTTTATAGCACTAGTTCATAAGGGAAAGTAATGTTACAGCTAAACAAATAAAAAAATGTAGTACGTCATGTCTTTATTATAACTACAGTAATATATTTCTTTACTTTTATTGTGTCTCTGTCTTATTGAATATGCACTGTTTGCTACAACTCCATTAATTCTTCAAAAGTCATTCTGTAACACAATTCTGTATAACACTTTTAAAAAAAGTACTTAAATATAAATAGAACAACAAATATAAAGAAAAACAATTTTTAGCTAGACGTGTTGCTGGGGAGTTTCTTGCCGCTTCTTCTCCTTAACAACAATAACACGTTGCGAAGCGGTGTACATAGACTAAGAAGTAAAATTAAATTTTAACCTATATTTATGACCTTCAAAAAATGATCTCCAGTGGAACTTATTTTGAATAAAAACTTTTGAATTTGAATGGGTTCAGTTACATTGAATGAATTGAATGTAAGTGCTTTCATAAATCGATTATGGTACAATATATTTAACAAAACTCCGTTTTAACGGTTTTAATCGCGGTAATTTATTTGATTTTTATTATTCTGACGTTTTGCGTTACGTTACTAAGATCCAAATCCAGCAAAAACCAACTGCCAGACGTCAAGACACTGAGCTCTTTCTGCGTGCACCGGAACACAAACCAACTTGACTGATAATTTCTTTTATTTTTCCTTCCACCTATTTTAATATTATATGAAATTTTTTTAGAACTAGGCATGTTTGCTGAAGAGTTTCTTGCGCCGCTTTTTCTCTTCAAGCCACATGTTGCGAAGCGGTGATAAATTAGGCACCCATAGAGTAAATAATAACCATAAACAAAATTAAAAGTAAATTTTTAAAATGAACAAGTTGGCGGTAGACTAAATAAAACTTTAACAATACTCATTGACTCTTGACATCTTTACTGAAAAGTGGCCGAAACGTCGGAATAATAAAAATCTAATTACCCCGCTTAAAACCGTTGAAACGTAGTTTTATTATGAATTTAGAACTGATGTTTTCCATTATATCTCCACTCGTTACATTTATTTGGCTCAAAGGTCCCCCGTCTCCTTTCCCTATAGTTAATTTACACATCAACTTGACCTCATATTTGCTGTACGAAGTTACAATTTCAATGTAAATTGTATGCATATGTTCACCAACAAAGTTAATTGCGGTTAAGATTACAGCAACTATGGGGAAACTCTCCGGAACATTCTAGGTTGCTTGGTAATATATTCTCACTAAAGCTTTGCTGCGGTTTCGCTTGCGTATGTTTTTATATTGTTACAATTTGCGGCACTCGAATTAAAATGCCGTTGGAACTATACAAACAAAATATAACACAAATATAACCGAACACAACGAATCCAAACGTAATGCAGAAGGTCGTAATGCAATAAAATGCGTAAAATCCGTCACTATTAGATTATCGATTGTACACATGTCACGCCTTGAGCGTGGTTCTCGCTTAACTTCCACCTCTTCCCATCAGGCCGTCGTTTTATACCTCCAAATATAAATGTGCCCGTATCGTAGTAGACGTAATCCGTAACGCCTGGCTAATGATTACATCCGCAAACGATTACAATATAACAATAGACTATTCTCTAGAAACGTATGCCAATCAATAAGTGAACAAAAGAAGACGATCATAAAAGAATTACAATTAGTTCAAATGCCGACGGGTAACAAATATCTTTGTTGGCGCCTAGGTTGTAACAATAAACTTAAAAATTGATCCTTGCAAGCTATCACTTGGTATAATAGTACAGTATATGTATGTATAGTACAATTTTTATATTTTATTAATGTATGTATATTATATCATATATGTATATATTTATAAGATAATTATTCGGTAGTGATAATAATACAACATACCTTTGTTCTTATCAAATTTTTTGTCCATCCAAAAGTTGTCTGGAAGAAATCGCTGATAGCTATAAGACCGCCTATTGTATTATAAAATTTTATTTCTGTTTCTGTATATTTTAAAACACAATAGATCATTCATTCATTCGTTCAGTCAAATGTGTTTTTTCCAAAACAGCCTCTTGCAAAAACATAAAATAAAAATAATGTGTGCGTAATAGTGTAATAGTGTACACACGTAAGAAGTGAAACTTCTTTATGACCTTATTTTTCGAAAAATGATCTACTATTTGCAACTTTACAGAAATTGGTTAAGGTCGAATCGACCGTGGTAGGGGGCAAGAAAAAGATGGCGCGTAACGGGAAAAATGTGACTCGTAACCGAAACTTAACCGAAAAATGTGACGGTAATTTTTTTCCAACGCCGATAAAGAAGTTTCACTTCAAAAATAAATAAATGTAAATTACTTAATTTTTCGATACGATATCTCCTATAGCAAGCATCTTTATGATAATTTAATTCATTCAAAAATAAAAACTTCGTTTAAAAAAATCGACTTTAAAAACTAAAAAACTAAAATGTATGAAATAACTTATTTCTAAAGCTATTATTATTAATATATATTATCTAAAACATCTTAAAGTCTGTGCTTAATAATTTTCAAAATATAGTATTTTTTATGTCTTGCTTTGCACCGACTTCAAGATGTTTTAGATAATATATATTAATAATAATAGCTTTAGAAATAAGTTATTTTATACATTTTAGTTTTTGAAATCGGTTTTTTTAAACGAAGTTTTTATTTTTTATTTGTTACATTTTAGTGTCTAGCTATGTATGGGTGGACCTACGAATGGTGCCGCGCTTCTTAAAAAATATAGGTCCCAAGAACCGGGAACAAAAAAATGTTCGTAAAATGAAAACTACTGGGCCAAACTATGTCAAATTTTTAGGGGACCACATGGCAGCTATTCCGCGTCGAAAAAAAAAAGAATCACGTAAATCGAATCATAAATCTCAGAGTAATCGGTGTACATATGGAACGGAGTGAAAATTATTTTCATGAAAAATGTTCATAAAATGAAAACTACTGGGCCAAACTATGTCAAATTTTTAGGGGACCAATTGGAAGCTATTCCGCGTCGAACAAATAAAAAATCACGTAAATCGAATCATAAATCTCAGAGTAATCGGTGTACATATGGAACGGAGTGAAAATTATTTTCATGAAAAATGTTCATAAAATGAAAACTACTGGGCCAAACTATGTAAAATTTTTAGGGAACCAATTAGAAGCTATTCCGCGTCGAACAAAAAAAGAATCACGTAAATCGGATCATAAATCACGGAGTAATCGGCGCACATACATAAAAAAAAAGATCCCGACGAATTGAGAACCTCCTCCTTTTTTCAAAGTCGGTTAAAAAGTACACCAAGTTACATGAAAATCGATAACTTAGGCGTTATTTTCATATATACACGTAATTTTTCTAGTGCACCTTCAAGGCCTTATCTTTAACGAACAGCACTATCTACTTTCTATCTATCACTATAGTTGGCTCCTTCCAACCTAGTTATTCCTCATTTGTCCAGATTTAAGCAGAAACTCTTAGTTTCTTTTTTTTAAATCACCACAACTGGAATGTTACGTATAAACAGCAATAAGTAATTTTAAAAATAGTCCAGTAAAAATGTATTTCTGGGAATCCCACACTGATAGAATTTTTGTCACGTTCGTGGGCGGTTGAAAGTTTTATACCTTGTTAAATATTCACGAATAAAATAGTCCACGGAACGTGACGTAACAAATAACAATAAATAATGTTAAGAGATTATTTTTTGCCTGTCCTGGTGATATTCCCATGATCCTGTATTCGCAACGATGCTTGGAAGAACCCATTTGTAGAGGATTAAATAGAACTTTTAAATTCAACGAACTCTACAGGACTTGCCCGCATCCTTGCCGTTTCCCATAAATAGTCTGGTTTTTGGCTCCAAGCTATCCCTGCCCCAAATATAGGTACATTGATGGATAATATTTCTTTTTCTTTAGCTATAAACCTGCGCTTGGGTTCTCGCATGTTTGCACTACATATATGCGTCTGTGGAACAGAGGTAATTGACCCAGGATACCACGGTCTTTCGTGTCGCCGCAGTACCGGCAGATGGTAATGCCACGCCGCCTTGAATTATGTCTTACGGAGGGCGCTTGCCACTGCTAACGCGCCGGCTTTATTAGAGCCGAACGATATTTTACGTGTCGATGGTAGTCCTGACGGAATGACTTTTAACTCCCTAGCAGTGTGGCAAGCCTTTCCTGTGGGATGCGACCTGTGTAGACACGTTGGCCTTACGTTGGTTCGACGGCGGAACAGCAGAATCACTCAAGCGGCGCAGTGAGAGTTATATGTTAGTACCGTTTGCTGTCGAGATACTTGGACCGTGGGGTCCTGAACCCATGAGCCCCTATTAAAATTTGACAAAACGACTCATTGACACTTCAGGTGATCAAAAGGCTGGTGTCTACCTCGCAACGGATCAGTATAGCGATCCAGCGAGGAAACGAAGCCAGCCTTCTGGGTACCTTACCCACAGAGGACGGCGTACGGGACTATGGGTAGAATACAACATAAAATAAGTTAATTTTTCTTTTATTATATTAGATTATTTATGGTACCTTAAGAGATTTGTTTCACAGACATTCAAGACACGCACTTTAATTAAACTTTTCCCAGGAGTTAATGTACGTGATGAAAGAAATAGAAAGAACCGAGTAAACTAACGTGAACATAAACCGAAACTAACACCAATTGTGTTTAAATATGTACATTGCCCAAGGATTTACTTTGTTGGCCGAGAGAACAATACTTATCGTCGGACCCTTCCTAACGTTCCGTGACCTTGTTACGTATTTGCGCAGATTTACGCAAAAAATGTTGAAATGTCTTTATTTTAAAACTTTCAATAATACTTATAAAATACATGAAAATGGGTATCATTGAAAATCGTCGAGTATAACATATAATTTTATAAAACCTCTTGAATCCCACACAGTTTTAATATAGAAAATATCAGAACTTTTTAACAGACTATTCATTATTTAAAATAAAATATTTGACAAGCTTTCTCATGAGTACAATCTATCTATATTTATACTATGTATAGTAAATCTGCAGGAGGCTCAAGTATACAATTCATTTAAAAAAGTAAATAAATCCAACTGTAAAAGACAAATTTAAAAGTAATTGTAACAAGCCTTGCAGAGATTTGGGTAATAAAGTACCAAATATACCAAATATTAACTATTTGGGCAGGGTTTCCCCTTTATTGTTCAGCCTTTGGTGAGACTATTCACACCGCACAGTCAGCAATGAACACCGTCTACACGCCACACCGCCTTTTATACGAAAATGCTACCCTACAAAACAATAATATTGCATCATTGCAAAAATAGCAATTACATCACAGTGTTGCCAGGATCATAAAAACAATTATAATAATTAGTTACTGATGCACTAAATTATCTAGACGATAATTTAGAGGGCTTATAAAATTAACTAGCCGGTAGAAATAGTAATTTCATTATAAATTGAACTATCTGATAAATCGACTAAAAATATTATTATCTATGACGACTGTCTATGTGATATTAATATACTCTATGGTTCTCATGACTGCTGTGATGGACATCGCGTAGTAAAAATACCGAAACAAGATTGACAAAAGAAAATGAAATTAAAATAAACTATAAACAAACTAAACTCTTCTTCGGATTTAACAGACTATATGAGCTAAAAGATTAAGCTATATACGGAATCCACTAAATTTCTATCGGTTTGTAATTAGCATCTATCTAAGGACATTTAAGTCATTCGAAGAGACTTCGCTTTTCTCTGTGTATTCTAGCGACTGTACAATGGGGAGTATTCCGAGGAACTGTTCACATTGGTGCCTTCGTCTTCTTTTTACCACCGCACCGCACGCCATCAGCTGGGCGTTCATCCCCACTTCCTAGAGCCGCTTCGCTCTTGTACGCAATGGTTCTCTAGAAAGTTTCTCATGCGCACCTTAAGGATTTGGAATGAGCTCCCAGCCGTGGTTTTCCCACAGCGCTACAATATGAGGTTCTTTTAAAAGGGTGTCATAAAATTTCTTCGAGGCCGTCAGCGCGTTGGTGATATCTCTGGTGTTGCAAATGTTTATAGGCGACGGTAACCGTTATCCATCAGGTGGGCCTTCTGCCTGTCTGCTGTACTCCAGCTATAAAAAATTCAGTAAGCAGTTTGGAAGATACGAGATAATAAAGAAATTTACAAACATACAAGATACCCGCGAAAAACCTAACCCTTTCTTGGTAGTCGGGTAAAAAAGAAAAATAATATCAATGCCTCTACATATTTCAGACGAGCAAATTCAGAAACTACAATTTTTGTATATTTGACTGATAGAGCATCACTTGAAAACTACTTAAGGATTTAAACCAAATCAAGTCACTAGAAGACTCGGATTTTATGTACTCGGACTCTGGTAGCACGTTCCACGGACGTGACACATGTAGAAGGAACGTGGAGGCAAAACCTTTCATTCGTATTGGCGGTGGTTTCTCTTTGAAACGTCGACGATTGAAACCGAAGCGCCTGTCGTCCGGAGATACAACAAAGTGAGGGGACTCAACTCAAACAATTCAATTGTACAGTGCACAGTCTGAGAAATGTACCCGTGTTGAGTTATATTGAATACTGAGTTTACAATCTAGCTCTAATTTTAATCATTTCTGTAACGCTTTCGACTCTTACCTACTTTGTGGTCTATCTAAAAAAAATCTATATAATTATCATTACGACATACCTATAATATTATAAAATTCTAAGAATGCCATGTCTGTATGTTGAAGCTATTAAAAAAAAAACAACTGGAATACAGTATATAAAATAGAGAATACGATGTATTTTTTGAAAATTATCTGTTTGTTCGAGATTTACATAAAAACAAGTGGGTGGATTTCGTTGAGCGACAGGAAATTTGCAGACTTAAAATCTGCACTACTTTTTATTCCCGCGAGAATTTTTGAACAAAAATGGCGAGATTTAAATAAAAAACGAATTCCAATGTGTTTTTTGCACTGATCGATAGCAATTTTTATGCAATAAAATTTGTGATTTTTGTCGTACCCGGGAATCCCGCGGACGGTTTTGAGTTGTTCACTTGTTCAAAAATAAGCTTATTAGGACACAGTTTTCACTAAAACGATAGCTTACGTTCTTCATAAATGTTGAAGTAATTTGATGCCAGGAATTTCAAGTAAAGCGACGAAGAAGACGCGGGCATCTCTTATTCTGAAGATATAAATATGTCAAAATTTGCTTACGATAAATCTATAAAACAAAAATTTCAGTAATACAATTACGAATGTTTCACATATATTTAATATTGCTTTCATATATATACTACACTACACGTAAAATTAATTCCCGTGAATAAAAAAATTTGAAACCTTGTCAGAATAAAAAAAAATGTTTGTGTAACATTTCTAATATTATTGTTGTTGCCTCTATTATAGTAATATGACAAGTATGTATCCTTGTGTCTGAAATAAGTAAATAAATATTACTATTACAAGGAAAGTGTAATGAAACAGCGAGATTATTCCCGAAAACCTACTTTAAAAGATGTTCACTCAAAATCTAAACGACTTGACAACGTCAAACGCCGGATGAGAGCGTGGAAATGGCCTCTCTAAAAGTAGGACGCGTGCTGAAATGATTGGCAACGGTTTAGCGTGTACCAAAAGAATCATTTCAGCTAAAAATCTTAAATTTTGACTTTTCTGAAACACTCTGCGTTCCCTTGATTATAAAACAGTAGCTAAATCATCATATTTTGGATAATTCACACTATATCTTTATAATTTATAGCCTCAGTGTTACTCTGACGTGACTCGAATGCCGTTGGAATTACTATATAATTTATTAGAACTATATAAAAACGTATAACACAGGTACAAATATAACCGAACACAATAAGTCCAAACGTAAAAGTAATGCAGAAGATCGTGATTCAATAACACGCGCAAAGTCCGTTACTAAATAGATTACCGAATGTACACAAGGCTTGCTTCGCTCGTGGTTAGCGCTTGACTCACTCATCTCTCAATTGGGGCATTGCTTTATACTGCACAGATGCAATATGTCTGCCCGGCTGCGTGGACCGAATTTCCTAAAATCAGCTTGTATTTCAAATCCGAGACACCTGGCTGTGATCACAATACAACAATAGGCCCTAAAATATTAAAATACAATGGGCTGTTAATTACAAATTTTAAAAACAAAGTAAACAAAAGAAGTCCAAATTACGAAAGGTAATAAAATGTGTTTCTACGGGTATGTAGGTGTGAATGTTTCTTTTGTCGGCGTCTGGGTCGTAACATTATTGTAAAGTTTCATCGAAATCCATTCAGCAGTTTTTGCATGATAGAGTAACAAACATACATTCATACATTCTTACAAACTTTAGCGTTTATAATATTAGTAGGAAGTAGGATTTGATTGTTGTTGATCCTCGTAGAAGAGAATCGTTTCATACCTAGAATGATGCGTGAGGCTATTGAAACCAAAAAACACCCAAATTTCAATAGAGAAGATGGTTGGCAGGTACCACCTGTTTGGGATCCGATCATCAAAACTATTGAGACCCACAGCAAAAACCAACTAACAGACCTCAAGACACTGTGAAGGCTTTCTAATCAACAACAACAAACATAAACAACAAAAAAATAAAAATTGGACCCACCTGGACCAATTTTTATGATTTTTTTAAGTTATAAATGGTGTAACTAACACTTTATTTTATACTAGCGGCCCCGGCAGACGTTGTCCTGCTCTAAAAAGTAAAAATCTAGGACTCGATCCCAGCGCCACCTACCGGTTTCAGTTGTGGATTTAAACCACCCGGGAACCCACTCAACACACACAAAAACAAAATCACCAAAATCGTTCCAGGTGATTAGGACAATTCTAGAACCCGATCACAGCGCCGCCTACCGGTTCCAACAGGATGAAAAGTGTCCTATGTCCGTCTCCTGGTTCTAACCTACCTCTCCTCCAATTTTCAGCCAAATCGGTACAGCCGTTCTTGAGTTATAAATAGTGTAACTAACACGACTTTCTTTTATATATATATATCTTTATATATATATATATATCTTTTTATATATATATATATATCTATATATATATATATATATATATCTTTATATATAATTCTTCTGTACGTGTGTCGACAGCGAACTTCTCGTAAACGGCTGGAGCGATTTGAATGAATCTTTTTGTGTATGTTCAAGTGCATTCAAGGATGGATTAGATTCACAAATAAGCCCGGCAGATGGCGCTGCAGTCGGGTTCTATAGATAACACTAGTACTGGTGACCACTCATCATCAGCTGGACTGTCTGACTAAATGCATGATTCAGGTAATAAAATACTCAGTGCGTTTATTTATTCCGTCTGTAGCGCTGTGAAATAAATCTAGTTTCAGTCAATTTATTGGATATGTGCAAATAAACGTAGATCGTAGAATTATTTAAAAAACTAAGAGATTCACTGCATATTCAATTAAATCTGACGCGGCCAAGACATGTGGACGAAATTATATAATTTACTCCAACTTTCAAAGGAGATTCACCTGTGTAAACTTCCACTGTTGTGAACTATTTGCTAGAAATCCACTAATCTTTTAAAAGTAATTGCATAATATACTTCTGTACCAAAAACAAAAAAGCCTGAGATGAATAAATATGCTGTAAAATAATTTTTAGCAGCGTTCCAGCAACAATTGAAAGAAAGAAACATACTTATTCAGAACGACATACACACCAAAACGTACTTATAAATAAGACAATACAATTGAAATGAAGTTCTGAATCGGTCCTTACTCAGCATGATGCTGGTTGGCTCAACCGGCGCTGGTCTTCCGTTCTTCCGCCAACTTTGAATTAAAATGAAGAAGTTGGCGGTAGGCTAAATAAAACTTAAACTACTTAAAACTCAAAAGCGGCCGAAACGTCGGATAAACCAAAATCAAATCAATTACCGCGCTTAAAACCGTTAAAACGTAGTTTTATTATTTATGTTCCTTATTCCATTATGTTCTTCTTTATAAATTCACTTCGCATCATTAATTTTTATATCAGTTTTTTTATATATTAATGATATAGTTTATTTTTATATTTGTTTGCAATAGTAATCATCATCATATATATATATATATATATATATATATATATATATATATATATATATATGCACTCTGTCTGTGTATTCTTTCGTACACGTCATAGATGCGCGGTAAACACAACAGAGTATGTGTGTATATATATATATATATACTCTCTCGACTTCGTAAACGTAAGATTAATACATACGCATTAATAACGCCGCACGGCTTACAACTATAGCAAAAAGTGTCGTTACAACTTTTGGTTAAATTTTTTCCGTCTAGCCCCCTTTCGCAACGCGCGATAAGGAACGTCGTTCCAAAAACACGACTCGAGGTTTTAATGGCGGCATACCTTAGACCTATAACGACAGGCCGTGCGGCCGCAGGAAACTGTATTCTTTCTCTGTTCCTACACGGATAAATATTGATGCAATTACCACGCGCTAACTGTGAAGAAATACATGGTGATGAAACGTACACATCGCGATAGTGGTGGGTATGTTGTCCGTTCCCCTTTGAATGGGAGGCCTGAGTCCAGGAGCCTTTTTCTCAGACTAAATAAATATATATGTAAACGGAGCCTACTTGAACAGAAGAATCAAATGAAGTGAAGCTTTCTCTAAAAACTTCATACGCGTGGATTTTTTCGCAGAGCTCTAAAAAAAATTAACCTAAGTTACTCCTTATAACATCAGATACCTGCCAGTGAAATTCCGGTCAAAATCGGTCCAGCCGTTTCAGAGATGAGCCGGAACATCCAGACAGTCAGTTTTTTTTAAAAATTAATGTTTTGGATTAACTACCATATTTCATTTGTGTTTAGTAAAAAGCTGTTATTTTGACAAACTTCAATTTTATCCATGTGTATCTTCTCATACACTCACGTAATCAGGGCGATGACGTGAGGTCGCAAAATCCACAAAGCTGCTGACAGGCCACCAGAAGCCACAGATGGCCACCTAAAGCCCGAGATGGCCACCGAACGCCAATGAATGGCCAACTAAGCCGCGGAAGTAGCCAGCGGAAAGCCCGCGAAGGCCACCGAACGCCGCAGAATGGCCAACGAGAGCTGCTGAGAAGCCATCGCCATGCGGAGAAGACTCCAGCAGCTCCAAACCCAGTTACCGGTGGGTAGTTGCCCACTGAGTTGCAGCCGGGGTAAAGAGGTATACCTCGAGGCCCCAACCTCCTCATCACAAACCGAGGAACAAGACCCTGGAAAAAAATAGATACACGCGATTTGCGTCCATGTGATTAATAGTAATGTATCCAATGTAGTGATGAGTAATAAAGTGTGAGGCAGTACATTTGTCCCGTACAAAATAGATTTGTACTGATATGGCTCAAAATTTAAATTAGTAATACTTCAAAAAATTTGTCGCGCTTACTACTCATGCGTCAAATGTAAGAGGAAGGACGGAACGAGGACAACAGTATAATAACGCCTCTACGGATATTCACATCACAAAGATGGACAACATGAAATGGACGACTGCTAGTAAAATGAGGTGACCGAGGTAACCCACATCCGATCCTTAACGAACATTTCCGAACTAGAAGTTTTGTACGGGACAAATGAAGAAATGACATTCTTGCTTCAAATATTCTGCCGCGGTACAAACCATACAAATCTCCTCACCTCATTTGAAGTGGAACATTGTACTGGTTCAGTACAAAATGTCATCTTACTCTTACAAACTCATTTTAAAATCATGTCCTACCCAACTCGAATCCAATGGAAACTATACCACCATTACTAAGTGTTCTCGTAACACACCGGCGCGATTGGCATCCTTTTCTAAAATAGATAAATAAGGCAGATGCCTAAAGGATTTTAGCCGGCTCTACAGAGAGTTTTACGAAAATGCACTCTGACACTTTAAGCGTGCCTTTACAAGGTCAATTTTTTGAGCAATAATTGCTTGACAACAGTAAGGGATCAATCCGGAGCAATTGCAATAAAATGCGGCAATTGTTTCGCCATATGACCTGCTGAATATCCAGTCGGGTTTTTTTTATTGCAGTTCAGCAGACAGGCAGACGGCCCACTTAATGGAAAGCGGTTGCCATCGCCTATGGACATTTGCAACACCAAATGTGCTACAAATGCGCTGCTGCTCTTTTAGGGAGACTGGAACCTGGTCACTAATGCCGGAACACAACTCAAGGTTGTTATGGCGGCATACTCTAGACCAGGGGTGGTTGCCATCCAGTCGAGCATAAATATAATACCCTACCACCTGGCTGTGGGTTGTTTTGTCGCCTCTTACGACAGGCCGCCCGGCCGCAGGAAATTGTATTCTTTCTCCGTTCCTGCACGGATAAAAAAATGGTTCTTGTTTGGATATTTTCTTTCTATCTCGTTTATGCGTATAACAACGTCTCGTTTTCGCGAGAGGAACAGGCTGGCGGCGGCGGCGGGGTTACCTAATTTGTTAAATTGCCCCAATTTGTATGGTATTATGTGGCCGTGTAAGGGCCATATTAGACTATCATAGAAATATGATCATAGAAGTATGAGTCATTTTTTATGAAGAACCTATGACAGATTAATAACTACATACGATTCATATTCTCTATGATCCTATTTGACAGCAAGCGTACAAATATGTTTATATCATCCGTCTAACCTCAAAAATAGCGTGAAAATGCAAGAATTTCGTCTTCAATATCTTGTAAGACTTCTTATCTTTCAATGTAAGTTCTTGGAGTTAGGTGTTATGGACCCCTCTCTCTGATCGTGTTGCTATCTACGATCTAACCAAAATAAGTCTTTTATTTTTTATTTTTTTCTTGATTGCTTTTATCTTCTTTTAAATGCAATTAATAAAATTGCACTCATAGCAACGGAAGACACGGCTAAATCATTACCCATCTTGACAGAATCTCCTCAGTAGTCTGTGATCTTGATAAAGTATGACATTTATATGATACTAGTAGTCGCCCAGTGGTTGAAATTCGACCATAATTAATTTAAATTATAAGTTTGATCATTATTAAGGTAACAGAACCTTAATAACTCAAAGTCAAACATACTTCTATTCTATTAATTCTATAATCACAGATTTCACCAAAGTTACACTGTTAGTTTGACTTGAACAATAAACAAAAGAGTATATGCATGAGCATGTGTGTGTCAAATAGATGGTAGTGTGTGTAATGTTTTTTGTTATTGATTAAATATATTTTTAATGCATAAATTAAAAAAGCTTTAGCATTCTGCACTCTTTCTTTATATAAGCAACTAGCTGTCCCGGAAGGTGCCGTCCTGCCCGGAAAAGCTTCAATCGATATGTTGACAGCAGCGCCACCTACCGGGTCCAATTGTGAACCAAATTAAAAAATCTTCTTTGGCTCATGCACAACAACTTTGCTAAAGATCATCACATCATCAAATGTATAGTTTACGATTCTATAAAGGACATACAGACAAACATTCATTTTTATATATCAAAATATAATATAGATAAGTGTGCGAAATTTTATACTCTTCCGTGCGCGCAATTTTCGTAATAAGAGGTATAAATTTTTGTTTTGTTTTTGCTTCACGTATTAATATAATGATATGATAGTGTAATCAAGACCTAAGCAATGGCTTGCTACTCGTACATATTGCCAGCTTGATGTAGTCTTGACGTCATATTTGACGAGAATTGACCGAGATTGAGCAATTTTAGTTGCTCGTGCAGGAAGCCTTCTATCAGGTCAGAGATTTATTCATGAAAGGCGTTGCGAAATAAAATATTTACGAAGTTCTCTAAGTCATTAAGATCTTAGTTTGTTATTTGAAAACTTTTCTATAAATCTTTGGTCCTGAATATTTTACTTCTCTTGTTATAACTTTGATTGGGAATTGTCTGATTTTTTTCGCAAAATTTTAATATTGACTTTGTTCTGTTCTCTGTGGACTTTAAGCTAAGTGCTTTCATTAATACTTCATTAATGGCTGATTTTACAATCACTAGATACTATTGTTATTCTTAGTAGATAGATAACACTTTATTGCACACCACAACATACAATTACAAAAACAGGACATATTTACAATATTTTCTAGGCGATACAAAAGGCGGCCTTATCGCTCAAAGCGATCTCTTCCAGGCAACCTAAATCAAAAACAAATTTGAATGAGGCGATGTAGGTGTTGCAGGAAAAAGGCAATGGACACATAAATACTCAAACTAATTTAACAAATAAATATACAAATACGTACATATACCCATAGTCATAAATATACACGTATACAATAGTATATTGCAAAATACATAAGTTATTATAATAAATAACTTGTGAAGTATAACATGAAAGAATTAAAAATGTCATTTTCATGAATGGAATTGTTGTTCGTTGAATGGTTTCATTTTTGAATTGACTCAAGTTATAATATATTCGGCTTCTAACTATCTATACTAGTAATGAGCAAATTAGAAGCAAATATTGTGGGTATCCTGATAAAATATTTAAAAAAAATTATTATAATATCTAATATGTAAAATTCTTGTGTCGCGGTGTTTGTTACCAAAATTCCTCGAAACGGCTGAACCGATTTATATGAAATTTTGCGTGCAGGTCTGAGAATCGGCCGACAACTTTTTTCATACCCCTAAATGATAAGGGTGATCCAGCCCAAAAAAAAATGTATTTTTTTTTAATTTATTTTATGATTCGGCATTAAAAAATACATACAACCTAAAATGGTCATCCTTCTACCATTAACCGCTATTTTTTAATAGCGATGTATTTCAATAATGGTAGATGGTAGATAGCGCTGCAATCGGGTACCAGGAATGGTTTAAATTAACGATTGGACCCAGTAGGTGGCGCCGCGATACTCTTAAACGGTGGGCCTGATTTTAATGAATTTTTTTGTTTGTCCAAATGGATTTGAAAATATTTGGGCTCTGGGATCGGGGTTCTAGATTATTATGTTTTAAAGGCAGGACGACGTCTGCCGGCTACAGCTAGTACTATGTATAATATGTGTTTATTATGATAGTGTTTTTCATTTGTAAATCATAAAATACACTCTCAAAGATGAATCCTGTAGCGAGGAGAGCTTTATTGTTGGAATAAGGGAAATTTTCACCTCCATTATTTCCTGTAAAGGATTGAGGGCGGAAAAAATATATTTGTCAAGAAATAGACATATTGTTACGAGCACCAATTGAATTGGAAATATCTTCTCCGTGGAATAAATATACTGAAACTCGTGTTTCGTGCTTCGTGGAATTGAATTTCATAGCTATGTAGAAATATCATTTTTTTATAGTATATATTCTTTTGGCCCATGTAGATTAGATTAGAAACTTCGTTTGCATTGTCAAGACTACGATGTTTTTCTAGTTAAATATAACGGCGATATAAAAAGGCCATCTCTCAGAATCTTCTATCTTAAGTGTAGACAGGGATATAAGTCAAGTCTGTGTTGAGTTTAAAATCGGTACAGTAGTTTTCACGGGTTATTCCCGATTCAACCAATGACATGTAATAAAATATAAATATTTATATAAGTATATATTTTTTATTGCACTCCTGCAAGACAGGCAGACGGCCCACTTGATGGAAAGCGGTTACCATCGCCTATGGACATTTGCAACACCAAAGGTGTTACAAATGCGCTGCTGCTCTCTTAAGGGAGACTGGAACTTGGTCACCAATGCCGGAACACAACTCAAGGTTGTTATGGCGATATACTTTAGACCAGGGGTGGTAGCCATCCAGTCGAGCAAATGCCCTACCACCTGGCTGTGGGTTGTTTTGTCGCCTCTTACGACAGGCCGCCCGGCCGCAGGAAATTGTGTTCTTTCTCCGTTCCTGCACAGATAAAATATATAAAATATTTTCACAAATCAACCCAAATGCTATTCCCAATTCAACTCATCTTCAAGGTCTTACGGTCAAAGGTGATAGTTGAAATATCAACACAAAAATTACATAATTACGCTGCATATTTTTTATTATTATTATTATGTCTTTGAAGATCACGGGCCATAAAAATGGCCCGGACTTTTGGAGGGCTTGCGTGGGGCCATGGGGAGGCCAACACGTAGAGGCCCCTTGACAAATTTAATGTAAATATGTGGCGTGACACTGACCGGCGATTATCCCTGTCTACACCATACAATAATGCACCCAAGGACAAGCCCCGGCCAGTGTAGAACTATTGTGGGAAATGAGAAGAGAAAGTACCGGGCTATTGGGGTGAACTGTTAGTGGTACTAGCGGTCTGGGAATATGGGGACTATGGCGTCTGCCCGTCGCAATGTTCGGGGAACATGGAAAAATGGGCAGACGGTGACTCGCCACTCCCTGCATGGGCCCCAAAAAATGCCATAAAAGGCAGGGGCAACATGGGTATGAGTGGCTAAGGGGTGTAGAGAGGTGGGCTGCAGGTTCACCGAAGCTACTTCCGACATTAGGCCATTTATCACTTCCACCCCTGGAGTTTGAGTCTTAGCTTTAGCGATCTCCACTCCGTGCCGGGTGGCTAAGGCAAGCACGGAGGCGGGGGCCTTGTCTTGGCCCCCGAAGTCAGGTACGAGGTGTCGCCACTCACCTAAGGCTTCGCCACAAAGCCCCCCTGCGGATTATTATTATTATTATTAGAATCCCCAACGAAGGTTACACATAACACATTTGTAAAATATACATAACCTTTAAATTTTATTCAATATGCTCCTTCAATTGCTGTAGACCACGACATGCGTAAAAACTAATCATATAAATTAAATTTGTATCATATAATACAATAATACGAATACAAAAAGCAAAACAATATTATATTATATATTTGTGATAGAATAGACAATTACATATATAGATAATAAAACTGCGTTTTAACGGTTTTAAGCGCATGTACCACCTGTTTGGGATCCGATCATCAAAACTATTAAGACCCAAACCCAGCAAAATTCAACTGCCAGACCTCAAGACACTGTGAGCTTTTTTTGCGTGCAACGAAACACAAACCAACTCGACTGATAATTTATTTTATTTTTCCTTCCACCCATTTTAATATTATATATTTTTTTAAGAATTAGGCATGTTTGCTGAAGAGTTTCTTGCGCCGCTTCTTCTCTTCAAGCCATAACATGTTGCGAAGCGGTGGTAAATTAGATTAGGCTCCCATAGAGTAAATAATAACCATAAACAAAATTAAAACTAAATATTTTAAATGAACAAGTTGGCGGTAAGTTAAATAAAACTTTAACAACACTCGTCGACAATTTGTCATCTTTGTCGTCCGTGACCACGGCCACGGAAAAGCAGCCAAACGTCGAAATAACCAAAATCAAATAAATTACCGCTCTTAAAACCGTTAAAACGTAGTTTTATTATGTATACAATTCGCGAAAACTTAAGAAAATATTATATATCGATAAATTACTTTATTAATAAAAACACGTATATGTCAAAGATACACCGATATCATCAGCCTTTATCAAGTTAGACTCTTTAACACCTTTCTCAAAAATATAGTCTTTGTTCCCAAAGAAGGATAAATTGACGCTGTAACAGATAGATCGGCAATTTTTTTTTAATGAACCTGTTGGTTCGATTTATCCTTCCTCATTTATTTATAGTTTTTAAATTCATTGTACAAACTTTACACCTCCCAGCGAATTTTTTTATATTATATATATGTAGATAGAATATATATTTATAGATATTAATTTTAATACAGATGGCAGAACCCTGCCAACTGCGCTAGGCGTAATTACAAATACAAACGCTACTTCTACAAACTTTGCAAAATCGTCTTTCTTTTCACAAATTTGGCAAGTGGAACGGAATTCTGGGCATTTAATTCTCTGGTGAACGTTTCCACCACAGAAAAAGCAGCGTTGCTGCTAGATTAGGAGTGTTGCTCTGCAGACTGATATCTTCGAGCTGATTGAGGTCCATAGCAGAATGCGTAGGTTTGCTTTTGAAATCATTCGAATTATTCTCAGCCATTTCAAGAGATATAGCCTGATTATAAGCCTCTTCTAAACTTATTTATAGGTTTTCCAACAGCCTTTGTCGAATTCTTTGAGAGTGTATACTGGCGATAAAAGCATCACAGACATATTCGTTTCTATATTTTTCGGCAGTGAAAGATTTAAGATTACAGTTGAAGGATAATTGTTGTAAATTTCGCAAGAAATCTCCCACTGTCTCTTCAGGTTTCTGCTTGGCAGAAGTCAACAAGAATCTAGCATGGATTTCATTTCTAGGCTTTAGGTAAATGTTATCTAATTTTTTATAGCTTTCGCCTACTCTTTATTTTCTCTCACGAATGAGTATATATTTGGAGATATTTTATTAAGCAATCATCTTAAGTTGAGTGCTATCGGATACCTGATTATCCTTAGTCACGATTCCAAGATAGTTCTCGAACGTTTCTTTCCAGTGACGGTATATCAAATCTGCGGCTGGAGTACCAGGATCCGTGCCAAACTTTTCTGGTCTAAGTAATCGCGCTAGGGTCATTTTTTTACTGCGTTTTATGAATGAAATAAATTGACATAATATAATAAACGACAAAACCAAGATGCTTTTATTTCATTACAATTTGCAATACGAATAACAATGTCAGAATTACTTATAAGTTATTTCGAAACACATCAATGCAGTATATCTATGAAAGTTACAAAAGAGTTTTGATAGTACACCACATGCACCCACGCACACACGCACGCATTAAAAGTTTAGTTAAGCTGTGAAATCTTTAATTATTATTAATTCATAAACGCGGGAAGCACTCGTAATGCCTCGTACGAGGAAGTGGGCAATTCTTGTGTGAGACGTCATTGCTGTAATATATTTGACAGGCGTTCCCGAGCTCACTTCGCTGAGCGTGAAATATTTTTTGTTTGATTTATTAATCAAACAAAAAATCAAACAATCACATATAGCCTACGTCACTCGGGAATAATGTAGCTTTCTACTGTCGACAACATATAAAGAGATTAATGAAAGTAGGCGAAGCGAAAAATGTTTGTCAGGATCTAGTAAGTGGAGGTACATCCTCTACCTAATGGGAAACAGGCGTAACAATATGTGTTTATGTATCATAGGTTATTTGTTTATTAATTTAACAAAGGCTCACCAAAATTTGTTCACATTTGATCAAGTAAAGTAATGGACTTATGATTAAGGTTTACAATGTGTCGTAGTGACTACTTACAGGTATACACAGCAACTCTCTTTGACTCCAACACTCAATTTTGGCACGTACATAGAGTCTTTAGCCCAAGAGGCGGCCAAAAAGCTGGGTGTACTCACAAAGGTGAGATAGTACTTCAGAGCCAGTCCACACGGCACGTTGCGTCGACGCAACACAAATATTTTGACGCTTAGCCCTGCGTCACCGCAGCGTTACTACGACGCAGTAATAACGTTCCGACATCACAGCCGCGACGCACAATTGCGACAAGCATTTTATGAATACAACGCGTCCGTCTATAGAAAGCATGGATCGGAAAAGACGTCTGGCATTGCTCCTATAACTACAAAAAATGATATGGGGGAATCCTCCCTATCAACACATAAGCAACTGAGCGCTGCCGTTCCGTCGTCACAATGTATACAACGCCGCACGCTGCGTCTCGGGGGCTGCTGTTTCGTCGTGTATGCGTTGCGTCGACGCAGCGCACCGTGTGTACACTATGATTATTAGTATGTAAAACGACGCAGCGACATCGCTGCGTCGACGCAACGGAGGCGCGACGCGCCGTGTGGACTGGCTCTTACGTTGGAACAACTGTTGCACTTATGCCAAGCACGAGTTCGGTCCTGCATGGAGTCCTGTTGTCATCTTTGGGGCGACTCAGCCAAATACCAGTTGGAGGCGTTGGAATCAATTGAGAAAAGGTTATTGGCTGACGATGATCAATAACCATTGGGAATTTTACCTGAATTAAGTAAATACGCCTGTTCCAGTGTAATATATTGAGTATAACCTCTGTACATTATATTACTATATTGGTTGGTCGATTGGAAGCCATAGATCCTGCACTCTAATTAGTTTGTGTACAATATGTAACACAATCCCTGTTGTTCCAAGAACGCGCATATAAATTATGTAGGTGTATAAACAATTAATAATTATATACATTGTGTTTCCTTCGATCGTTTTAATACACACGTGATCTTTGCAGACAAGTATTTTCTTAAGTTTCCGCAACTGGTGCACATAATAAAACTACGTTTAAGCGGTTTTAAACGCGTTTTTTTTTATGTCAGCCACTATTTAGTAGCCATTGACACGGAAGAAAAATGTGGCAAGTTTTAGATTTTAGTAAGTGCAAATATTAATAATATCTTTTAGTATAATTTTAATATTTTACTAATGTATTGTTACGAATTTGTGGGATGTAAATTTAAAATGTCGTTGGAATTATCTAGCACAAAGTTTATTAGAAGTACACAGACTTCATTCACAGTTCTTACAAGTAAAATCGAATACAACAAGTCGAAACCATAAATCCGTCGTCATAAGACAAAAAAAAAGATTTTTTCTGAAAGTACATTCGATCGATCGACCGATGTATCCGCAAAATAGCCCAGCAACGCGCCCACTGGTCTTTGAAGTCCTTAATTTGTAAGCTTTATGGCTTATAAGAATGCGCATGAACTGGAAACAATAGAAAGAAGGATATATGATGTCGAACAATAGATCACTAAAAGGGTAATAAAACGCTTACAAAAGACTGGGCATCACCATGTATGTATTTATTCATAAGATACTGAATAATGTTAGAATAATGCAACATACCAATCTTCTTATAAAACTTCTTGTCTATCCAAAGGTTGTCTGGAAGAAATCGCTAATAGCAGCATTGTTTATTACTGTTAACTGTGCTTATTAGCACAAAAAATATTTATTTATTTACTTCCAATTAAAAAAAAACAAAATTAATTGGAGTACAAAAAACACAGAAACTTAATTACAGTGGGAAAGACAGGAGTCCAAACTAGGTAAACCCTGTGTGAAGTGTGCGAAGACTAGGAGTACCTAGTCTTCGCCTTCCTATTCACCACTATTTCTATAATAACCACCATCAATGAGCAGTAGAATTAAAGAGATGTGCGCATGTGTGTTTGTATGTTTGTATATGTGTGTATGTATATGTGTGTGTGCGTGTATAATTATGATAATAATAATATGATACTACAAATACAGCATAATAATATGTTAGTATTCATGAATTGTTTTATATAAATTCGATTCGAGACTGATAAAGTAGCAATCAAAATCAGCGGTGTACAGTTTTGTACACTTGCTACTGCTATTCTTGGTAGTAGCGGTGGATTCTGGCAGTAGTTGGTGGAGTGCTGGTGGTTTGTATAATGTTTTTTAGGGATTTATTCTTCAACGTAGTGGTGGTTACAATCGTGAGTGACGATTATTGGCAACTAATTGCAATGGCAACTTAATAGCAACTCGAAGCAATTCGGTGGCAACTCGAACAAAAAACATTTGTGGGCGTTATTTATAGTTATTAAAGCAGCCTAAAGTAGGCCACAGAATCAGCGAAAACATAAGGAATTTATGGAAATATGTTTCAGTGTAAATGTTATTACGTCTTGCTATTATTATTACGATAATATTTTTTTTTCTTTCCTTGTATTTTGTGTTTGTCTTAATGAGTATACCTTATTTGTTAGAACTCCGTTAATTCTTCGAAAAGTAATTGTCTAATATACTTTTGTACAAAATTTATTTTAAAAAAACGTGTGCGTCTCGGGACGCCCGACAGTAGTGATAACTTAGCCTGCCTAATGCTGCCGTATGCGTGAGAGAAAGGGAAGCCAGACAGACTGACGCCGTAACGCATTACGTAACGAAGTGGTTTACCCTCCCATAAGAAGCTATCACATTAAAAATAGTTTAAGCTAGTTAAATAAGAAGAAAAACAATTTTTAGCTAGACGTCTTGCTGGGGTTTCTTGCCGCTTCTTAATAGCAATAACACGTTGCGAAGTGGTGTACAAAGAATAGGTCTTAAAAGTAAATTTTAACTTATATGTATGACCTCAAAAAGTTCTCCAGTGCAACTTATTTTAAATAAAAACATTTGAATTTGAATAAATAGTGTAATAATACAAAATAAAACAATATTTATATAATTAAACTAACTCTTGCTCAACTATATACTTCAAAGGCATGAGTCCTAAATAATCAAGCCTCATTTATCTTGGGAAAATTTCGTCGTCGAAAGTTTCCAAGTCGACTTTTGCCAACTTTGTAGAGTGCCTTAACTAAGAATCACTTACCGCCAGAGTTTTAATAGTTTTGTAAAATACAAGTTCTGTTGATTGACTACTTTGTTTTAATGAAATGCTGATAATATGCCGTTGCATTTCTGTCTTTAATTTAGATGTATCAATCAAATTACCACCGAAGCACTGTTTCAATCTAAGCAAGCAATCTGTTTTTAACCGACTTTGAAAAAAGGAGGAGGTTCTCAATTCGTCAAGATCTTTTTTTTTTTGCTTTTTTTTATGTATGTTCGCCGATTACTCCGTGATTTATGATTCGATTTACGTGATTCTTTTTTTGTTCGACGTGGAATAGCTTCCAATTGGTCCCCTAAAAATTTGACATAGTTTGGTGGGCCAAAGTAGTTTTCATTTTATAAAAATTTTCATGAAACAACTAAAAAACTAAAATGTATAAAATAACTTATTTCTTAAGCTATTATTATTAATAAAGTCGGTGCTTAGTAATTTTCAAAATATAGTAATTTTTATGTTTTACTTTGCACCGACTTTAAGATGTTTTAGATAATATATATTAATAATAATAGCTTAAGAAATAAGTTATTTTATACATTTTAGTTTTTTAGTTTTTGAAGTCGGTTTTTTTAAACGAAGTTTTTAAATTTTATTTCTTACTTTTTAGTGTCTAGCTATGTATGGGTGGACCCACGAATGGTGCCGCGCTTCTTAAAAAATATAGGTCCCAAGAAGCGGGAACAAAAAAATGTTCGTAAAATGAAAACTACTGGGCCAAACTATGTCAATTTTTTAGAGGACCACATGGCAGCTATTCCGCGTTGAACAAAAAAAGAAACACGTAAATCGGATCATAAATCACGGAGTTATCGGCGAACATATGGAACGGAGTGAAAATTATTTCCATGAAAAATGTTCATAAAATGAAAACTACTAGGCCAAACTATGTCAAATTTTTAGGGGACCAATTGGAAGCTATTCCGCGTCGAACAAAAAAAGAATCACGTAAATCGGATCATAAATCACGGAGTTATCGGCGAACATACATAAAAAAAGCAAAAAAAAAAAAAAGATCCCGACGAATTGAGAACCTCCTCCTTTTTTCGAAGTCGGTTAAAAATGAATCGCAATGAACAAGTGGGAAAACGAATCGCAACGTACAAGTGGAAAAACTTCAACTGACAAGTGACAAAATTTTAACTTGAAGTTTTACGGCAGGTTTTCAAATTGGACATGTACATTAACAATCTGCCCGTAACATACTATATACTTATACGTATACTTCTATAACCACAGATTTCGCCAAGGCTACATACACTGTTAATTTGACTTGAACTATTATATACTACTATACGAATTCAATGTATTTTTTATACATATTTTTTTTTATATTAGCTTTCGTCGCTTTTTTCTATATAAACTATAAGTGTACGAAATTACATACTCCATCCGTGCAATTTTCGTAAAAAGGAGTACAAAGTTTTTGATTCACGTATTAATATATAGATCTGTCAAGGGGCCTCTACGTGTTGACCTTCCCATGGCAAAAATGACCCGGACTTTTGGAGGGCTTGCGTGGTTCATGCTCTCCAAAAGTTCGGGTCATTTTTATGGCCCGTGGTCTGCAGAGACATATATTTAGAAAGTATAAATTTATTATCTATATGAAGACAATGCAACCTACTCGTTTTCTAAAATTAAAAAAGTTCCATACCTATTCACTGGTCGTAAACTTTCATTCGTAAAACTCTGAATTTAAAATTTAAAAAGTTATTCAAATTCGTGGAACTGTTGCATTTGTTTTAAGTCTGATATTCTAGCAGGTCGCAAAACTCTTGCTCGGTCAATTTTATTAGTATTCATTGTAAAAATATTAGTAAAATTACATTATAATGAGGGAAATAGTTCATATACAGGCTGGTCAGTGCGGGAACCAGATTGGTGCTAAGGTAAGAATGCTTTCAAATTTAAAAGGATCAGCTTACGTCATTCCTAACACACAAAATACACACCGATCATTCATCTCTACTACGAATCATTGTAATCCTAGTGTTAAATCCTGGCTATATGCGGAACATGCACTTCGGAGCACGGGGTTTGATTTTATAGTATTCATTTCCACATCGCACTTTCGACACCCCTAATTCTACACTAATAAACGTGCGAGGAACCACAGGTACTTTTGCCTCGACGATTTTTTTCGCCAGTGTCTAGTCACTTGAAATACACGTACTTTCAGTAGCGAAGATCGAGAATAAGCGCTTAGGGAATCGTTCTTATCTGTGGGTACAGGCATCTTAAAATCTTGTCTTAATGTATATAAATTACGTGTCACGTTGTTTGTCCGCGATGGACCCCTAAACTACTTAACCGATTTGAATCAAATTTGCACACCGTGTGCAGTTTGATCCAACTTGAAAGATGGGATACTTTTTATACCGTTGGAACCGCTAGGTGACGCTGAGATCGGGTTCAAGAATCCTCCTAACCACCGGGAGCGATTTTGGTGATTATGTTTTTCTGTGTTTGAGTGGGTCCCCGGATGATTAAAATCCATAATTGGAACCGGTAGGTGGCGCTAGGATCGGGAGATTTTATTTCAGAGCAGGACAACGTCTGCCGGGGCCGCTAGTAACTTATGAAGCGGACTATATAATGGAATTCTATTCAATTCTTGAAGAATAGAGTAGTGATGTCATATGATCCTGTGTTAGTGATCTTTGGAGGCAGATGTTGCGATGGGTCTAAAGCGTTATTTGTATTCATTCAAAAGCCTTTATGTAATCTAAACGTCTTTAGGGCAATCGTCAGCATATTCATAGATTCCATCACTTGCATTATATATATGAAGTATTCGTGGCAATGACTTTGTGTACCTTTTGCAGTTCTGGGAGGTCATATCTGATGAACACGGTATCGATCCAACTGGCACCTACCATGGAGACTCAGATCTTCAGCTGGAACGTATCAACGTCTATTATAATGAAGCGACGGGAGGGAAGTATGTGCCCAGGGCTGTCTTAGTTGACCTTGAGCCTGGAACAATGGACTCTGTACGCTCAGGTCCCTTCGGTCAGATCTTCCGACCTGATAACTTCGTTTTTGGTCAGTCGGGCGCTGGTAATAACTGGGCGAAAGGACACTATACTGAAGGTGCTGAACTGGTAGACTCTGTTCTGGATGTGGTAAGGAAAGAAGCTGAAGGTTGTGACTGTCTTCAAGGATTTCAATTAACTCACTCGCTTGGTGGAGGCACTGGGGCTGGTCTAGGAACTTTGTTAATCTCGAAGATTCGAGAAGAGTACCCTGACCGTATTATGAATACCTTCAGCGTTGTTCCTTCTCCTAAAGTATCCGATACAGTGGTAGAACCCTACAATGCAACGCTTTCTGTGCACCAGTTGGTAGAAAATACTGACGAATCTTATTGTATTGATAATGAAGCTTTATACGATATTTGCTTCCGAACCCTGAAGCTAACAACTCCAACGTATGGCGACTTGAACCATTTAGTCTCTGCCACCATGTCAGGAGTGACAACTTGCTTACGCTTCCCTGGCCAATTAAACGCAGACTTGAGAAAGTTAGCCGTGAATATGGTACCATTCCCTCGGTTACATTTCTTCATACCAGGTTTCGCACCACTTACCTCTCGTGGGAGTCAGCAGTACCGAGCATTAACTGTCCCTGAACTAACTCAGCAAATGTTTGACGCTAAAAACATGATGGCTGCTTGTGACCCTCGTCACGGCAGATATTTGACAGTTGCAGCAGTATTCAGAGGCCGCATGTCTATGAAAGAAGTAGATGAGCAAATGATGAATATTCAGAATAAGAACTCGTCGTATTTTGTGGAGTGGATTCCTAATAATGTGAAAACTGCTGTTTGTGACATTCCTCCTCGAGGTTTGAAGATGTCTGCTACTTTTATAGGAAATTCGACAGCTATCCAGGAGTTGTTTAAGCGGATTTCGGAGCAGTTTACAGCAATGTTCAGGCGTAAGGCGTTCTTGCACTGGTACACTGGTGAGGGTATGGATGAAATGGAGTTTACTGAGGCTGAGAGCAATATGAACGACCTGGTGTCGGAATATCAGCAGTACCAGGACGCCACAGCTGAGGAGGAAGGCGAATTCGACGAGGAGGAAGAGGGTGGCGACGAAGGAGACTAAACTAATGCTTTTTGTTAATGTTGTTGTTTGTTTGTTTGTTGTTTTTGTTGTTTTCTTGTTGATTTACATTATATTAACTTTCTATTTTTTAACTAGGATTTTATTTCTCTTTATAAGCCTGGCCTTGCATATGTCTAGCGCACATTACGATTTATCGATACCGGACTGCTGAAAAAAGATCAGTTCGATATTGACAATCTTTACGCAAAGCAAAGGCTTTTAGACTATTTACTTATGCAAGCAAAATTACCCCTGGGTTACATTACGCCCACTTGCTGCCGTGGAAATTATCAGATACTATAAACAAATAAAATGAAAATAACAGTACTAATAATTTTATACGGTAAATAACTTATTTCTAAAGCTATTAAATATTAATATATATTATCTAAAACATCTTAAATTCGGTGCTTAGTAATTTTCAAAATATAGTAATTTTTATGTTTTGCTTTGCACCGACTTCAAGATGTTTTAAATAATATATATTAATATTTAATAGCTTTAGAAATAAGTTATTTTATACATTTTAGTTTTTTAGTTTTTGAAGTCGGTTTTTTTAAACGAAGTTTTAATTTTTTATTTGTTACTTTTTAGTGTCTAGCTATGTATGGGTGGACATACGAATGGTGCCGCGCTTCTTAAAAAATATAGGTCCCAAGAACCGGGAACAAAAAAATGATCGTAAAATGAAAACTACTGGGCCAAACTATGTCAAATTTTTAGGGGACCACATGGCAGCTATTCCGCGTCGAACAAAAAAAGAATAACGTAAATCGAATCAGAAATCTCAGAGTAATCGGTGTACATATGGAACGGAGTGAAAATTATTTTCATGAAAAATGTTCATAAAATGAAAAATGCTGGGCCAAACTATGTCAAATTTTTAGGGGACCACATGGCAGCTATTCCGCGTCGAACAAAAAAAGAATCGCGTAAATCGAATCAAATCAAATCAAATCAAACGGCCCACTTGATGGAAAGCGGTTACCGTTGCCTATAGGGAGGCTGGAACCTGGTCACTAATGCCAGAACACAACTCAAGGTTGTTATAGCTACATACTTTAGACCAGGGGTGGTAGCCATCCAGTCGGGCAAATGCCCTACCATCTGGCTGTGGGTTGTTTTGTCGCCTCTTACGATAGGCCGCCCCAACGCAGGAAATTGTATACTTTCTCTGGTTCCGGCACGGATGATGATGATGATGAATGATGATTGTAAATTAAATAAATTTATAAAAACTTGAACAATTCAATATCATTAAAAACCGTTATGTCCTTGGAGTTCTGTGCCTTTGTACTAAATTTAATAGAATTGGTTGAAACTTATTTAACTGATTAGAACGATGGTTTTTGACATTGAATTTTAGTTTGTTTGTTAGTAGTCCATTACTTTGGTTGATTCATCTAAATTTCAAGACAGGCGTGAACCGTCTTATACTGGCTTAACATACTGAGTTTAAACACATTTTTTTTTAAATTGTCGACAGCCAATGACATACTTCGTATATTCCCAAAGTAAGCTAATTACGCTTGTATTATGGATTGTATACAAGGGAATACTCTGGGGCCGATCCCAGATACCCACAACATAGTAAGTAAAGAAAACTTGGTTTATGAAATTTTGCATGCTAGGAATCAAACTTTCTGCGTTCGATTGAGCTAGTTCCGCAAAAGCTGAGTCCGCTCAACCACAAACAAACTCCAAAGTATATCTATAATATTCTTATATGCCGACAAAGTGGATGCACACCTGGTTTTATTACTTGACTTCTTTTGTTTATTTTATGTTTAAAATTTGTTATTAAGAAAAACATACTTATTTTATGGCAGTCATTAGACAGGTGTGTCGAACTAATTATTCGATATGATTGTTTTGCGTCAAGACATATTGTATTTGCACAGGATAAAAGGAATGCCCGAACAGAGGGATGAGTGAGTCAAGCGAGGATTACGATACGAGCAAGACGTTCATGCGATCACCTATATAGTGACGGATTTTGCGCGTGTTATTGAATCGTGCAGTTTGTACTGGTTGCGTCCAGTTATATTTGTACCTGTGTTATACGTGTTTGTATAGTTCTAATAAACTCTATAGTAGTTCCAATGGCATTTTAATTCGAGTCCCACGCTCGTAACAATATTATATCCATCCCTATCCTTTTCCGTCTATTCTATCCTATAGGCAGGCAATGCAGACTACTCTAACCACTTTCCATAAGCTAGACATGTGACCATAAGATAGACAATGAAAGAGACTTATACTTAAAAATATAAGCAACATGGTACAGATCTGGTCGAAGTTTCCATCAGCAGACTATTGTTTCTAATCCGGCCGTAGCTTTACTACTTTCCGGCTCATTAACGATAACGCAAGTACTAACTTCCACTCGGTGAACTGTATTTTAGTCTATGAACTACATATTTATATTTGTGTTCAGAATTGTTTTCATCCACGTTCTTTGGAATAAAAATGTGTTATACCCTTTTTAACCGACTTTGAAAAAAGGAGGAGGTTCTCAATTCGTCGGGATCTTTTTTTTTTGGTTGCTTTTTTTTATGTATGTTCGCCGATAACTCCGTGATTTGTGATCCGATTTACGTGATTCTTTTTTGTTCGACGCGGAATAGCTTCCAATTGGTCCTCTAAAACTTTTACATAGTTTGGCCCAGTAGTTTTCATTTTATGAACATTTTTCATGAAAATAATTTTCACTCCGTTCCATATGTACACCGATTACTCTGAGATTTATGATTCGATTTACGTGATTCTTTTTTTGTTCGACGTGGAATAGCTGCCATGTGGTCCCCTAAAAATTTGACATAGTTTGGCCCAGTAGTTTTCATTTTATGAACATTTTTCATGAAAATAATTTTCACTCCGTTCCATATGTACACCGATTACTCTGAGATTTATGATTCGATTTACGTGATTCTTTTTTTTGTTCGACGCGGAATAGCTGCCATGTGGTCCCCTAAAAATTTGACATAGTTTGGCCCAGTAGTTTTCATTTTATGAACATTTTTCATGAAAATAATTTTCACTCCGTTCCATATGTACACCGATTACTCTGAGATTTATGATTCGATTTACGTGATTCTTTTTTTTGTTCGACGCGGAATAGCTGCCATGTGGTCCCCTAAAAATTTGACATAGTTTGGCCCAGTAGTTTTCATTTTACGATCATTTTTTTGTTCCCGGTTCTTGGGACCTATATTTTTTAAGAAGCGCGGCACCATTCGTAAGTCCACCCATACAACAAAAAAAATTTAAAAACTTCGTTTAAATAAACCGACTTCAAAAACTAAAAAACTAAAATGTATAAAATAACTTATTTCTAAAGCTATTAAATATTAATATATATTATCTAAAACATCTTGAAGTCGGTGCAAAGCAAAACATAAAAATTACTATATTTTGAAAATTACTAAGCACCGACTTTAAGATGTTTTAGATAATATATATTAATAATAATAGCTTAAGAAATAAGTTATTTTATACATTTTAGTTTTTTCGTTTTTGAAGTCGGTTTATTTGAACGAAGTTTTTAAATTTTACTATCAATAGGTACGTGCAGGTTATACTAGATCGCTATGTCAATTTCTTGTGATTTTTTGGTTACCAACACCTGGCAACCAGACCTAGTGGCATCAGGTGATTGATGTCATTTGCAATCCGAAAATGATGGTTAAACTAGAATATCAGGTCTATAAATCCAAAGAAGAAAGCAAGAAAGACTTTATTTGAAGAAATAGCGACGTAATTACATTCCTTACACAATATTATACACAGAGCATACTTTGTAAATTTGTACGCCACATTTTCAGCAAACAAGGTTTGTTTTCAGCATATTGCTGTGGCGGAGTTATATCCGACACAATGCTGAATCCATGAATGAATCAAAATTACATGTCAAACGCTGAATCCATGGACGTGTAATTTTATGTAGCAGCGAAATGAGGCCCGTACTTGAGCGACATAAGCAAGAACTGCGTGTCAGGGAGACAAAGATGCTACGATAGATGTGTAGAGTCACGAGGAAAGAGCCCATCAGGCACTCCCGCACCGCGGCTCTCTTTATATTCGGGACACAGAAGACAAATTGCAAGATAATCGCCTACGCTGAAACGGCCACGTTTTATGTCGCCTAGCTAACTACGTGGAGAAGAAATGTAAACCATATCACCTCCAGGTCCTGATTTAAGGGATAGATCTAATAAATGCTCGTTCGACGTTGTGAAGGGTGATATTATGTGTACCAATGCTCTTAGAACAAGGGATGCTAAAAGTACTTGGATGTTGATGATTTTAGCTGGCAACCAGGTTGAAGATCCACCTAATTAAATGGAATAGGGAAAGCCACTGCGGGATGTTCCCTCCAACTCGATATTGTATGCGGAATAAATGTTCTATAGAACCCCTGTGTACTTGATTAGTGTGAGAACTCAAGGAAATGACGGTGAACATTACCTTAATGACGAGCAGTGCTATGATGAAAGTGTTCTTTGGAACACTCTCGTCGGCAGTGATTCTCGAAGCCATCTGGTAATATGGGAGACTATACAAACGTGGGTCTGGTAAGCAGCTGCCCCGACCCATTCATATTTGCGCGCACTACGCTATGTGCTGCTTGACTTGTGCTTTGTACATGTCGTTGCCGCGGAGTGAGCTCCTGCTTGGACCGGCACGTCATGTTTTTTGGAGGCAAGTTATTTCTTGCCTTCCAGATTTATTTTCATAAATGTTGTATTTAAAAAATACTACATGAATATTACCATCTAATCTAACAGGACTAATAAGTAATTTATATATAACCTAAATTAACTAGTAGTCTAACTAAGAAAGTGCCCAGTAGCACTTTTCTTGTTGTATCTGTTAAGGGGAAGACACTTTGTTCATGTGTTCTTTATTAAGCTAGCACAGTACTTTACAGTTTAGTTTTGTTTATAGCACTAGTTCAAACGGATTTATCATTTGAGTTTTCTCATCATATTCGTGTTGTCAAGGACCTGGATCGCCTCGACGTTCATATGATGATGAAGCCGATGCTCGTGAGTTAATAGTTGTCTAATAATACATACATACATACATAACATAACGCCAGGTCCCTTGCGGGGTAGGCACGAACAACAGAGCGCCATTTAGGCTTATTCTTACACACCTCACTTGCTTCTTTGATATTCATAGCTCTTGTCATGCACGCTCGTCTTTTTTTAAGGCTCCTGACATAACCTTCTGCTAGTACACGATCAATTTGACCATGGAAGGTGTGTCGTGGCCTTCCGCGACTTCTGCATCCATCCACTTTTGCATTGTATATCTGTTTAGTCATTCTTTCATCATACATTCTTTCCACATGCCCGAACCACCGGAGCATTCCTTTCCTTACCTTCACCCCGACACTCTCTTTCAAACCAACTCTCTTTCTTACTTCGGTATTACGAACGCGGTCTGCGAGTGTCACTCCGCAGATTTTGCGTAGTGCTCGCATCTCGAAGGCGTTTACTCTACTTTCATGCTCTCTGTTCCATACCCAATACTTTCTAATAATACATACATACATACATAACTTCACGCCAGGTCCCTTGCGGGGTAGGCACGAACAACAGAGCGCCATACAGGCTTATTCTTACACACCTCACTTGCTTCTTTGACATTCATAGCTCTTGTCATGCACGCTCGTCTGTTCTTAAGGCTCCTGACATCACCTTCTGCTAATACACGATCAATTTGATCATGGAAGGTGTGTCGTGGCCTTCCGCGACTTCGGCATCCATCCACTTTTGCATTGTATATCTGTTTAGTCATTCTTTCATCATACATTCTTTCCACATGCCCGAACCACCGGAGCATTCCTTTCCTTACCTTCACCCCGACACTCTCTTTCAAACCAACTCTCTTTCTTACTTCGGTATTACGAACGCGGTCCGCGAGTGTCAGTCCGCAGATTTTGCGTAGTGCTCGCATCTCGAAGGAGTTTACTCTACTTTCATGCTCTCTGTTCCATACCCAATACTTTCTAATAATACATACATACATACATAACTTCACGCCAGGTCCCTTGCGGGGTAGGCACGAACAACAGAGCGCCATACAGGCTTATTCTTACACACCTCACTTGCTTCTTTGACATTCATAGCTCTTGTCATGCACGCTCGTCTGTTCTTAAGGCTCCTGACATCACCTTCTGCTAATACACGATCAATTTGATCATGGAAGGTGTGTCGTGGCCTTCCGCGACTTCGGCATCCATCCACTTTTGCATTGTATATCTGTTTAGTCATTCTTTCATCATACATTCTTTCCACATGCCCGAACCACCGGAGCATTCCTTTCCTTACCTTCACCCCGACACTCTCTTTCAAACCAACTCTCTTTCTTACTTCGGTATTACGAACGCGGTCCGCGAGTGTCAGTCCGCAGATTTTGCGTAGTGCTCGCATCTCGACGGCGTTTACTCTACTTTCATGCTCTCTGTTCCATACCCAATACTTTCTAATAATACTGGTGATAAAGTCCACTTCACACACATCAGCCAGATGATTATGGCCAAGGCTGTTCTTTGGAACTGTGGTGGACGAACAAAGAGGTGTTATACCTTAAAAGAACCCTCCATTGTGTTTTGACTGGTTATATCCAGATTTTGTACTTTGCCTTGACCAACAAGGTCAGTCGATTTGCGTCGGAACAATATGACTTTTCCTTCCACATTATGGGCGTTAGTATTACGTCTCGTGCACGTCGTTTTCCAGACCATAAAGCCTCATATCATCCTTCAAACAATTCTGGATATATTTATATTCTTCATCCATTTTAATATAGTTACATGCGTCAGATAACTAAGTGTTTGCTTAATCTTCAAGGTGGGTGGTGTGCACAAAAAAAATACATAAACACCAAGCACAAAACTTGTGTTACATAGTTTTTGTTTTGTTTTTGTTATTGGGGTTATCTTATAAATAAAAATCAATGTTTGTATTTGTTCTCGATGCGCTCCTAAACCATTGATCAGATTCTGATGACCCTTTAGTATGGTATTCTGAGGATGTTCGCAAGGGTTTCTGGTCCGAAAATCTTTATATATAAATTTCTTCTGTTCGTGTGTATGTCACTAAACTCTTCCTAAACGATTGAATCAATTTTTTTGTGTGTGTTCAAGCGAATCCCAGGATCAGGTTCATAATTAGACTGTGGCGCCGCTGAACTCCTAATCAGTGGGATCGATTGTGTTTTTTTTTTGTGTATTTTCAAGTTGGTTAGTGAATGATTTACTTTAACTATTGGTCCCGGTAGATGCGCTGTTCTTTTTTTATTTTTTTAAGGGCACGACAACGTTTGCCGGGCACAGCTATTAAATTGTATAAAATATTGTATGCATACAACAAGAGCTCATATTTAAATACAATTCTCACCTTTGTTTATGCTCAGCTAAATAACATTTGGAGATACATTGATTATTTATTTATAATGGTTGCTCACTTTAATTCAAAATGATTTTATAATGTTACTTATACAAAATGTTAATGTCGAATGCACCCGGGAGTGGTGGAGTGGTGTATAGGTACTTGTTAGAATTTATTTACAATATATATAATAAAGAGTATCAAACCGAATACAGATTTGTCATTAATAAATACTGTAGTAATGCGCAAGCGAGACAGCAAACTACATTTAGGTAGGTCTTAACAAATTATCACCGCACTGTTTATGAAGCAACAAAATCTCTTCATTGGATTGTGACGTCAATGCATAGTTCGCATTCTCGGAGCGTTCTTAACTACTCAGAAGGTATAAGGTATTTTTAGGTTATGTACTGTGATATTGATTGGCGATTTGTCGAATTTATTGCTGAGTTATTAAATGGTTCAGACTAACGAGATTGCGCTTAAAATAAAACGGTAACAAGAAACATACTTATGAGTATTTTACAGCGAAAAGCGGCTTGACATTTTCACTATTATTGATTTAATTTTCTTACAAATTCTTTAATATTGTGCTTCTTTGTGAATTATAAAGTATACTATTGTTACGTGTTGCGGGATTTGATTTAAATACCGTTTCAAAAATCACAATACACTTTATTACAATAAGTCCAAATCGTAAGTATTGTATCATAATAATATAAAACACGCACTCTGTCGTGTTGAGATTCCCGTTACGAACGTACACTTAAAAATTTCTCGATGGCAGTTGAAACTCGACTAACTCTGTTTCTATGGACTGACTAAATTCGTAAAATATATATGAACCTCCAATAGACATGCATATACTATTTAACTAACTAACTAAGTCCATTGGCTCAGCGACCCAAAGTGAGTCTTGGCCTCCGAAACGAGAGCACGCCATTTTCCTCTAGCCTGCGCAGTGTCTTGCCAATTTTGGGCTTGTAGTGCAGTCAAGTCAACTTCCACTCTATCCTTCCAGCGATACTTAGGACGACCAACCGGTCGCCGACCGACTGTTCGCCCCAAGTATGCTTTCGTCACTCCCAGATCCTGCTCCATTCGCTCTACATGACCGATATACTATCTACTGGAATTTTTAACGTGCAAAGCTTTAATGCAAAACCATAATGAGTAAAAAGAAAATGCAACAAAAATGAGTAATAGAACTATTTAAAATGTCTGGAAGGTCGACCATAAATACAAATAAATTATTAATTAACAATAGTAGAGTACATTTCGATGCTTAGAAAATGAGCACAAACAAGTTACAATAAACAATTAAGACAACCATTAAACAAGAATTATAGATAATTTAAACACACAAAGGTAATAAAACACGATGTCGGCTACTTACTATAGCTTCTCAGATAACGTCAGTCGCAGCCATATATAAACTTATTAGCGAGCCCGGCAGACGTTGTCTTTCTCTGACAAAATGTAAATCTGGAACTAAAATCGTAGAACACGATTCTAGCGCTATCTTGCTGATCCAATTTTGAATCTAAACAAAAATCTAAAAAAATCCATCAAGAAAAATTCATTGACGTAGAAACAAACATCGATAGTAAAACATTTGGTCGGCTACATAGTAGCTTCTCAGATAACACCAGTCATAGTATAATATTGTTACGAATCGCGAGACTCGAATTAAAATGCCGCTAGAATTACTATAGACTTTATTAGAACTATACAAACATGTATAACACAGGTACAAATATAACCAAACACACCAAGTCCAAACGTAATGCAGAAGGTCATTATTCAATAAAACGCGCAAAGCCCGTCACTTATTAGATTCCCAATTGTAGTACCACATGTCTCGCTTCCTTGGTTGCTTTATACTGCACAGATGCAAATGTCCGCCTGGCTGCGTGGACCGAATTTGCTAGAATCAGATTGTACTTTAAATCCATAACATCTGGCTAATAATCCCAATACAACAATAGGCCGCATGCCAAATAATTTAAATGTTATTAGTTCAAATGCCGACGGGTAATAAATGTGCTTTGTTTCAGATATTTGCCAGGTGGTAGGGCATTTGCCCGACTGGATGGCTACCACCCCTGGTCTAGAGTATGCCGCCATAACAACCTTCAGTTCCGGCATTAGTGACCAGGTTCCAGTTTGCCTTAAGAGAACAGTAGCGCATTTGTAGTACCTTTGGTATTGCAAATGTCCATAGGCGATGTTAACCGCTTTCAATCATGTGGGCCGTCTGCCTGTCTTCTGAACTCGTGCAATAAAAAACATACATACATACATAACTTCACGCCAGGTCCCTTGCGAGGTAGGCATGAACAACAGAGCGCCATTTAGGCTTATTCTTACACACCTCACTTGCTTCTCTGACATTCATAGCTCTTGTCATGCACGCTCGTCTGTTCTTAAGGCTCCTGACATCACCTTCTGCTAGTACACGATCAATTTTCAATAAAAAAAAAAACAAAAAAACCAACTGAATTAGACTATAAATAAACGAATTTTCTTTAGATTTCTTGTCTAGTTGGTCTTGGGCCGTTTTTGATGCGGTTTTTGCTGATCGACAGCTAATTCTTAGACTTAAAATCTGCGCAACTTTTTGTTCCGGGAATCCCGCGGGAATTTTCCCGGGAGCGGTTTGAAGTTGTTCGGATGCATAAAAATTAGCTTATTCCGACTCAGTTTCCACTAAAACGATAACTTACATTTTTTTTAAAATTTTACGATACTTTGTATCCCGGGAATCCCGCGGGGATTTCAAGTTATGTTATGTATACATATGCGTATAGGTATGTGTATGTATATACAGTTATATTGCTTTTGTAATAATATGCAGTCTATACATATCATCATTATTTATAAACAGTACCACGGTCAGTTTTAAAAATCTATTAATCCTTACCAAGGGTTTCCTGGAAGAGAACGCTTTTAAGGAATAAGGCCGCCCGTTGTACTACCTGTAGACACAGGAACGAAGCATATCCAAAAATGAGAGGATTTTTCTCGTATAAATTCGATTTTAACTATCCCACGGAAACTCTTTAATTTTTCGGGATCAAATGTATCCTATAGGTTAACCAGGGATATAAGCTATCACCACACAAAATTTCATGTAAATCGGTCCAGTCGTTTCGGAGATTAGCGGGTACAAACAGCAAAACAAAAAATTAGAATAAAATCTAAATTAGTTCTATTTCACTTCTTACATCTCTCTTCTTTTTTTATTGTACAGAAATTCGACCTCTACCGTTTTATTATATGTATAGACTCGTTTTTACAATAAATCGTTACGCTGGTGAATTTTGAACGTATAGAATGAAGTATGAAGTGACTTGAAGTTTGTAAAGTGACGTTTCATCTGTCACTGCCAATGTGACGTTTACGTATGTTGTGAATGTCGTTGTTGTTGTCGATGACAACTATCCAAAAGCCAAAGGTGTTGGAGCCATAACCGAAATTGGCGTACTGTGTCTGAATACTACCTTTGTATTTTTCTACTTCTCTTTATCTATGCTTTGGTGTACAATAAAGAGACCACTTACTTACCTACCTTAAATTCTTGTAGTTATTATTAAAATGTATTTGATAGTGCTTCACAGGAGTACGTTTTATATTATGAATTATGGTGGCATAAAAAGACTTACATTCCACTCATATTTTTACGCCTGTATTTTAGGGCTTTTGTATGAAACTCTAAAAACTTTTTTGTT
Source organism: Dendrolimus pini (assembly GCA_949752895.1). Classification (NCBI taxonomy): domain Eukaryota; kingdom Metazoa; phylum Arthropoda; class Insecta; order Lepidoptera; family Lasiocampidae; genus Dendrolimus; species Dendrolimus pini. Next base: position 21,667,219 of record OX457136.1, read on the forward strand.
TAATTCAAATGAAAAATACTTATCTTCTGCGTCGTTAAAAAGGCGTTTCTTTGACGACAGAATGAAGTATCAAATATCAACGCGCCACTCAGCCGAATACCAAATATATTTTGCTTGCATTATATAGTTTGCCAAAGAAAGCAAAGCTTTATGTTTTAAGATATTAGACTTACATTTCCCTATAACATTTTTTACAATCTTGGGAATCGCGTTTAAGTGTTATCTTATACTTTGTTCTTACGAGCATTTGTTATTTTTCTTGTATCAAGATATGAAGTTAAAAATGTTTTTGGGAAATGTTACTAAAGTAATAGATTTGTGTGAAAAGCGTTTCAGAATGTTTTCTTATATTTAGGACTAAAAGTACCTAATATTCTATAAAATGATCATTTTTTTTTTTACTTATACTTCTTTAGGCGCTTTAGGGAAAAATGATGAGAGTAAATTTTTACGATGCGCGCGTACACCGTCACACGAAAAAGCTACACCTTGAAGTTAGCTATAGTCAACATTTTAGTTTTTCTATTGTTAGTGTCATTTTTTCTACAAACGTAGAATAAGGCAAAAGATAAAATTTTTGAAAAGATTTTTATCTTGATACGCCAAAGAAGTATAACTTGTAACGCGTGTACATAAGTACACACACACACACACACAATTTTTTAAAAGGAAGTAAAGCCTTATTCACAATATTGTTACAACCTGAATGCCGACAAAAGACAAACTCACACCTGCATTGTACACACCTTTATTAACCTTTCGGTATTTGGACTTCTTTTATTTACTTTGTGTTTAAAATTTGTGGTTAGAAAAAAAGACCATTGTGTATTGTAATCTTTTATTTCTATTGGCCAGGTGTGATTCTAAGAAATTCAGTTCGGCCGAGAAGGCATTTGTACAGTATAAAGCAATGCTCCAACGGAGAGATGAGGCAGTCTAGCGATAGCTACAAGCAAAGCAAGACGTTAGTGACGGACTTTGCACGTGTGATTGAATCGTGCATTACGTTTGGACTGGTTGTTATATCTGTACCTGTGTTATACGTGTTTGTATAGTTCTAATAAAGTCTATAATATGTGGCGAATGATGGTAGAACCATCTAGTTAGTTTTAGAACTTTTAGAAACAACCAGAACAATCTAGAAGTAATAGACAAGGACGGATATATTTAGAAAGAGATAGACGATAAACAAAAGAAAGAGATAGATAGTTGTTAAAAAGGGATAGACGATGACCGAAAGAAAGAGATAGATAGATGTTAGAAAGGGATAGATGTATAAACGAAAGTTCCCGAACAGAAGGTTCGGGAAGGAAGAGACAGAGATAGATAGATGGGTTCTAGAAAATTCTTCCGGGTATATAAACAGCGTAAGCCTACCGGGCAGTTTAAAGTTGAGTTCAGTACAAGACGGTGAAACGACAAGTGCGATACTAAAGAGTTATTAGAGAACCATAGAGGACAGAGACGAACTAAGTGGTGAATTTAGTGACAAGTTTTTTTTAATTTTTTTTTTATTGCCTGAAGCAGGCAAACAGGCGGACGGCCCACTTGATGAAAGGTGGTTACCGTCGCCTATGGACGTTTGCAACACCAGGGGCGTTGCCAACGCGTTGCCGGCCTCTAAGAAATTTTATAATGCCTTTCTTGAACGACCCCGTGTCGTAGCGCAGAGGGAAAACCTCGGCGGGAAGTTCTCTCCAGATCATTGTTGTACGCGGTATAAACGTTCTAGAGAACCGTTGCGTAGTTGAGCGTGGGAGCTCCAGGAAATGGGAGTGAACATCCTGTCGATGGCGAGCGGTGCGGTTGTAAAAATTAGGTGTTGGCACCAGATCAAACAGTTCCTCGGAACACTCTCCGTTGTACAGGCGGTAGAATACGCAGAGGGACGCAAAGTCTCTCCGAAGGCTAAGCGATTCTAAGCCGCCTGTTAGTATGGGATCGTCGACTATACGAACGGCGCGACGTTGGATGGAGTCAAGGGGGTCGGTCTGGTAAGCGGGTGCTCCAGACCATAGCTGTGAGCAGTATTCCATATGCGGCCTAACTTGTGCTTTGTAAAGCACAAGTCTTTGCCGCGGGGTGAAATACTGCTTAGACCGGTTTAGCACACCAAGCTTGGTGTGTTTGGTTGAAAGATACGCGAAGGAGGTGTGCAGCGTAGTTCAAGAGAGGAACCAGAAGCGAGCTACACGCGATAATATTGGAGGTGGTCCGCGCAATATCGGCGACGGTATTGAGGGTGTGACAACTTATCGTCGGGACTGTGCATCGTTGGTCGTGCGTATAGGGGCAACTCTGTAGATAGGCACTACGTGCGGCTGAGTAAGTCAATAAAAGCATTTAAATTGAAAACTGGTGTTTTCTTCCAATCCATAAATGCGTACCCCCCGCTCGTACGTAACAATAATTCCAACGGCATTTTAATTCGAGTCCTACAACTCGTAATAATTTTATCTTTGAAGAAACGGAGAAAGAATACAATTTCCTGCGGCCGGGCGGCCTGTCTTAAGAGGTGACAAAACAACCTACAGCCAGGTGGTAGAGCATTTGCCCGACTGGATCGCTACCACCCCTGGTCTAAAGTATGTCACCATAACAACCTTGGGTTGTGTTCCGGCATTAGTGACTAGGTTCCAGTCTCCCTTAAGAGAGCAGCAGCGCATTTGTAGCACCTTTGGTATTGCAAATGTCCATAGGCGATGATAACCGCTTTCCATCAAGTGGGCCGTCTGCCTGTCTGCTGAACTAAAAAAAAAAAAAGTTACCAGTGGTCGCCCATTGGTCGAAATTCGACCATAATTAATGTAAATTATAAGTTTGAACAATATTAAGGTACTCTTGTCAAAGACTATACTTCTATAATCACAGATTTCGCCAAGGCTAAACTGTTAATCTGACTTTAACAATGAACAAAAGAGTACATATGCGTGTGTATGCCAATTACATCGTAGTGTGTGTAATGTTTTTTTTTCAATTTAATGTATTTTTTCTACATAATTTAAAAAAAAAAAAACATTCTGCACTCTTTCTCTATATAAACTAAATGTGTGCGAAATTTCATACTCCTCCGTTCGCGCAATTTTCGTAAAAAGGGGTAAAAAGTTTTTGCTTCACGTATAACGATGAGAGGTTTATTGTCTTGTTGAAATAAATAAACGCGAGGGTCTATGTCAAGACCGTATTAAACATTTTAGGTCTAGATCGATAGAAAATACCCCACATATTAAATACACGACCATCTTTCGAAAATTTTGGAACTTTTTGTAATATACATCGTAAAAAAATCAAATTATTTCTCAAAATAACCGGACTAATGTATATATAATCTACATGTTTTCATTCATTATACATTGTATGTCCGTGAAGACAACGAGCCATAAAAATGGTCCGGACTTTTGGAGTGCTTGCGTAAGGCTATGGGAAGGCCAACACATAGAGGCCCCTTGACCAATTTGATGTAAATGTGGCGAAACATTGACAGGCGATTATCCCTGTCTACACCATATAATAATGCACCCAAGGACTAACTCCGGTCTGTGTGACTATTGTAGAAGATGAGAATTAAAAATACCGGGCTATTGGGATGAACTGTTAGTTAACTCCCTACATGGGCCCCAAAAGAATGCCTTGTAAATTGGCGAGGGACAACATGGGTATGAGTGGCTAAGGAGTATCGAGAGTTGGGCTGCAAGTTTACCAAAGCTACTTCAGACGTTATGCCATATAACACATACACCCTTGGAGCTTGAGTCTTAGCACTAGCATCTCCACTCCGTGCCCGCTGGCTAAGGTAACCACGGAAGCAGGGGCCTTGATTTGGCCCCCCAGAGTAGGATACTAGGTGCCGCTACTCACCACAAAGCCCCCTGCGGGGCTAGTATAGTTTAGTATCAAATTATTATTGTCATAATTATATATACACAGCCACACACATAGTGCTCATTGGTGCCGGTTATTATAGAAATAGTGGTTAATAGGAAGGCGAGGGCAAGGAGAAGCATCACACAGGGTTTACGTAGTGTCCTGTCTTTTCCACTTTAATTAAATTTATCTGTTTTTTGTCCTCTATTTATTTTGATTTTCTTTTTATTAAAATCAATTTACCTGCTGGGGGGCTGTGGGTTTATCGATTACAATTATTATTATCGAGGAATAAAGAATTGATTTCTGCAAGAATACAATTCACAGTCAGGTGGTAGAGTGTTTGCCCAACTGAATGACTACCAATCCTGGTCCAGAGTATACTGCCAAACAACCTTGAGTTGTGTTGCTTTCCGGGATCAGTGGCTAAGATACAGTCATCCATTCAAGGCGGGGCAGCACATTGTTAGCGTCTATGGCTTAAAAATCATCTGCAGGCGACGATAACCACTCTCCATCAGGTGCTCTATGGGCTTCTCTTCCGTGTCTGCTTTACTCCAGAATTTTTTTTCAATACAAAGTTTAATTAAGTTTAAGTCAATAATTTTTTCTTTCTTTGTAAGTTATGGTAAAATAAACCTATTTCCGAAAGGTCTTGAAAGCGATTTAATTATTGTTTCCTAGTTCATGAGAAAGATTGATCGCATCGACGCCTAACTTGAGTACTTTTCCGAAACCAACCCGGGAAATAGGTCAATAGAATTCCAAAGGTTCCCTCCGCAAACAAGAATGGCGCGCAATAAAAAGTTATTACACTATTCTACTATTCAGAATGTTGAATGGTGAAAACATTACCTCATTCATACTATATATAGTAACATATGTCCATATATATGTCCATGTTCTTCCTTCATGAATCGTCATCATTCGCCCGACAAGTTGCCCTTGATGGTGTCAGTCCAGGGAAAGTAAACAAACACACATCACACGATACACATATCTATATAGGTTTTTTTTATTGCAGGAGCTCAGCAGACAGGCAGACGGCACTTGACAACAAGCGGTTACCATCGCCTGTGGACATTCGCAACACCAAAGGTGCTACAAATGCGCTGCTACTCTCTTAAAGGAGACTGGAACCTAGCCACTAATTCCGGAACACAACCCAAGGTTGTTATGGTGACATACTTTAGACCAGGGGTGGTAGCGATCCAGTCGGGCAAATGCTCTACCACCTGGCTGTAGGTTGTTTTGTCACCTCTTAAGACAGGCCGCCCGGCCGCAGGAAATTGTATTCTTTCTCCGTTCTAGAACCCGATCTCAGCGCCACCTACCAGTTCCAACGGTATAAAAAGTATCCTATCTTTCAAGTTGGATCAAACTGCACACCGTATGCAAATTTGATTAAAATCGGTTAATTAGTTTAGGAGTCCATCGCGGACAAACAACGTAAAAAGTAATATATAATATACTAGCGGCCCCAGCAGACGTTGTCCTGCTTTGAAAAAATAAAAATCTAAAACCCGATCCCAGCGCCACCTACCGGTTCCAATTGTGGATTTAAACCATCTGGGGACCCACCCACTCAAATACACAAAACAAAATCACCAAAATCGCTCCCGGTGATTAGGAGGATTCTAGAACCCGATCCCAGCGCCTCCTACCGGTTCCAATTGCGGATTTAAACCATCCGGGGACACCCACTCAAGTACACAAAAACAAAATCGCTCCCCGTTGTTAAGAGGATTCTAGAACCCGACCTCAGCGCTACCTGCCGGTTCCAACGGTATAAAAACTATCCTATCTTTTAAGTTGGATCTTTGATCCAACTGCACACGGTGTGCAAATTTGATTAAAATCGGTTGAGTAGTTTAGGAGTCCATCGCGGACAAACATCGTGACAGGAGATTTATATATATTAAGATTAAGATTTATTATAATTTGTATGTAAGTTTGTCATTCTATCATTTATTTAACAACAATTCATTTATTCATATTATGTTCATTTTTATGTTCTTTATGGTCTTATTATATTTTTGGTAGTTATAATGCGGCTTCTTTTAACCGGTTTCACTTTAAGAGTTTAGGACTCCGCCGTTTTATTAATGGTCTATGTGTAATGAAAATTGTCAAGTCTCCATGGAAACTTATAAGTACCAAAGCTATTAAAATATGTTTTAAGATCCTAAAAGGTTTGAAGAAACCAAACCACTCTCAAGGGAACGACAAAATAAAGAATTGTGTTCCAACATTCTCTTTTATAGCCCAGTAATGGTATCCTTGTACTTTCAACTTATTTTGAACACGAGAGCAATTTACTAAAATGTTCTAATGGTTTGGAAATTACGTCTTCCTTGGCGCTTTTGTTATTTTAGACATTGTCTGCTTATGTTTTGGTAAATACTACACAACTAAATGTGTAAATATTTTTCTTAAATCCGTATTCATGTAATATTATAACACATCTTTGCTCCAATAGCGCGTCTATTAACCTTAAAAAGTTTGATATGTCAAAACGAAGATATTTTTACTATCAATATATCTATATATATAAAAGAAAGTCGTGTTAGTTACACTATTTATAACTCAAGAACGGCTTTACCGATTTGGCTGAAAATTGGTAGGGAGGTAGCTTAGAACCAGGAGACGGACATAGGATACTTTTTATCCCGTTGGAACCAGTAGGTGGCGCTGAGATAGGGTTCTAGAATACTCCTAATCACCTGGAGCGATTTTAGTGATTTTGTTTTTGTGTGTTTGAGAGGGTTCCCGGATGGTTTAAATCCACAATTGGAACCGGTAGGTGGCACTGGGATCGGGTTCTAGAATCATCCTTATAACCTGGAGCGATTTTGGTGATTTTGTTTTTGTGTGTTTGAGTGGGTTTCCGGATGGTTTAAATCCATAATTGGAACCGGTAGGTGGCACTGGGATCGGGTTCTAGAATCATCCTTATAACCTGGAGCGATTTTGGTGATTTTGTTTTTGTGTGTTTGAGTGGGTTCCCGGACGGTTTAAATCCACAATTGGAACCGGTAGGTAGCGCTGGGATTGGGTCCCAGATTTTTATTTTTTCAGAGCAGGACAAAGTTTTCCTGGGCCGCTATTTATGTATAAATTATTATAAACAAAACCAGGTTTTTTTGGAAAAATAGTATCGGAAATGACCGTTTTAATTATTATTCAAAATATGATTTTCGGATTTATTACGTTATTGAAGTAAAGATGCGATAAATAAGAATGTATCTTACGCATCCAAAGAAAAACTACGTTAACTCACGCTTTCATTTATTTACGTGCATAGTTGTTCTTGCACGTGCAACGTAAACAAAAGAAAACGATCAAAAAGAGTTACAATTAGTTTAAATGCCGACAGGTAATAAAATGTGTTTTGTTTCAGATATGCAGGTAGATTTCGTTTTTGTCGAGACCGAGTTGGATCTTAAATAAAATACTATCCACATTCTTCAAACAATTACTTAATAAATTCTTAATTAATTGTCATTCATAACCTATTTAATTAAAGTAGTTTATCAATGACTTCAATCCGCTTTCAGTTGTGCCAATTCGCTAAGTTTCTTATAGTGTAAAATTGTTAGGATCGTGAGCGTGCTAAACATGTCTGCCCAGTATGTAGAGTCAGTGTATGAAATCTATTTAATCAATAAGGTACTCTGATTATAATTATAGTGACCAGTTGCTGTTGCAAGGTCTAAATACGAAGAATGCTAATAGAATACTTTTATTTACTTTATTGGGACAGTTAGAATCTTCCGGGAGGAAACAGCGCCCAGATCAAAGTCGAATGTGAAGTAGCCTGTGTCAACGCTTGCTCTCTATATAAAATAAGGTTATTCACTAGGGACTGACTCACGCAAGGCTGCGAGAAAATCTCTAGATTGAAATATTTATAAAATTATTAGTACTGAAAGAGACTTCAAAATATTTTTGAAATGAAACTTCTTTAGAATCGCTGTGATTTGAAAATCGATGAAACCAATTAAACATACAAAAAATTTCATCAAAATCGATAGAGTCGTTCTCAAGTTATGTACGTATATATATATACGTATTATGATTCATTTTTATACCTTTTAAACCTTCCTTGGACTTCTAGGAATATTTCAAACTCAAAATTAGGCAAATCAGTTTCCATGTTTTCGTGAGACTGACAAACGTCAATTCATTTTTATGTATATATAGATTTAAAAACCTTCAAACACTCAGCACACTATCAACATTGGAGTACTTATAGCCAAAATTCATCTAAAGTGCATTTTAGAACATTTTCCGGGAAACATGAGCTCAATAAATTGCTATCATATCGGTGCAGTAACTCAATTTCACCCCCAACTAATTTCACCCCTTAATGTTATTAGACTAACTTAATACCTAATTTAATAGTGTCGTTGCAATTAGTTTTCAGTATATATTCCACGAGGAAATTCTATCGGGAAATGTTGCAGTGAGGAAGGAAAATTAACTTTTAAAATTCATTAACGGTATTGATTTTCCGCTCCAATTTCACCCCTCGTATTTAGGGTTCTCTTATCGGTTTTTGGTTCGTTTTGTTTAAATGAAGTTGTGAAAGCTAACTCAAAGGGGGTGGTTTCGATTCCTGGCCTGAATGCATGCTCCGTTTACACATTATCCGTGTAGGAATGGAGAAGGAACCATAGCCAGGTGGTACGGCATTTGCTCGTCTGGATAGCTACCACCCCTGGTCTAGAGAATACTGCTACAATAACCTTGAGTTGTGTTCCGGCATTAGTCACCAGGTGCCAGCCCCTACGAGTCCGGCAGCACATTGGTTGCTTGGAAAATGTTTATAGGCAACGATAACCACTATCCATCACAGTTGAGCCGTCAACCTGTCTGCTGTACTCCAGCAATAAAAAAATAAATAAGACAATTTTCTGACCTAATGTGCATTGGTAACGTGATAACAACCGTGAAGGAATACATCGTGATGTAACCTGCACACCGAGATAACCGGTGTGTCAAACCTGTAAAGCCAAGTAATTGTAATAATAACGTTCAAAAATGTTTGGCAAACAGAACTGAAAAACAAATTGTAATAGTCTTAAGAATTGTGACTAGAACATAAGCATTGTAACAAAGTAAAGAAAATAAATAAACTATCCCTGCCTATCCCAAACCTCTCCTAACATAAGCCCACCTATTGACAAATAAAACTCAAGCCAAATTGTTTAGATATCTATTATTATGTAATATAGAATTATACATATTATAAAAATGTTTTCTTCTTTAAATTAATTATATTTTAATTTATTCAAATTACAAAATATCAAATTGCATGTAGTGTTTGCCTATAAGTGATTACTGCATTTGTCATCTCTTTTTTTGTAAAGCAATGTACATCCTTTGTATTAGTGTAAGTAATTGTTGGTAAACCAAATAAATAAATTAATAATATTTTTTTATAAAACCCGGTATATAGTGTATGTAAGTTTATAATATTATTTCCAAGAGACCTACGCTTCCTTTATCCTATACAACATAACCCAACACACGCCAACCACGTACCTAGATCATACCTTACAATCTGTAGTATACCACTGAAATGGATAGAAGTAAAGATAGTAGTTGTCAACCTGCAAAGCCGCCTTCGACAAGCGTGGCGGATATATTGCCTGGTATGAACTCCACGCATTTTTGTAATTGTTTATTTTGTGAGCCATAAGTGTCTATTTATGTACCTTAATTACTGTTCAAACAGTAATTGTAGCACTATGTGACTCATTTTGCAAACTTGTGACGACATAATCATGTACGCTCGTACAAAGTTGGGGCTGCGTCGTTTTGTAAAATGATAATGTCTTAGTTCATTCGTCTCGTTTGTCTATTGTCAAGACAGAAGCAATTTCGAAGATGAAATGCTGAACATAAATAACAAGTAATAATTTATGAGAGACTGTCGTCATATTACCTTTGTATTGTTAAATGCAAATAAAAGGCCCAGGTTTCAGGGTTTCATGAAATTGCCAAATTATGAATGTCAAGACTATTTATTACTTGAATAAATATTCGGCTTTGTAAGGTTAAGAAATGTTAGATTGGCTTTAAATGTTAAACGCAAAATAAATGACTAGCTTCGGCCCGCTACGTAGTCCGCGTGGAATAGTAAAAATCCCCCCGATTTTGAAACATTCGTCATTGGTGTTCCGCTCCTTTTGCGCTTAGCGTGATGATATATAGCCTATAGCCTTTCTCGATAAATGGGCTATCTAAAACTGAAAGAATTTTTCAAATGAGACTAGTAGTTCCTGAGATTAGCGCGTTTATGCAAACAAACAAACAAACTCTTCAGCTGTATATAGTAGTACTAGTGCCGGCGGTTACACCCGCGTGGTGGAAAATTGTTATAAATTATAGTGTACGTGTTATTCTGATGTGTAAGCTATATTATTGTAAAGTGTCATCAAAATCCATTCAGTAGTTTTTGCGTAAAAGAGAAACAAACATACATTTTTACATCCATACATCCATTCTTACAAACTTTTGCGTTTATAATATTTATATAGAGAAGAGATTTTTGTTGAAGTTGGGTGGTTATTGATTGCCCAGACTTAGTCTCAAAAATATATCTACGGGCTAATTAGCTTGGTCTTAGACAGAGAGGATTGCTTCACACACATTTAGTGACCATGAACTATAGATAAAACGCATTTATCTTACGAAGCTCAAATTGTTTCAACAAAATAATAGTAAAATTGAACCTAGACTTATACTGCACTAGTATAAATTCGGTCAAGCGAATACTGGCTTAAGAATTTTTTTGAAAGACAGAAACTTAGTAACTGTATTATCAATGGGAATCGTGTATGTATGTGATGTTACCAATAGGTGGAGGCTTGTTATCAGCATTTGTATTTTTATTTTTAAATGAAAAATACAATAATTAAATAAATAAGATATATAATAAATAATAAAAATTCAATATGGACTTTTTTCCACGAAATTTCCCAAAAGTATCTACTATATTTTTTTCAAAAATGTGGCAACCCTAATTTATTGCGTGAAAGCGGCACAAACAAGCTTAGATTTGCATTAAGAATATTAGTCAATATATTGTACATTAATAAGCGCGTTGTTTCTGAATCTATATAAAATCTCTTAGGCTACGTTCACACGGAAACATTAATTTCTAAGCCGGATCTGATTTTTACTGTATACGATTAAGTTACAATATAATTTATAACGAAAATACGCACATAAAGAAAACGGGCAAAACTTAACATCCGATTTGAGGCTGAAATCTGATTCTGAAAATACCGAATACGGTTCAAACTCAAAAATTTTTGTTCAAAATGTTCCACTGGAGAACACTTTTGAAGATGATACAAGTAAACAAAACTACGTTTTAACAGTTTTAAGCGCGGTAATTTATTTGATTTTGGTTATTTCGACGTTTCGGCCGCTTATCAGTGGTCGTGGTCACGGACGACAAAGACGACATTTGTCCAACGAGTATAAGAAAATATTATAATACATGTAAGTCAAAATATATTACACTATATTATATATTATATTATTATACTATATTCTACGGTGTACGTTTCGCAATGTCTTCAGTGGCAATCGACCTTTTTACCAAATACCGCCAAAAACCAGGTACGGCAAGTCGGCGCAGTGGAATACTATCAAAAGGATAGTGAGACACTGACCTATTAGAGATGTGTACCGGTTCTACAAAAACCTGTGAAAAACCGGTTACAGTCATCACCGGTTTTTTATCGGTGTTTTTATTGTTTTCTGGTATTTTCGTACAAGCGCGGAACTTTATGCCCAAAAGTATTAAGTTAATATTGTATGCGTGTATCTTTTTCTACAGCTCGCTACATGGTAGGTAGTCGGCGAACAAGGTTGTATACAGATGCAGTGGAAATGCTCTGTTTTTTTAACAGAAACTGTGTTTTACTCGACTAATAGTCGAGTAAAACATGGTTTCTGTTCACATATTTCTGTTTTAAAGTTTTGTATGTTGGAATAATTAATGTTCTTTCGTATAATTATTCTGCTATTATTTATCTATTCCTCCAAAAACATGGATAGATAAAATATTATCTATCCATGTTTTTGGCTTAATTTCTAGATAATATACTAATATTATCTAGAAATTAAGCCAACTTTCAAATAAAAATAAACAAAATATGATTGTAGGTTATTCTCCGGTGAAAAACCGGTTTTTGGTGAAGAATCTCCGGAGGCTAAAACTGCAATCGGTACACATCACTATGACCTATGGGAGCTGTATACGTCTAGTCATCGCAGCGGACAACAATCTACTGGCACGCGCAACGCGGGAGCGCAGATATTAAGTTGCTCTATCTCGCTTGCACATCATCCGTCTCACTCACACATTGTGCTCTAGCTGTACGACTTATTAACATTTGTACTTAAGGTTACCGTTTCCAAAAAAAAATAGTTAACTTCAGTTCACATCAGCACTCGACAGTGAAATACTACTCTGCTATCTGAAGAAACATTTAACCTCTACCTCTCGCTGCTACAGACCATTTACCTGCAAAACAAAACATTCGATTCTGCCGAATACGGTAAGAATCCAGAAAAATTTACTCAGTGTGAACATAACCTTAGGGGATATGAAAATCAAGATATATATGAAAACACACATTCTGCCAGACTTTAAAAGATAAAAGCTCCGCAGTGTCATTTGCATTTGCTACGCTACGCCGTGATGTAGCGAGGAGCGTAGCGTCGCTACGCTTGCTACGCCATAATTTAATGCTATTTGGGTTCTCACAAAATTATGGTTGTCATTATTTTCAGGATCATGTTGATCTTATGCCTTTGTTAAGGACGGTTTTCACTCTATGAAACTAAATATTCCCTTTTTTTAATATTTATAATAATAATCGGCAAACGCTTACGTTATGGGTGATATACAAAGGACCAAACTGTGACCAATCCCAGACATCCAGACCATAGTAAATAGCAGAAAGTTCATTTGCAAAATTTACCATACCAGGAATCAAACCCGGAGCTTTTGCTTTCCACCAAATTGGGCCGGTTAAGTATTTCCTGCTTAACCACAGAAGCAGTCCAAATCCACTAAATCAAACAATAATAATTTATAGTGAACAATCGTTGTTATTTTCTTTATACAGTTTCGACGCATTTTTTGTTTGGCAGAGTTGTTAGTCAGCCGCAGAACCCCTGATATGCTAGAAGACTACACCCTACTTCGGTCAGCGAGACCATCCGTCTTAGGTAGTGACGTAGTTAGGCTATACCATCATCATTCCCTTATTCACCACCCAGGGGGTGTTCTTCATACACTATGAGCGAGAGCGCTGAACAGAAAGGATTGAAGTATTCTCGTTTCCGAGGTCAGAACTCGTTTTGGGTCGTTGAGCTGCAGCAGTTAGTTTTTTTAAATTAGTGAACAACAAAGTATATTCATTCATTCAATAGGTGGGCAGCAATGCCCTTGTCTATTACAAGCGACGTTCGTTAGTCCGTAGTCTCGCACAGATGCTGAAAGCGGCGTCTAGCTTCCTTCAATCGACAGAATCATAGAATGACTATAGGTGGCACTAACTATAGTCATTCTGTGAACTTCTAAACGCGCGTCATTTTTCCCGTGCACTCTGTATAGGCTAGATTACACGTAACGAGTACAGTGCCCTCGCCCGAATACTTGGTGCATATAAACACTTTGACATAGGCAGGTTGGCCTCACCGGCCTGCATACCCAGCTCTTCACCGAGCATGGGGGATTCTCAGAAGACCTGAACCGGTTTGGGTGCAAAGAGAATCCCTCGTGCATCTGCGATGAACAGCAGGTATAGAGCGTCCCGCACATAATTTTCTGGTGCCCGGTATATGCCCGGGAGAGACATTGTGAGACCAAGCTTCGTTTGGAAATTAAATTTGACAACATGGCAGAACTAATGTCAAAAAGACACGTAGAGGACTTTATCCGGTATTGTCTAAGGATAGTAAAACGCGTAGTTAATTGAAATAAAACAACAATAAGATACATAAGTGTACTTTTAATATATAAACAATATACAAAAATAATAGTAGATAAGTTGTGATAGTCCAAAAAACATAACAAGAAAAAATAAAAAAAACAAAATAGAAAACAAACTTAATTTGTAACAAAATAGCTGGAAAATATTAGTTGTAAAATGAAATAGTACCATAAAAAACAAAATAGTAAATATAATAAGTACTAAAGTAAGAAGCTTGAAATAGCAATATATAGATAATTGTATTAGAAAGATAAGTGCCTAAGAAAATAGTAATGTATAAAAGTTGTAGACATATAAATATATAGTATAACAATTGATATAGTGAAATTTTGAAGACTATGTAAAATACTTTTGGTAACGAGAAATATGTATTGGATATAAGAAAAACTTTTATAATCATTTTTTGAAAAGAATAAAAAGAAAAAGAGCAATAAACAAAATAGAAATAAAAGAAAAGAAAAACAATAAAAACATAGACAAATCCCTGAAGTTATAAGCACGGACAATCCCGTTCGTCCGCAGGGAGGAAATTAAAAAAAACGCACTTTGACGAGCGCTCGCCCAGAATTGTGGCGAGAGAGTCACTAAATTCACAATTTGTTTGCTAGACTGCGTCCCCGGCTCTTTGCCTCATTCTTCAGCTCCTGCATTGACTAGATTGACTACATTTGTGTAATAGATTCATTGAAGTTATAAATGCGATGATTTTACGCTGGAATACTGGGGAATTATAGCGAACACGAACGTACGTCGTGCATAGCGTGTGTACGCCTAGAGTCTGAGTGAGACTATTGTAGGGGATGCTGGTTGTATTTTAAATAAAACAACAAAAAATATGGCCGCCAGGCTTCGGGTGTACACGGCGTAGTAATAATGTACAGCGGTTGCGCTCGCTACTAACGGCAACTCGCGTGACACTGATTTTCAAATATCAACCAACAGCACCGTAGTGCACACCCCGTCTGTGTTGCCCTTATTTTGATTAACAAATAACAATATTTTCCGTAAGTAACATAATATTACTAGTGTACATAATTAGCCGCGCTTCAAAACCGTTAAAACATAGTTTTATTATTGTTAATAAAATATATGTATAATATATTTATATATGTGTTGCGTCGCCTACAACTATTAAAGTGTATTTAGTATTCGTCGGTCGTAGGCTGCGTACAGCGTCACGCTGTGTGCAGCTTGCGGAGATTAAAACATGCCAGCGCCTTGGTTAATTTACTGAATCCACGACATCAACCTGTGTCACATCGAAATCTGTTTCGGCATGTTCAAGCTCACTTCTTAAGTGTGAAACTTTTCCACTTGACTACACAAATGACAGACGAGTTGAATGTAAAATATATCTTGATATTTTATCTCAGGAAAATCTAAATTTTCCCAAACCTGTATCGGAATAAACTGAACACAGGATCTTCTGTGACATGCTTAGACAGACAGACAGATGGATGGTTCGAGTTGATGATCGCATAAAAGTTTTGTTTTGCTAAACAAATCACTCTTGAGTTATGAGTAAATGTATACAAGAGACAAATCTAGATCTAATCCCAGTCGTCCAACTATATGGACTAGTGGTCGCCCGTGGTCGAAATTCAACCATAATAATTAATTCAATTTATAAATTTGAACATTATTAAGGTTCTTTTGTTAAAGACTTCTATAATCATAGATTTCGCCAAGGCTACACTGTCAATTTGACTTGAACAATGAACAAAAGAGTAAATATATATGCGTGTGTGCCTGTGTGTCTAATACATGGTAGTGTGTGTAATGTTTTTTTTCATTGATTTAATGTATTTTTTATGGATGTTTAAAAAAAAAATATTAGCATAAAATATAAAATTTCATACTCCTCTGTCTGCGCAATTTTTGTAAAACGGGGTACAAAGTTTTTGCTGTGTTCTTGCTTCCTGTATTAATATATAGATTACGAAAACAAAAAATGACCACGCCAGGAATAAAACTCGGGTTCTTTGCGTTCCAGTGAGTTAGGCAAGCAAATATATAATACTCAACCATCGTAATTCTAGTTAAATTAGCATAATATCAGCACCGATCAAAACTTATATGTTTGTGCCGTTTAATGTTGAAACGCTTCTTTTACTATCAAATTGGCTCCTTGACTGTTCTGAAAAAAATAATTCCATTCTTCTTCTTCTCCTTAACAGCAATAACACGTTGTGAGGCGGTGTAAATAGACTACGAAGTAAAATTAAATTTTAACTTATATGTCTGACCTTAAAAAAGTGTTCTCCAACTTGGAACTTATTTTGATTAAAAACTTTTGAATTTGAATATGAATTTGATATTTTTTATTGTGTGTGTTTGAGTGGGTTTACGAATGGTTTAGATTGACAATTGGAACCGGTAGATGGCGCTGTGATTGTTTTTTTATTTATTTTTTTATTGCAGGAGTTCAGCAAACAGGCAGACGGCCCACTTGATGGAAAGCGGTTATCATCGTCTATGGACATTTGCAACATCAAAGGTGCTACAAATGCGCTGCTGCTCTCTTAAGGGAGACTGGAACCTGGTCACTAATGCCGGAATACAACTCAAGGTTGTTATGGCGGCATACTCTAGACCAGGGGTGGTAGCCATCCAGTCGGGCAAATGCCCTACCATCTGGCTGTGGGTTGTTTTGTCGCCTCTTACGATAGGCCGCCCCAACGCAGGAAATTGTATACTTTCTCCGTTCCTGCACGGATAAAAGTAATCGGTCCCAGATTTTTATGTTTTCGAGGCAGAACAACGTCTACCGGGTCCTCTAGTAGTTTGTAACTTAATGTAAAACAAACCAAGACACGCTTCGGTGGAATCGTTACCTTATAGTACCTAATTTGCTTTAT
This sequence comes from Dendrolimus pini, assembly GCA_949752895.1. Taxonomy (NCBI): domain Eukaryota; kingdom Metazoa; phylum Arthropoda; class Insecta; order Lepidoptera; family Lasiocampidae; genus Dendrolimus; species Dendrolimus pini. The sequence continues at coordinate 21,683,963 of OX457136.1, forward strand.
TGCTCTTTTACATAAACCAAAATGTATTCGCCAGTTATGCATAGAAGCCTGTTTTGTATTATGAGGAGGAATGTTCATACTTACATTCTTAGTAGCAATGACGAGGATCATATTCGTCTCATGAGGCTGTGGCTCATCATGCAAGTGCCAAAATGAGAGTGTTATTTTCCTGGGTTCATGTAATATGTTTTTATATTATGCTAAGGACCGTAATATTAGCAATAGAATATTTTGGGAGTCAGATTTGGACAGATGGAGTAGTTAAAATATTGTTACGAGTTGCGGGACTCGAATAAAAATGCCTTTAGAATTTTAATAGAGTTTATTAGGACTATACAAACACGTATAACACAGGTACAAATATAACTGAACACAACTAATCCAAACGTTATGCAGGAGGTCGTAATTCAACAAAACGCGCAAAGTCCGTCAATATTAGATTCCCGAAAGTACACACGTCTTCCCTTGATCATGCTTCTCGCTCAACTGCCCCCTCTCCCCATCAGGCCGTCGTTTTATACCTCACAAATACAAATGTACGGGCGTGTTGTAGTCGACGTAATCCGCAACACCCGGCTAATAATTTAGCCGCAACCATTCGTAAATGAGTACAATAGAACAATAGGATATTCTCTAGAAACGTATGCCAATAAATAAGTAAACAAAAGAAGAAAATCATAAACGGATTGCAATTTGAACTACAAATGCCGACTGGTAATAAAATGTGGGTTTTTTTACAGATTAGGAGTGGAATTTGTTTTTGTCGGAACCTAAGATGTAACAATATTTATTGTTTCAAATCAATGTATATATTTACTAAAACATGTCACATTTATTTTACGATGGCAATAAAGATCAGGGTTCCATATGTTTTTACCTATTTGGCTTTAAAATTTATATAATACTAATTATTTAAAAGTAATTCATACGACAATATTCTTAAATAGAAAGTTTAAATATTTGGATTATCCTAACTATAATATTATAAATGTGAATGTAAGTTTGTTTGTTACGCTTTCACGCGAAAACTACTCGACCGATCATCGTGAAACTTTGTACACATATTCTTGGAGGTATTAGAAGTAACATATCCTATGTTACTTTTAATACCTCCAAGAATATGTGTACAAAGTAAGTGAATGGCGTTGCGCCCGCGCAACATGCTCACCGCCCTAGTCGGGCTGAGGCCGAGTTTGATTTATGACCCAAACTGCACGGAGAAAATAATTCTACTATAAAACAACTAAACAACCTGTATACCATACTGGGATACAACTGGTATTTTATTTATGTATTCATGGCTCACTAATATATTTATTCATGATCATTAGTTTTCATTAGTTTCATGACAAGAACTATGAATGTCAAAGAAGCAAGTGAGGTGTGTAAGAATAAGCCTAAATGGCGCTCTGCTGTTCGTGCCTACCCTGCAAGGGACCTGGCGTGAAGTTATGTATGTATGTATGTATGTATTCGTTTTCCTATTTATATCTATCGTGTATATGCTATGTATGTATGGATGTGTGTGTGTGTGTGTGTGTGTGTGTGTGTGTACGTGTTAAAACGCCGTTGGAATTATTATATAGTTTATTAGAACTATAAAAACAGTATAATAACACAGGTACAAATATAACCGAACACAACAAATACAATACAATACAAAATATTCCTGATATGTACACACGTCTCGCCTCGCTCGTAGTTCTTGCTCGACTGATTCCTCCGTCAATCGGGTCATTGTTTTATACTGCACAAATGCAATATGTCCGTCCGGCAATGTGGACCGAATTACTTAAAATCAGCTTTTACTTTAAAATCCGTAACACTTGGCTAATGATTACAATACAACAATAGGCCGTATGCCAATAGGTAAACAAAAGAAGACGATCATAAGAGAATTTCAATGTTATTACTTCAAATGCCGCTTGGTAATAAAAGTGCCTTGTTTTAGATATGCAGGTGGATTTTGTTTTTGTCGGGACCTGGGTTGTAACAATATTATATATATTAGCTGTTTGCGGCAGACGTTGTCTTTCCATAAATAAAAATCTAGAACCCGATCACAACGTTGTCGACCGGGACCAAGTATTAATTTAAGTCATTCTCGAATACACATGAACAAACAAAAAATCATCAAAATGGCCCCACCGTTTAGTAGTTTAGAAGCGCTATCTACCGGGCCTAATCATGTAACTAAACAATCCCGGAACCCACTTAAACACACACAAGTATAATTCAGCTAAATCCTGGAAACCAATTGCAGCGCCACCTACCTGGTTTGAGTTGATTAAGATTCTAGTTTTATGGTTTGCAATGATGCAATATCTGCCGTGACGATACCTTAAGGGCTCAGCGGAAGATCAGCGCTGGTTTTAATAGATCAGCATTAGGCTGAGAGTGATGCCCCTTTCGGGACAAAATTATGTTACTTTAGTACTTAAATATGTTAGCAATTATACAGTGTCTGCTGTAATTTGTCTCGAATAAAATGATTTTCTTTCTTTATTTCTAAATTTACATTAATGCGAGTTGTTTTGATAATATATCAAATATAGAGTAAATAAAAACCATAAACAAAATTAAAACTAAATAATTAAAATGAACAAGATGGCGGTAGGCTTAATAAAATTTTAACAATACTCGTTGGAGAAATGTCATCTTTGTCGCCCGTGACCACGGCTATTGTAATGCGGCCGAAACGTCGGAATAACCAAAATCAAATGAATCACCGCGGTTAAAACCTCTAAAACGTAGTTTTGTTAAATATATTAAATTTAAGTCTGTTTCGATTTCAGATGTATAATTTTACAGTTTTTTATGTACTTAGATTTATAGATATTATTTACATATTATAATATTTAGGTTATTTATGTAAGACTTGTGTAAGGCAAGTGACATGTGTATTTGTGTGTTTACTTTGTGTTTAAAATTTGTAATTAGAAAAACATCCTATTGTTATTGTACTCATTTATGGCTGCAGGTGTGCAGATTACGTTTTCTTGGAAAATTCTGTTTACGCGGTCGATTGTTGTATTGTATAGTTAGTATAAAATAATGCCTGAACGGAGGGGTGACGCAGTCAAGCGACGATTACTATACGAGCAAGACGTGTAGATTCGATAAGCTATATAGTGACGGACTTTGCGCGTGTTACTGAATCGTGCAGTTTTTACTGGTTGTGTCCAGTTATATTTGTACCCGTGTTATACGTGTTTGTATAGTTCTAATAAATTCTATAGTAATTCCAACGGCATTTTTAGTTCGAGTCCTGCAACTCGTAACAGTATTATAAAAACAACGGCTTTATGTTTCTTGTTAGTAGATTTTTTTAAATCTCGCACAATATTGTAAAAACCCGGCCATTTTGCCTTTTGTCCTTTTGATTGTGGGACGTGAAGACGGTGCAAAGAGGGTCGAGGGTCGACACATTATTGACATGGGACCCCTAAAGTCAAATTATGTCGAGGCTTTCAAAGCACATAATTTTAATTAGCGGTTATTAAATTTGATTTTAATAATTGAAATGAACATTTTAAAAGCAATTAAGATTTTAGCCAGGCGGCCTGTTGTAAGAGGCGTCAAAACAACCCACAGCCAGGCGGTAGGGTCTGTATGATATATCTTATTTTTTTATAGAATACTAGAGTTTAACCCGCGGCTACGCAGCGGGTCAATCTCTAGTGCGTGCTTCGTCTTGTAGAGCAGGCGTTAATACAGGTTACATTGTACTAAATTTTCATGTTAGTGGTATTTGCACTCGGAAGATTAATTTCATTTTATATCGCAAACTATCGCAGCTCCCGTGAAAAGTGTTTATGTCCATTTTCCGTATTAAAACTACATTTAAACAAAACCGATCCAGTATTCCTAGTAGTTTTCCGTGAAAGCTTAACGGAAAGACATATCGAGTTACTATCGCATTTTTTATAGACGACGAATTATTATATCTATAAACTTGAGAAATGATTGGTCTCATCCAAACTTACATTCTTTATTTCAAACCGTCCTAGTTATATTTATCTATCCCCGTCTATGTGAACCACATAATAGACAAACATGAAAATAATGACTAATAGGCCAAAAAAGACGAAAAGGATAAAAAGGGCAAAAAGAGACAAAACGAATACAAAGAGAAAAAAGGACAAAAGGGGCAAAAAGGACAAAAAAGGGCAAAAAGGACAAAAATGACAAAAAGGTCAAAAATGACAAAAAAAGGTCAAAAATGGGCAAAAAGTTGGGGTGAGACCAATCATTTCTCAAGTTTATAGACGATTTATTCGTCGTCTATAAAAAATGCGATAGTAACTCGATATGTCTTTCTGTTAAGCTTTCACGGAAAACTACTAGGAATACTGGATCGGTTTTGCTGTAATTTTGCGATATAAAATCAAATTAATATTCCGAGTGCAAATAGTACTAACATGAAAATTTAGTACAATGTAGCCTGTATTAACGCCTGCTCTTTAAACAAGAAGCACGCACTAGAGATTGAACTCTAGTACAGGATAAAAGGTATCCCTTGTCCACCCTCGGTATTAAAATTACATGTCTACCGAATTTCAATTAAATCGGTCTGATCGTTTTTCCGTAAAAGCATAACAAACAGAAAGACAAATATATTTTTATCCCGGAAACTATCCCGTTTTTCGGGATAAAAAGTATCCTATGTTCATTCTCGGCATCGAAAATATATATATACTGAGTTTCAGCCAAATCGGTCCAGTAGTTTTTACGTGAAAACGGAACAGACAGACATACAGACAGACAGACAGACAGACGGACAGACAGACAGATAGACAGACAGACAGACAGAGTTACTTTCGCATTTATAATATTAATAGGGATAAAGTATATTATAATTTATGTTTTGCTTAACTTTGGAATGTTTCTTATTATTTATTGTCTTCACCGCCACTGTTGTCTTAATATTTTACTTAGTTTAGGGGGTTGCCTGAAAGAGATCGCTTTAAGCGATAAGGCCGCTCTTTGTTCAACATTCATCAACAAGAACGTTGTTTTAATTTTTGGTGATCAATAAAGTGTTTTCATTCATTCGTTCATTAATTCATCCCGCCATAACAACCTTGAGTTGTTTTACGACATCGCCAGAGTGGCAGCATATTGGGAGTATCTTTGGCGTTTCAAATGTCCATAGGCGATGGTAACTGCTTTCCATCAGGTGGGGCATCTCCCTGCCTGCTGAACTCGTGCAATAAAAAAAAATGCTGAAATATTGTTACAACTCAGGTCCCGACAAAAACAAAATTAACCTTCATATGTGAAACAAAACACATTTTATTACCTGTCGGCATTTAAACTAATTGTAATTCTTTTATCATCTTCTTTTGTTTACTTATTGATTAGAATACGTTTCTAGGAAACAGCCCATTGTTTTATTGAACTCTTTTATGGCCGTCTGCGGCCGAGTCAATAGCCAGGTGTGGCGGATTAATTCGACTACGATACGAGCACATTGCACTTGTGCAGTATAAAATGATGAGCTGATTGAGGGAGGGGCAGTCGAGCGAGAACCACGATCAAAACGAGACGTGTATACGACATTGAGTTATCTATTTGTGACGGACTTTGCGTGTTTTATTGAATTACGACCTTTTACGTTTGGATTTGTTGTGTTCGGTTATACGCTATTTGTACCTGTGTTATACGTGTTTGTACAATTCTAGTAAACTCTATAATAACTCCAAGGGCATTTTAATTCGAGTCTCGCGACTCGTAACAGTATTATCATGATATCAGGTCTTAAGGTGCCATTCGAACCTCGGCTGAAGATGCGGCTGCGGATGCAGGTAGCACACGCATGACACGCAGCCGGGAGTGATTCCGAGGCTGGCTGCACGTGCTGCGGCAGGCAGCAGGTGGCGGCCAGTCGCTTCCAATATTTCAGAATGTCGGACGTGAGGAATAGTCGTGAGAATAGTTTGATGATATATCTTTTATTAGAAGAGGAAAAGCATGATGATGACATGTTGTCATTGTTAACTAGCCAGAGAAGAGTAGCCACACGTCCTTATATAAAATGTAGACCCACTGATGGAAGTTATTCAATACTAATTAAGAAACACTTGAAGTATGATGGACGATCAGTTTAGGAATTATTGTCGATTTAATAATAATACGGTTGGAGTGACGTAACTACGTGCGCATCGGCTTGCAGCCGCAGCACTACTGGTCTGCGATCGGCTGCGGCTGCAAGTCGCAGCAGCACTTGCAGCCGCAGCCGCGTTCGGAATGTTTTCACAGAAATCTATACTACTACATAGAAGACCATTCGTACAGCCACAGCCGGCTTCGTGCAGCCGCCGCATGCGCTGCCTGCACCCGCAGCCTGCAGCCGAGGTTCGAATAGCACCTTTATCATCTTCTTCTTCACCTCATTAGGGGTTCAAGTTTCAAAATATCCTTTCTTTAGTTGATAAGGAATGTTAAGGTGGTTTGGACATGTAGAGAGAATGGATAAAAATAGAATCACAAAACAGGTGTATGACAATATTGTGAATGGTAGAGTTGTTGCCGGTAGACCGAGACGAACACACCATGACCAAATATCAGAAGTGTAAAAGAGAGGTCAGATAAAAAGCATTTCAAATAAACGTGCATATATGTTTTTTTGTTGCAGGAGTTCAGCAGACAGGCAGACGGCCCACTTGATGGAAAGCGGTTACCATCGCCTATGGACATTTGCAACACCAAAGGTGCTACAAATGCGCTGCTGCTCTCTCAAGGGAGACTGAAACCTGGTCACTAATGCCGGAACACAACTCAAGGTTGTTATGGCGACATACTTTAGACCAGGGTTGGTAGCCATCCAGTCAGGCCAATCCCCTACTGCCTGGCTGTGGATTGTTTTGTCGCCTCTTTCGACAGGCCGCCCGGCCGCAGGAAATTGTATTCTTTCTCCGTTCCTGCGCAGATATGACTCTGTTGTAGTCTGCCAAAATATTTTTGTAACCTATAAATTAACCAAATGAGACGTTCACAGTTATAAAGATAACATGAAAATGACTGGCAAACGATTTGAATTGCCAAACGCATGTGAACGTTGGCGGGTTGCCAGTAAACAATAATTTCCCAAGTAATATCGGTTTCTGTTTATTTGTTTAGTTTTGAGTTTATGACGAATGCAAGTAATCCCAGTTTCAGAGCGATTATCTAACAAAGTTATTATAGTTTATGTCTATTGATAGAAACAAAAGTTATTTATTTAGAACTCCATACAATGTTAAAATATTAAAGTAAAATTTCAACCAAACCAAATATTAGAAGTGTCAAAGAGAGGTCGGGTAAACACATTTCAAAGAAACGTGCATGTATGAAGAGGTTAATGAAAGTAGTTGAAGCGAAAGCTGTTTCTCAGGATCGTTGCAAGTGGAGATCCATAGTCTCTGCCTACCCCCATGGGAAACAGGCGTGATATTATGTTCATGTTCTTTCTTTAATATGGAAGAAACCCGCATGCATAGCCCTTACACCAGTAGTTTGGGCTGTGCGTTGCTATGGCAGTCAGTCAATGAGGCCAAGCAATTTTATATTAAATACTAGCTGTACCCGGCAGACGTCCTGTCCTGCCTTTAAAAAATAAAAATCAAATCAAAGAAGGTTTATTTATTATAATACCACAATTGCACGTATCGAATTTATTAAATATGGATTTTACCTTCAATATTAATTTAGTTGGTAAATACTATAAATGGCGTAAACACTAAGTATATATATATATATTGCCGATGCCGAGGATGAACATAGGATTCTTTTTATTCCGAAAAATGGGATAGTTTGCGGTTAAAAAATTATAAGGTATTTGGCTGAAAATGGGTATATATTTAATTTTAATTTCGAGAATGGTCAAGAGTTATGTAAAGATTATCCCAGAACGTAGGTTTGGTTTTGTGTTTTGCGATTTGTCATTTTCGTAATTTTGGTAGTTTTAGATAGATAGATAGATAGATAACACTTTATTGCACACCAAAATATACAATTACAAAAACAGACCATGTTTACAATATTTTCTAGGCAATACAACAGGCGGCCTTATCGCTCAAAGCGATCTTTTCCAGGCAACCTAAATAACAGAGATTGAATCAGGCGAAATAGGTGGTGCAGGAAAAAGGCAATATATACACAATACAAAAATACTCAAATAATTTAAGAAATAAATATACAAATACATACATACATATATACATAGTCATATATATACAATAACACATAAGTTAGTAGTTTTTGTAATTTATTTTGGTAATTTGGGTCATTTTTGTCATTTTGATTATTTTGTTCATGACTAACTACTTTATATAGGTACCGTCTGTGTTATTTCGTGTTGGTCCACTCCATGTGTTGGTGGGGAGTTTATTCGAGTTTCTTCTCCTTTAATAAGCGGCGCACATAGAGCGGGAAAAACATTTATTTTCAACTTACACATAGGTATGCAACGCCTTAGATAATGTTCTCCAGTGTAACTGGTTGGAATAATATCTTATGTATAGATATTGCTAAAATCAATGTACCGATAAAACCAGACGACCAATAACGGTAAAGCAAGACAGATTACGAGAGCAAAATATGGCAAACGTAAAACCGCAACGACGGTACCCCGTCATAACCATTGAATAAATTTCCATTTGAACATCGCGCGCCAACCTCGTTGACAGGGCTTCATTATGCATTCGACTTTTATTGAATCCACCATCTGGATATATATAATACTTGTCTGTGTAATCGCTAGGGAATTCGTTTTGTTGATTTCAATTTATATAATCGGAACTGCAGGTTGGCCAATGATTGGCGTCTATACGATGTCCTCGTGTCTTAATATTGTTGCCAAACTAAATTTATGACTCGAATCAAAATGCCGTTGGAATTACTGTAGAATTTATTGGAACTATACAACTAACTATATACTGAACACTACTAGTACAAACGTAATGCACGATTCAATAACACGCGCAAAGTCCATCACTATAAATATTATCGAATGTACACACGTCTTGCCACGCTTGCGGCTATCGCTTGTCTGCCAATATCTACATTAGGGCATTGCTTTATACTGCACAATTACAATATGTCTCTCGGCCGCGCAGACTGAATTACTTAGAATCACACCTGGCTAATGAGTACTATACCATACACGATAGGCTAGGATAGGAGATAGGATAGGAGAATGTAATAAAATGCAGGTGTGAATTGGTCTTTGTCGGTTCTAACAATATGTTTACGGGAGACGTTATGAATCTCTATCTATCATTTAAGAGCTTGAGCAATACTGGCAGCAGTTCAGAAGGGTTTATGGTAATTAAAGAACAGCAACTGGTCATAATATGTACAATCAGAGAACCTTACGGTTTTAACATATTGTAGCGAATGATGGTGGAACCATTTAGTTAGTTTTAGAACTTTTGGAAAAAACTAGATCAATCTAGAAGGAAAAGACAAGGACGGATATATTTAGAAAAGGATAGACGATGAACGAAATACAGAGTTAGATAGATGTTAGAAAGGGATAGACCACGAACGAAAGAAAGAGATAGATAGATGGGTTCTAGAAAATTCTTCCGGGTATATAAACAACGTAAGGCGCGCCTACCGAGCAGTTTAGAGTTGAGTTCAGTTCAAGACAGTGAAACGATAAGTGCGATACAGAAGAATTGGAAGAAGAGTCTAAAAGAAGACACTGACGAGTAAAGTGGTGATTTTAGTGACTAGTTTAGCGGACAGTTAGGTGACGGAGGTGTATAGCGTAGTTCGAAAGACGAACCGGAAGCGAGCTACGCGCGGCAATATCGGAAGTGAGCACTGCGGAACCAGGAGGTGGTCTAAGCAATATTGGCGACGGTATTGTAAGCGAGACACCTTGTCGTCGGGACTGTGCATCTTTGGTCGTGCGTATAGGGGCAACCCTGCAGAGAGGTATTGCGTGCGGCTGTGTAAGTCAATAAAAGCGTTTAGTTAAAAACTGGTGTTTTCTTCCAATCCATAAGAGCGTACCCCCGCTCGCACGTAACAATATTTTATGCACTTACTTTTCACACAACTTTTCGACAAGTATTGTTAGAACACCTCGCCATGCCTCCAACAATTTTACAGTATATGAAACTTAGCAAATTGTCACGACCGATAGTGGATTGAAGTCATGGATAAACTATTTTAATTAAAGGGCTATGAATGAAAAGAATTCAGAAAGAAGGGCAGTTCAGCGACAACTACGATCAAGGCGTGACGTATGTACAATCGGGAATCATAGTGACGGACTTTGTGCGTTTTATTGAATTACGACCTTCTGCATTACGTTTGGATTTGTTGTGTTCGGTTATATTTGTACCTGTGTTATATGTGCTTTTGTATAGTTCTAGTGAACTAATAATTCTAACGGCATTTTAATTCGAGTCCCGCTAAACTCGTAACAATATTATTACATAAAATTATGTTAATTTATAGAGAACTACTTACTCTATACAAAACAGGCGCTTATCACCGAATAAATAAAAATATAACATCATTATTCAATTAAGGAAGTGGTCGCTTGTATCGTTTAGAAATAAGAGGGTACACAACAAAATTAATTATTAACTTCAAAAGGAAACAAGACAATAACAACTATGCTACTAAATAACTGTAACACTGTGCTCTTGCGAGTGGAGCCTCCTCCAATCTTCTCTATTACGGGCCAGTTGTTTTACTTCTTTGTACCAGTACGACCTCCTTAACCACGAAAGTCATGCGACCCACTGTAAAAACAAGCAAAAATTAAATTATAGTCAACGTGAATCCTTCAGCAAACCCATAAAATTTAAAAACATCGTTTAAAAAACCGACTTCAAAAACGAAAAAACTAAAATGTAAATGTAGTCGGTTTTTTTAAACGAAGTTTTTAAATTTTATTTGTTACTTTTTAGTGTCTAGCTATGTATGGGTGGACCTATGAATGGTGCCGCGCTTCTTAAAAAATATAGGTCCCAAGAACCGGGAACAAAAAAATGATCGTAAAATGAAAAGTACTGGGCCAAACTATGTCAAATTTTTAGGGGACCACATGGCAGCTATTCCGCGTCGAACAAAAAAAGAATCACGTAAATCGGATTATAAATCACGGAGTTATCGGCGAACATACATAAAAAAAAGCAAAAAAAAAAAAGATCCCGACGAATTGAGAACCTCCTCCTTTTTTCGAAGTAGGTTAAAAATATTGTTACACGCCGACAAAAGTGAATGCACACCTACCTTCCATAAAACACACACTTTATTACCTTTCCGCATCCGGACCTCTTTTGTTTACTTTGTGTTTAAAATTTGTAATTAGAAATAGCCCATTGTGTATTGTAATCTCTTAGAGTCTATTGTTGTAGGTTCTGTGATCATTGTCAGGTGTCTCGTATTTAAAATACAAGCTGGTTCTAAGAAAACCTCCAAGCGGTCGAGTATTGTATCGAGACATATTTGACAATATAAAGCAATGCCGCAAGGATGAGCAGTCTAGCGATAGCCACAAGCGAAGCAAGACGTTAGTGACGGACTGCACGTGTGATTGAATCGTGTATCACGTTTGTACTGGTTGCGTCCAGTTATATTTGTACCCATGTTATACGTGTTTGTATAGTTCTAATAAATTCTATAGTCATTCCAACGCCATTTTAATTCGAGTCCTGCAACTCGTAACAATATTTATCATAATTTTGCGTATGTCATGAAAATTTGCGATTTATTGAAAACACGACGAAAGAAATTCTACTGAGATTAATTCGAAACTTTCATGTTCGAAGGCTGTTTTCTTCTTTGACCTCAAAACATAAGCCGCACAAAGCCTGCTGAGTTTGTTCAAGTTATGGCAAAACATTGATATTTGGTCTTTGAGTTTCTTTGTGTTGGTTTTAAACGCAAATGCCTACGGTGTTGTTTTTAAATAAGGTTTTAACAAAATTTATTTGCAAAGTTTTCGTAACAACTCAATTTGAATCTTTTATTTTTAAAATCTGTCAACTTTATGTCTAGAACATTAACTTTTTTTATTGCCTTCTAGCAATATTCTGTCTTATCTGTAGTAAATGTCAGTGAATTACAAACTGTGCAGTTTTACATCTAAAAATGTGTAAAATACTCTAAAATGAACAGTAGTTGTAGGATATTGATAGTTTTTGAGTAGTAATTATGTGTTTTGTGAGATATGTGAACTGCATAGTTACTTGACATGAAATTCCCTAGGTACGGCATTAAAAAAAATGTAAGTTAACGTTTGAGTGAAAACTATGACGGAATAAGTTAATTTTTATGCACTCTAACAACTTCAAACCGCTCCCAGGAAAATTACCGCGGTATTCCCGGGATTAAGAGTAGCGCAGATAAAGTATAAAAATTTGTTCTCGATCAGCGAAAATCGCATCGAAATTGGCCCGATAGTTTTTACGTGAATCCCAAACAAACAGATATACAGGCAGACAAGAAATCTGAAAAAAATTACATCAAGTTCTCCATTTTTTCTTTATGTATGTATGTATGTATGTATGTATGTATGTATGTATGTATGTAGAATGTACACATTTTAAGAAAAGATCTACTTGATGTTATGAACTAGCTTTATTTATCTGTTCTAGGCTATTTTAGAAACACGGCTGATCTTTGACAGTTAAATAAGAAGATTAAAAATGATGATAATAGAGAGAGAATGTTAGCTTGTCTTTGACATGTAAATATTGTAAAAAAAATTCTTTAATATAAAATTCTGATTATATTACAGACTAAACCAGACAAAGCAAATAATACATTAAATTGAAATTGAAATATTGAAATTGAGTAATTTAAAATTGGGGCTTTGTTTAAGTTTCTTAGAATTGTTAATTGACACTTGATATCTTTGTCCTCCGTGATAACGGCTACTGAAAAGTATCAGAAACATCGAAATAAAAATCAAATGAATAAAATTCCGCGCTTAAAACAATTGAAACGCAGATAACTATATATTATTGATATAATATATAATTATCGATAATTACTACTAAGTACTAGTCCGCGAAAACTTAAGAACGTCCTATGGAAGTTTCTTAAGTCACATACTTCTATTTAAACAGACAATACACAAATGCAGATACAGTATATAGGGTTAAAATATTCATTCTCAAAACAGTAAATTCGAATCACATCTTTTAACCATATTGTTACAAGTTACGCAGGACTCGAATTAAAATACCGTTGGAACGACTATAGAAATTATTAGAACTACGTGTACAACATAGGTACAACTATAACTAGACACTATTAGTACAAACTGTACGATTCAATAACACGCGCAAAGTCCGTCACTTTATCGCTCATCGAATCTACGTCTTGCTCGTATCGTAATCCTCGCTTGACTGCCCCAACCCTCCGTTCGGGCATTATTTTATACTAACTATACAATACAAAAAAAATCGACCGCGTGCACTGGGGTTTCCGAGAAACAGTAATTATTACACCTGGTTAATTATTCCTCCGAACGGCCAACAAAGTCGAAAACAATAATAATAGTCTATTGTCTAAATGCAAATTTTAAATACGAAGTAAACAAAAGAACTCCGAATGCGGGAGGGGCAATAAACCAGGTGCGCGTTTCTTTGTCGGTATGTAACAATATGTTATGGTATACTAATTTATATGGCAGATAGACTATCTACTAGCCACTTGATCCCCGCAAATTGCTAATGCGCTGGAACCTTGTCAAATTAACATTCACGTGACGTCATCCGCAACTCGATGTGTACGCGTACTCGCCGGCCAGTGATGCTAACGGTACTGAATGTTCGGCTACGGTTACGTCACCAAAATGGCGGCCAGGCGCCATAGCAATTTGCGGGGATAATACAGGCTACTTCATTAGCTAGATAGTGCTATTTGTCAGTTGTGAAACATTGAATTGTGAACAACAGCATTGTCTTTATTCGATAAATAAGTTGCAAGAAGCTTATATGGAACTTTGTTTAGCAATATATAATTTAATATATAATATTGTTACGAGCTACTGGACTCGAATTAAAATGCCGTTGGAATTACTATAGAGTTTATTAGAACAGTACAAACACGTATGAAACAGGTACAAATATACTGGATACAACCAGTAACACTGCACGATTCAATAACACGCGCAAAGTCCGTCACTACATAGCTCTTCGAATGTACTACACACGTCTTGCTCGTATCGTAGTCGTCACTTGACTGCCCCACCCCTCCGTTCGGGCACTGTTTTATACTAAACTGTATAATACCGACAAAGGGGCCGCGTTCACTAAGTTAATCCTCCCATCTGGCAAGCTTCGACGCAATGCAATAAAAAAACAAGGATTCGTTCGACACTAATGACGGCCATAAAATAAGTACGATAGCAATGGGAGGTTTTTAAATTTTAAACACGACATAAACAAAAGAACTCTGAATGCAGGTCAGGCAATAAACTGCGTTTTATGACAGCCACGTGTGCGTTCTTTGTCGATTGTAACAATATAATGCTTATAATTTAAGTTACTAAAAATTACAACGTCTATTTGCACACCTACCATGTTTTTTGCAATAAATAATTAATTTGAAAAACCTATGTGAATTCGAAATTATATATGACCTTGAAGAAATACACTTCAGCAAGACTTAATTTGAATGAGGAGTTTTATATTTTAATTAAGAAAAGGGTTAAAGGGTTAAGAATGCATGCAAGAATGAACAAAAGAGGGATCAAAGAAAATTTACAATAATTAACCCTTCCTTTGACTTGAATTATATTGTTAAAATATTTTTTTCTGTCTTCACTAATTAAATTTTAACGAGAGTTTAGCCCAATTAACATAGTTCACGGACTTATTTTTATATAACTTAAATATTACAATTAGTAGATATTTTTGCTGACATAATGATTTTTTGATTAAATTTTATATATCATCATTTGAGGGTTAAAGCCAAATGCATTTATAGTGTTCACTTCATATCTTGGCATAGGGGAAGGCCCAAGAAATGTTGGCTTGACGTCGTGAAAGATGGCATGCGTACCAATAGTCTCAAAACGGGGGATGCTGAAGACTGCGCGAAGTTGAGTAGAAAAAGCGGACCCTGGGCGTCGGAGTGGACGCTCCGAACGCAACCGGGATTTAACGCACGGATGATGATGACTTCATATTTTGGCATCCGTGTTACTTTTTCATCTCTACTTCGCGCGGTCTTCAGTGTCCTTTGTTTTAAACCATTTGTACGCAATTCATCCTTCACATCGTCAGCGTGTCTTAGGCCTCGATCTGGCGGAGGTGGCATGGATAGGCATTTGCTTCCACTGTAACTAGCAGGTCTCCGTAATACATGTTCATACCGGAGTAGGTGAGTCGACTATTAAGCCATCATAGTTTAGATAGATTCGTGCAGGAACGTAAGAAAGAATATAATTTCCTGCGGCTGGGCGTCCTGTTATAAAAGGCCACAGTCAAAAGAACCCACAGCCACGTGTTAGGCTATTTGCCCGTCTGGCTACTACCCCTGGTTTAGAGTATGCCGACATGAATTGAGTTCCGGCATTATTGGCCAGATTCTAGTTTCCTTCAAGAGAGTAGCAGCTCAATTGTGATGCCTTTGGTGTTGCAAATGTCCATAGGCGATGGTAACCGCTTTCCATCAAGTGCGCTCTCTGACTGTCTGCTTAACTCCTGCAATAAAAAAATGAAAATAAAAAATCAACCAGAAAGTCAGCCTGTATGCTTCAACAATAAAAAGATCGATCGATATTACCTATCTCTGTCTTTGCAAGTTACCGAGTAAATTTTTCATTTTACCTTAGTCGAAAGTGCAATGCAGCATGTCGTACTAACATATGCTGAAATCTCATGTGTGCAAGTGGATTGCTGAGAGGGGCATCTGTCGCCGTTCTTATTGATTGTCGGCTGCAACGACAGCATTCTACAGTCAGCTCAATTTGAATCTTAGCATATATATTGCTTTTGCACAAGGAATCTTAGTGTAAACTACTTCTGTAATATTTACAACTGCCCGGCATAAAGCAGTGGTGGGTAGGTTTATTCTGATCAAGACGCTCCCTTACTTTGCGAATACGTAGAAGCGAAGGGTACCCGAAGGAGAATAAATCCATGGTCTTTATATAATCTCTGATATTCAACCAAATGCAATGTTGCAAGTACGATAAGTGATTTAATTTATCCAACTTACGACGCTTCACCGGATATATCATACCAGAGTCTTGGCTTATGTTCTGTGGTGCTCTGCCTTCTCCTAAGTGCCGGCAGTGTGGCGCGCTGGACTCTGGGTTCCATACGCTGGTTGAGGACGCTACATGGACAACACAGAAAGGAACCGGTAGTGTACGAAATGTACTTCCCCCTGCCTTAAAAAAATGTGTGGTGTGTCTATGATGTTATCCCGTTGGATAGGGCGACGCATCACTAGGGATAGGGTGTATAGGGTGACCCACTCAAACACACACAAAAAAAATCATCAAATGGGTATATTCGTTCTCAAGTTATGACGGACGATTCTATGATTGGCGGCCTCACTTCAACGCAGAGGCTCTGGGTTCGGTTCCTGTTATGGTAAATTTCAATTTTTCTCCGTTATTTACTATGGTCTGGGTATCTGGGATCGATCCTAGAGTATTCCGTTGTATATCCCATAACACAAGTGAAACTTGCATAATTTGGGTATATACAGTATGTGTGTTTTTCTACCGATTATATATTTATTAATATTTATGATGGTTCTGTGTTTACAAAGTGTCCCACTTCTATCATGCGTTCCTGGTGTACACTCTATGCTTTATTCGTTTTACATAAATTTGTCTCGAGCATGTCTCATACGGGAACGATAAAACACTTTTATAGAGATGACATACGCTCGTTTTATGCGAGAAATATATGCAAATCAATGTTTACAGTATGTTCAGTTTCAGTAAAGTACGACTTATTGATATTCACATAAACGTAATGAAAATTAAATTAATTAAAGAATTTATTCGAAACCATTAACATGGTGTACAGAAAAAATTGGTATCTGAAACAACTGCTGTAGTATATACCGTGCGGTGCAGTATTAGCGCCCACTTCCAGACTACTTGTTTGTTAAACAATTAAAAAAAAGAAAAAAATATTTTAAAGTTTATACACTTGCAAATTTTCGTGTTAATATTTGTAACGTATGTGTACATGTATGCATGTGTATATATATATATATATATATATATACACATGTATGTGGTGTGTATGCGTGCACATGTGGACGAGTGAGCGTGTGGTTACAGACTTATTAGACTAGTGAAGTCAGTTTAAATATATGCTAGTGATGTTCTTTTGTAGCATGAATTTCACCAGCTTTTGATAAAGAATTGTACATAAATAAAAAAAAGTGACAAGGTATGGGAGGGATTCTAAATTTCGCCACGTCGCCTTTCATATATTATATAGTTATAATATATTTAATATTTAAGCTTCAAAACACGAAATTTGAAGTGTTAACGAAAATCTTCAAAGCATTTCTATCTCTATTTGTATGAGCATAGTGTTTAAGGGTTAAATATAATGTAATATACCTCATCCTCTTGCAGGTTTAGACCTATGAGTTTGTGTTTATCTTTGTTTTAGTGTCGCTTTTTCGTTTCATCTAGTTTCAAATCACCAAATATTTTGTCGTATCTCATCGTAACGATATTTATCGTTTTTTGACGTTCACGTAGCAAATGAAATAGTGAGTAGGTACTAAATTTGATTCAGATTTATGTGTACCCAGTAATAAAAGTTATCAGTCATTGAAATAGAAGTTATGGCTTCACTTGATTTGTTTTTAATGTTCGTAAATTATATTTTCATGGGCGAAGCTTTGTTTTGGGTAGTATATAAAAGATTATGATCTCTTAATCGACTGGTTGTAAAATTTTGACGATGCTTTCAGTATCTTCCTGATTCTGTTCGCGCTTAGAGTGGTAAAAATAACTGTATTTCTTGTTGCAATTTATTGGATTCTCATAGTGTATGTAAAACAATTATAACACTGTGAAAAGGAATTATACCTTATTTTTCTTACAAGAAATAAGGAAAGATTCATAACAGCAAACAGCTTTAATAGATAAGTATACAATTAAATATAAAGTACATTTTGTCGGAATTGATAATTATTTTAATTTCTGAAGCCAAAACTAGATGGCGCTGTACCGTTTTGCAACGCACTATGTTTGAAAGAATTTGTATAATATAAGTATTATCTTACAGTTATAAAAAGAAGTTACTTCCGCCACTTTTCCTCTACCAGCTCTAACACGTTGCGAAGCGGTAGTAAAGATATACTAGGAAGGATCGAATCCGTTCCACCGGCGGAGTAGTCATGTGAAAAATCACTCGCCAAGAAGAAAAGAGTGACATATATCTTTTAATTATCTTTAACTCTTTATCTTTACAGTGAATAGTGTCAATTGCAGACAAGATGATTTATAATCTGTGAGTGCTAAACTAGCAGAGCCAACACGCGTACTGTGGCAACACAAAATATCTGTACGCATGCGCAGTGCGCGGGCCAACCATTCTTTCTCTTTTCTTTCTAGTTTCTTCTCATTCGGATCTATAGTCATCGCGTGGAACAGGAATGAATTAAAGAGTTAAAGATATAAATACACATTTTGAACGCAAGTGATATACAGATCTAATCACTCTTCGCGTCGGATATATATCTTTTGAGTTAATCACTCAGAAGTTACACACCTTTACGGCGGAGTAAAAAAAAGTCCTCATTGCCTCTCACGACTTAATCCGATAGTCATTCCCCCCGCAGCGGTCAAGCCGAGGTCGAACCTCACAGGAGGTACCTCCGCTCCCACGGATTCGGGAAGCCCCCCAAGCCCGGTATTGCTGAAAGAGCCATCTGCGGCAATTCAGCTGAATCCTGTACAAAAAAAGTACTAAGATTAAGTTTTAAGATTCCAGTAGCAAATACACATATTTTTGAGCATCTGTCATGTTTGTTTAATTTCGCTTCACTGGGAGTTTTTGGGATTTTTTTACAGTTATAAATAAATTCTTATTCTTACAATATACATTTTTGGATAAAATTCAAGTTAAATTCTCTTTTCTTAGTTAAATTGTGCCTTTACATGATTAATATACGATATTTTCTACTATAATATCTATCTTAAGATATGGTTTAAGTTGTCTGAGACATTTATAGACCATTAAAATATAGTGTAGTTTATTGCAAAAATCCTTTTTGTAATGTTCTAGAATGATCTACGGCACAACAATGTATGTATTGTAATTACAAAGGTTGTATACAATAATGTATGTATGGTTTTGTGGAATCGATCGGTGGAAAGCCATTATGCTGCCCATTGTTCCTGCCTTTACTGTTTAATGTGCCTAATGTGGTGAACAATAAAGAGTTTTCTTTCTTCTGTCTATTAATCTAAAAAGGTGACAAGGCTTCCCTGTCGGAAAGTGGTTACACCATCGTCTATACGCATTGTCGACCTCGAACACATTTTATAATACTATTCTTACGACCTGGCTATGGAAAAACTAAATTATGGTTGGCCGGTTCATATATGCTTACCATTGTTTAAATTTTGACATTCCTTGATGTAGCTTATGTCAAGTTTTAAATGACAGTAATTTTAGGTGGTGGAGGTGCCGACAAAGGCAAATTCACACCAGCAGCCCTGTAGAAACACATTTTATTATTTTTTCGGCATTTTGACTTCATTTGTTTATTTTGTGTTTAAAATTTGTGATTAAATAAACGCCCATTGTGTATTGTAATCTTTTATGGCAGTCATTAGCCAGGTGTGATTCTAGGAAATTCGGTTACGCGGCCGAGCAGATATATTGCGTCCGGGTAGTGTAAAGCAATGCCTCGATTGATGGACGAGACAGTCGAGCGATAACCACAAGAGGACCAAGACTTGTGTTCATTCGGTAATCTTGTATTACGTTTGGACTAGTTATGTTCAGTTATATTTGTAACTGTTTTATACGTGTTTGTATAGTTATAATAAACTCTATAATAATTCCAATGGCATTTTAATTCGAGTCCTGCAACTCTTAACAGTAAGGTAAATGAACGGTCGGTAAGATGTATGAAGCATATGACTTGACGTGCGCGACTCCCTTTACAATATATTTCTTGTCGGTCTTCGCAAAGCCCGTCGCTAAGCCCTAGGCCGTGGTACATACATACCTACATAACTTCACGCCAGGTCCCTTGCGGGGTAGGCACGAACAACAGAGCGCCATACAGGTTTATTCTTACCCCCTCACTTGCTTCTTTGACATTCATAGTTCTTGTCATGCACGCTCGTCTGTTCTTAAGGCTCCTGACATCACCTACTGTTAATACACGATCTATTTGATCATGGAAAGTGTGTCGTGGCCTTCCGCGACTTCTGCATCAGGCTGTTAAATAGCCCCATCTTCTCGCGCAAAGAAAACATTGGCAGGAAATTCTGGAAATAAGATTACATGCTTTGGACATAAGACAGTGTGTCACATATGCAAAATTGTATTGTGTCACGTGCGACTGCAACCATCTGTCCATTTTTCTACAGTCGCAAATAAACTTTAATTTTAATTTATAACAAAAAATTTGAACTAGGCATGTTTTGCTGAAGAGTTTCTTGCGCCGCGTCTTCTCTTCCAGCCACAACATATCGTGAAGCGGTGGTAAATTAGATTAGGCTCCCATAGAGTAAATAATAACCATAAACAAAATTAAAACTAAATCTTTAAAATGAACAAGTTGGGGGTAGGCTAAATAAAACTTTAACAATACTAGTTGGACAAATGTCATCTTTGTCGTCCGTGACCACGGCCACTGAAAAGCGACCGAAACGTCGGATAAACCAAAATCAAATAAAGTACCGCGCTTAAAACCGTTAAAACGTAGTTTTATTATGTATACAATTAGCGAAAACTGAAGAAAATATTAAAGTTACATTTTTTACCTTAGTGGTATACGTAGTATAGGCAGAATCTGAGCGTTTTTCGAATTTCGTAAAATTTAGTATTTAACCCTAATAGCCCAATTGTAGTCGTATATAAAATAAATAGCAGTAAAAACGAGTACACTAAAATATGACTGTGGAAAAACCTCATATATTGCTTAATCGGCTGTGCCAATTTACAAGTTTCTTATACTGTAAAATTGTAGGAGGGCTGGCGAGGTGTTCTAAAATTGTCTGTCCAGTGTCGAGTCTAAGGTTCTCTGATAATGAGCATAGTGACCAGTTGTTGTTCTTTTATTACCATAAACCCTCTGATTTGTTGCAAGTATCTATATATTAAAACGTGAAGCAAAAACTTTGTACCCCTTTTTTACAAAAATTGCGAGGAAATTTCGCACACTTGTAGTTTATATAAAGAAGAAACCACGAATGCTAATTTTTTTTAGAATAATGCATAAAAATGCATTAAATCAATAAAAAACATTACACGCACTACTTTTGTTTATTGTTCAGATAAATTAATAGTGTCTCCTTGGCGAAATTTGTAATTATAGAAAATCATTTGACACACATCTTTGATATTAATTATTAGGGTCGAATTTCGACCACGGGCGACCACTAGTCCAAATGGTGAATGACCCATGACAATAGTGACTGAAAACAAAATTCTTTGTTAAGAGCAAGTAATCTCTAAACTCCCACACACGGTACAATATTGAACTCAACTTTCAAATCAAATTATCAAGTGATTCACACGCCGTAAATTTTATGCAAATAGCTTTAATTCTTCGCTCCTTTACTTGATGCGAGAAATCGCAGCGCGTAAGCTTGGTTTTAACTTAATTAAATTCTGATGAAAAAGCGTGTTTACGTAACATTTTACAAATTTCAAATATACGTAGAGGAAGGTAGAAAAGATACTAATTCCTGCAGCTGGGCGGCCTGTCGCAAGATTAGACAAAATAACCTACAGCCAGGTGGTGGGTCATAGGTGGCGTAATGGCTAGCGCACGTTGTAGATTTTAGAGTATATATACATACATACATAACTTCACGCCAGGTCCCTTGTGGGGTAGGCACGAACAACAGAAAGCCATTCAGGCTTATTCTTCCACACCTCACTTGCTTCTTTGACATTCATAGCTCTTGTCATGCACGCTCGTCTGTTCTTAAAGCTCCTGACATCACCTTCTACTAGTACATGATCAATTAGATCATGGAAGGTGTGTCGTGGCCTTTCGCGACTTCTGCATCCATCCACTTTTGCATTGTATATCTGTTTAGTAATTCTTTCATCATACATTCGTTCCACATGCCCGAACCACCGGAGCATTCCTTTCCTTACCTTCACCCCGACACTCTCTTTCAGACCAACTCTCTTTCTTACTTCGGTATTACGAACGCGGTCCGCGAGCGTCACTCCGCAGATTTTGCGCAGTGCTCGCATCTCGACCGCGTTTACTCTACTTGCATGCTCTGTCTTCGATACCCAACTCTCGCTTCCATACGTGAGCGTAGGTACCAGCACCGCGTTGTGTATGGCAAGCTGGGCCTTCTGGCTGAGGTTTTTAGCGTCTAGAAGTTTACCTAAAGCTCCATTAACACTATTCCCCAAACTCACTTTTCTTTCTATGTCAGCGGTGTACCTTCCATCCCTGCTAAAAGCGCATCCAAGATACACAAACTCATTCATTTGTTCTAGTATAACATCATCGACCATTATCCTTGCATTCGTTCTGGTTTCTTCTCTTTCAAACACCATAACCTTTGTTTTCTTCGCATTCAAATGTAAGCCTCTCGCCTGACAGTCATCTTTCATCATTGTGACTAGTGTTTGCAGTTCAGTTAGAGTGGGTAGTATATAAAAATATACATAATGTTATTGTTTAATACATAGTTATGCATCCTGCCCCGGGCCACATTCATTGCGCGAAACCGAATGCTGACACTGCCCGTTCCCGGTGCCCACACAGGTGACCGGGGATGGTACGATGTCACCGCGGGAGGATGCATGGCTCACTTGGAGCTAGCAGTGTACATCAGGCCTGCATACACTCATTATTAATAAGCATATATTATCTTTAGTTATAAATCGGGTTTCCGATAATTATGTTTAAAATTTAAATTCAATGATAAATTTCATAAGTAAATAATTTTTTTATTAATATCGCTCCCCCGATCTTGACTACAAATATTGGCAAAGCATTTCATTGACTTCACAATATTGAAAAATATTTCATAGGTATTTTACTATCAGTTAGATATTTATATTAAAAGCAAGTTAAATCAAAAAGGTATGCGTGTGTGTGTTAAATACATGGTAGTGTATGTAATATTTTTGAAACGAAGTTCCTTATCGCGCGTTGCGAAAGGGGGCTAGACGGAAAAAATTAAGACCAAAAGTTGTA
Source organism: Dendrolimus pini (assembly GCA_949752895.1). Lineage (NCBI taxonomy): Eukaryota > Metazoa > Arthropoda > Insecta > Lepidoptera > Lasiocampidae > Dendrolimus > Dendrolimus pini. The sequence continues at coordinate 21,707,315 of OX457136.1, forward strand.
ACGACACTTTTTGCTATAGTTGTAAACCGTGCGGTGTTATCAATGCGTATCTATATATATATATATATATATATAGACACCACAGTGTTCTATACTCCAGTACGTCAACTAGAAAAGTCGGTATGTGAGCATACTGATTATTTTAAACGAACATTTTAAACTTTTCAGGTGTTCCTACCTTTTTAGTAAAAACTGTAATGTACTAAAATTTTAATTATTCATCATGTCTGTCTGTGTGTGTATATCACAGTCATTTTTCTCAAAAACTAACTACTATTTCTACCATAGAGATCTAGTTCCTTTAGTTTCTGTGATTTGATATTTCTACATTCACCAATTTCAATGGGAATAATCATAAGGGCGAGCTGCGTCGTAACCGCAAGGAACGCTAGTCATTGCATAGTAGAGTAAATATATCTAGATGAAAGTTTCTAATAATACTACATCTTTTACTTAGTTTATTCTTCAGTGATTTTTATTACTTCTTAATACAAGTATAATATAATTAATCTTTTCAGAGATATAAATTTTCTGTGAATCGACTAAAATACTACGCAATAGAACTTTTCCACGAAAGAGTTTTGTTTTTTCAAGACCTTTGTTTTGTTCTTAAGTGCTTAAACAGAGCAAAAGTAATATTGCTATATTGAATAGTGCTTTGATTTATTTCAGTAACATTGCTTACAGAAAATAAATTTATTATATAATTTATCGAGCTGGAATACTACATTCTTTACCAAGGGGAGAAAGAGAAAGATGGTACTTTGCAAGTACCTTTAAGTGGTGGCATCACTTAGAGGTACTTGCCGGAGATCAGCGCTGGCTGGAAAACTAGCATTATGCTGCCTTTTTAAGACACCACATTTAATTGGTAGATTTTTTATTTATTTATTATATGGAGCTATCTTGCTCCCATTCAGCCCTAACATAGTCAGGGACTTTGTTTTCTTATGTTATGTATCTTAATATTGTTACATGCCGCTGCAAAGGTGAATGCACACCTGCTTGTCATAAAGCGCAGTTTATTACCTTTGGATTATTTGCATTTGGAGTTCTTTTGTTTAGTTTGTGTCTAAAATTTGTAACTAAGAAAAACATTCTATTGTTATTGTACTTGTTTTATGGCATTCATCAAGCAGCTGTGTCGAACTAATTCTTGCTGTTATTGTTTTGGGTCGAGGCAGATTGAATTTGTACACAATAAAAGGAATGCCCGAACGCAGGGGTGAAGAAGTCAAGCGAGGATTATGATACGAATAAGACGTACATTCGGTGAGCGATATAGTGACGGACTTTGCGCGTGTTATTGAATCGTGCAGTTTGTACCGGCAGTATCTAGTTATATTTATACCTATGTAATACGTGTTTGTATAGTTCTAATAAATTCTATAGCAATTCCAATGGCATTTTGATTCGAGTCATGCACTCGCAACAATATTTATTAATTCTATACTTATTAATATTATAGTATCTTATAGATTTTTACTCTAATATACTATAGTGTATATAATATATAGCCGACGATAGCGTCAGCTATCTATTGGTTCCGAGGAGGGCGAGACGACGCCCTCCTGGCGCTTTTCCTTTTTATCACTATTTTTGCGATTTCCAAACAGAAGCGCTCAAAGTGCGGCCTGGATTTCTTTGCCGCAATTAGTTCTTTTATTTTCTCCTCTGTTAGTCTTGTTTTTGTAGCTATTTCCAGGTGGCACCTGTGCGCCTCATTAGAAATTAGTAAGATATATTATATTAAGATGTAAGACTTTTTGTATCGATGAGAGAAGATGTAAGAATTATTTCTTTCTCTCTAATTTTGATCAATTGTAACTCCGTGATCTTAAAATCGTCTCGGTGCAGGAACGAAAAAAGATTATTAATTCATGCGTCCGGGCGGACTGTCGTAAGAGGCGACTAAACAACCCACAGCTAGACACGACTCTCTGGGGCACGAATAAATCCATAAGGTTTCTGTGCTACAGTCTTACTTACATAATATTGAAAGAACCCTATTACTTAATATTAATCGTTATTGTATTGCTACGACCTAGACGCCGACCATGTCAAATTCACACCTGCATACCTATAGAAACACATTTTATTACCTTTCGGCATTTTGGACTTCTTTTGTTTATTTTGTGTTTAAATTTTGTGATTAGAAAACAGCCCTTGTATATTGTAATGTTTTATGGCAGTCATTAGCCAGGTGTGTCGGATTTAAAGTACAAACTGATTCTATGAAATTCGTTCTAGGCGGCTGGGCAAACATATTTCATCTGTGCAATGCCCCAATTGAAGGTCGAGGCAGTCGAGCGATAACCACGAGCGAAGCAAGACTTCTATACATTCGGTAATCTATTTAGTGACGGACTTTGCGCGTGTCATTGAATTATGATCTTCTGCATTAAGTTTGGACTTGTTGCGTTTGGTTATATTTGTACCTGTGTTACATGTGCGTGTATAGTTTTAATAAACTGTATAATAATTCCAACGGCATTTTAATTCGAGTCTTGCAACTTGTAACAGTATTATAAATTCGAAAACAAACTCTGTCTGTCTGTCTGTTCAAATACCCTACCACCTGGTGGTTTGTTTTGTCGCCTCTACAGGCTGCCCGGCCACAAGAAGTTGTATTCTTTCTCCGTTCCTGGACGGATAAGGCTGTATTATACTTTTATACTACGTGTGGGATGCTCTAACCCACAGGTTATGGTGGTATTTCTGTGGACTGTACTTATAGCGGAAATATGACCTGAATCCTTGCTTTATAAAAGTGGAAGCTCCACCAACCTTGAGATCAGCCCTCTCCTGGCTTGGTTCAGGGTGCACTCGGGAACTCAGGAACAGCGCACGGCACTATATCCACTCTTTATAGCACAAATGTACATAGATTAGGTTTATAAATATAAAAGTTTTGGCACGGCCAGTAATAATTAATTAAGTTTAGTAAATGGTGAGCGCACGGCGCGATGTCACGATACGTTGACTGTGAGTGTCCAAAATGGCTGCCCCTGCCTCTGCTGTCCATTGGCCGTCGCCTCACACAGAAAGAGGGTAGTCAACAAAATCAGCGGAGCGCTGTTTTTACCCACTTAATATAGGCAAGGACAGAACATACCCGCCACCGAAATCATTGTGATGATTTCCAGTCACAGAAAGTAAAAGATTGGAACGGATATGACCCAATAAATATGATCGGCGACTTTCTGACAGAAGGATAAAGAAGGGAATAGGTTCAGCCAAAAGAACTACAGCTACGAGCTGTATAATAAAAAAAATAAAAACAATGTGGTTACGAAGCAATGTATGTATAATTATAAAATTAAGCAATTTGTTTAATAGTTGAAATAAGGCTACTAGCCGAAAAACAGAGGGAACTACGAGTGATTTAGTTATAAACATACTTAAGAGTGTTATTATAATAGTGTAATAATAATAATAATAAAGAAAAATAAGATAATAATAAAAGAAATAATGTCGTCAAAGACATACATTATAAGAAAAATAAATGATTTAATTCGCATAAGGCAGCGGACAAACTTTTAAAACGGGTCGTTTAAAGGTTTTGTTGCCTGCTCTAACTTATCGATTCTGGCTAGCGGCCATTCGGATGGTCGTGCTAAGTCTGATTTCATAAGAACTAAATCTCCTTCTTTCAAGTTAGGTGGTGACGAAAACCACTTCGCTCTCTGTTGAAGAGTGTGAAGGTAATCATGCGACCAACGTTTCCAAAAGGATTGTGTGATCACACTTTGCACGGATTGCCAGCGTGATAATCTACTTAGTGATCTTTCTTCAATGTCAAATTCAGGTACAGTTAGCATATTCTGACCGACTAAAAAATGACCGGCGGTAAGCACATCGAATTCATTAGGGTTGTTTGAAAGTGGACATAGCGGGCGTGAGTTAATTATTATTTCTATTTTACAGAATACAGTTGAGAGTTCCTCGAAAGTTAAAGTTCGATTTCCAATAGAACGAAAGAGATGATGTTTTGCTGATTTTATTCCAGCCTCCCACAGGCCCCCCATAGATGGCGCACCGGGTGGTAAAAATTTCCAATGGACAGAACGAAATGTTAGACCGTTGAAAATTACATCACGATTTTTTACATTATTAAAAAACTTAAACACTTCCTTTAAGTATTTTGATGCGGCTACAAACAACAAACAAACAAACAAAATTCGTACCGCAGTCGGAATACAAGAAACTACATAAACCGCGACGAGATACAAACCTATCAAATGCAGCTAAAAACATTCGCAAGACATGTCTGACAACACTTCGAGATGCACGGCTTTAGTTGAAAAACATACAAATAGGCACAAATAAGCTTTATGAGTCCTCGCATTACGACGGGTGCTTTCCTTCACGATAAAAGGGCCTCCTATATCACACCCTACTTGGCTAAAAACCTTGTTTGGTTGGATTCTCGATGCCGATAAAGTGCCCATCATGGGCTGAATTGAAGTTGGATTGAATTTAAAACAGTTGACACATTTAGATAAAACGGACCTGATTATGTTACGAGCATTGATTATCCAATAAGGTCTGCTTAATATTCCGTGCAATGTCCGGGGGCCTGCATGCATATAGCGTTTGTGAAAACTTTCTATAATAAGTGAAGTAACGTGACACCTTTTTGGCAATAATAAGGGATGTTTAGTGTTATAAGGTAAATTAGCCTGATCTAACCTACCTCCCACTCTCAGAAAGTCTTCCATTTCAATGAAAGGTGAAAGTTTGCGAAGAGAGCTAATATAACCCTTTTTCTTGAGACATGTAATCTCAAACTCAAAATTATTCATCTGCATTACACGAATTATTGAAAGATGAGCTTGAGAAAGTTCACAGGATGTAAGAGGTCCTTTAGTTTTATTTTTCAATTTCAGGTTATTAATGAAACGGTGGCACCATGCCAACACTCTTTGCATTTTATAAAAATTAGAAAAACTGTTTAATGTTTTCTCCAAATCGTTTTTAAAATCATTTGAGTTAGTTGCATTAAAACAAAAAGCATCATCAGTTGATTTTAATTTTGGAATGTTATCCTCATCTTTAATATAAAATGAATGAATAGGTCACAAATCTCGATGTTGGTGCAACCAAGTTGGACCGTGGATCCATGCAGGGGCAAACTTAGCAAATTGATCAGGCAATATACCTCTAGAACAAATATCAGCAGCGTTATCCTCACTGTTGACATGAAACCAGCAGTTATGAGGCACAATGTCGATTATTTGAGTCACGCGATTTGCAATATAAGTTTTTAATTTGTAAGGCGGCGTTAATATCCAAGAGAGAACTACACTTGAATCAGTGAATGCAATGATCGAATAATTTAACTCTTTTAAGTTTTGTACCACAAACTTGACAAGTTTGGACAGTAGCACTGCTGCCATGAGCTCAAGCCTGGGAATTGACAATAATGGTTTTAACGGTGAAACTTTTGATTTGCTAATCACCAGTCTAACCTTTGTACTTCCTTCAGAGTTAATACTACGAATGTAAATACAAGCTGCATATCCACGCGATGAAGCATCACAAAACGCTACGAGTTGGACTGAATTAAAATCCTTAATTAACAAATGTCTTTCAATTCGTAGTTCTGAAAGGCAAGGCAGTGTAGAAAAAAATTTGTTCCATTTTTTCTTTATTTCTGAAGGTAGGTAGTTATCCCATCTTAGGCTGAGTTTCCATAAATCTTGCATTTTACATTTAGCTACAAATGTACATAGTGACAAAAAACCTACGGGACCAAATATACTGGCTAATATTTTAAGAAGTGACCGTTTTGTTGATAGTGTGTCCATGAAGTTATAGTTAAATGAAAAGCAGTCACAACTAGGTAGCCAAATCAATCCTAAAACTTTAATTGAAGAAGACAAAGTGTCATCTTGGAAGTTAATAAAAGTAACTTGCTCAGTAATTATACGAGTGAGAAGGTCAGTATAATTGCTAGACCATTTGCGAAGTTCAAAGCCTCCACTCTTTAAAAGAGATATCAAGTTATCTTGTAGCATGCAAGCTTCAGAGATTGTAGGACAAGACCATAATACATCATCAACATAAAACCCCTGGATAAGAACGTGAGAAGCGATCAAGTCTGGGTTGTCGTAGGCAAGCTGATGTAACGTACGCACTGCTATATATGAGGCACTTCTAAGACCGTAAGTATTAGTTTTTAGTTCATAAGTTCGAACTGGCTCGGAAGAGGACTCACGCCAGAGTATGTGTTGATACTTTCTTTCGGATGGCACAATCTCTACACATCGATACATTTTCGACATATCCGCTGCAAAACAAACATCATATAATCTAAAACGACTTATAATTTTGAATATATCCTGATTTAGTTTTGGGCCGGTCAATAAAATGTCATTAAGTGACATTTTATTGACCGGCCCAAACGGCGTGGTTGTACTAGAGGGCCGCAACACACAATGATGTGGGATAAAATATTCGGAGTCAGTGCCTTTGTATACTTCCATGTGCCCTAAAGATTCATATTCTCTCATAAAGTTAATGTACGATTTTTTTAGTTCCGGTGAATTATTTAACTTACGTTCTAATTGAAGTAATCGTCTAAGGGCTAAATTATAAGAATCGCCAAGAAGTTCATGGTCTGGATTTAATAAAATAGGGGAGACATAAGGACCGGTTTCGCCGCAATAATGATTATCATGAAATATTTTTTCAGCAAGAATGTCTTGCGGATTTGAATATGGAAATTCGCAAGACTCCACTTCCCAAAATTGTCTTAGAATGTCATTGAGGTTATTTTCTTCGGCAGTGTACGACACTGCTGGCAAAGAGGTAGTGGCAGAAAAAAACATGGACGTCATGGTTTTGGGCCTGATATAACTTGCCAGTTATTATATAACCAAAAATGCTGCTTAAAGCGGGAGGAATTTCAGAACCAAAGCTAATTTTTTTTCCGTCATAAATACAAGGGAAAATATCACTGGCTAAAATAATATCTATTTTTCCACGCCTATGAAAGTATGGGTCAGCTAGATTAAGATTTTTATATTGGTTTACTATATTATCAGCTATTTGAAGTGACGGTAAATCTCCAGTAATCTTGGTGAGTATAACAGCGTCAAAATAAAAGGAAGGTTCATTGCTCTGACGCGGCTTCATTGTCAGTGACGTCATACCATGGGTTTTAACTCCTTCGCCGGCAAGACCAAATATCTCCAGCTTGCATTTACGCGAACAAAGTCCTAAGCGTTGTAAACATTCGGTAGAAATAAAGTTAGTCTGAGCACCAGAATCAATCAAAACACGACAAGGCTGATAACAATTGTTTTTATCCAAAATGTGTACCATAGCCGTACCTAAAATAACGGTACTGTTACGTATATCTTTAAGTGAAGCGTGACAATTATTATTTATATTTTGTATACTCGCATCAGATGCTAGTTGCTCCGATAAAGTGGCCGCGGTGTGGGATGCGCTTGACTCGCCGAAGCACGGGCTCGAAACCGGTTTGTTATCAACGTGCAATAACACATGATGCGCGCGCTGGCAAACAAAGCATTTAAATTTGCTGTTACAATTATCCGCGCTGTGGTTCGGTTTTAAGCAATTGTAACATAACATAAGGGCATTTACACGGTTAATACGCTTATTAATGTCTAGCTCGCGAAATTTTTCGCTTTTATGTGCTCTCTGAACTGAAATCTGTGACGGGAACCACGTGGCTGGAGAGCTTCAGCACGTCAAGCGAGTCTTACAACGCAATCAGCTGAAGACTCCACACCAACGTCACAAAGGCCCTAAACCACCTTCAGTTGAGCGGTGCCCTGTTACCCTACCCTACATCTAGGGGGTCACAGACAGAATTGGTCACATCCTCAGGCGAGCTGCAATCAAAACATATTTCAAGCCGCATAAAAAGATAACCCAATTTTTGAGACCTGTGAACAACAAAAACAAAGAGAAGAGAAACAAAGAAAGAGGAGCATAAAAACACGGGTAAACATATTGCTGACATGAAACACACAAGGTCTACGAAGTCTGCGATCAGTGAACACACGCTGGATAAACCCAACCATTACATCAGATTCGATAACCCACAAATCCCCGCGAAAGAGAATCGTTTCATACCAAGAATGATGCGTGAGGCTATTGAAATCAAAAAACACCCAAATTTCAATAGAGAAGATGGTTGGCAGGTACCACCTGTTTGGGATCCGATCATCAAAACTATTAAGACCCAAACCCAGCAAAAACCAACTGCCAGACCTCAAGACACTGTGAGCTTTTTCTGCGTGCAAAGAAACACAAACCAACTCGACTGATAATTTCTTTTATTTTTCCTTCCACCCATTTTAATATTATATTTTTTTTTTAGAACTAGGCATGTTTGCTGAAGAGTTTCTTGCGCCGCTTCTTCTCTCCAAGCCACAACATGTTGTGAAGCGGTGGTAAATTAGATTAGGCTCCCATAGAGTAAATAGTATCCATAAACAAAATTAAAACTAAATAATTAAAATGAACAAGTTGGCGGTAGGCTAAATAAAACTTTGACAATACACGTTAGACAAATGTCATCTTTGTCGTCCGTGACCACGGCCACTGAAAAGCGACCGAAACGTCGGATAAATCAAAATCAAATAAATTACCGCGCTTCAAACCGTTAAAACGTAGTTTTATTAGTAGATGATTCCTTATTTAGTGGCGAAAAGTTTAACATTTTGTCTAAGTATCGCCCCACTAACAGTCGGTTATCGTGGTACTTATCCAAAAGACTTTTCCATACAAGTTCATAATTAGAAGCTGTAATTGGCAAACTTTTACCAATGTTCAATGCACTACCCTTTGTACACGAAAGCAAGTAGTGAAATTTATCGATATTGGGAATGTGCGCTTGGTTATGTACTAAGGAACAAAAGGTTTCATAAAAAGTTGCAAAATTTTCTATGTCACCGTCAAAACTGAATAGCTCTAATTTTGGTAGACGGGGACGAGATTCCTTCGAACTAGTAGAGATTTCAAATTTTACGTTGTCCGTTTTCAACGTAAGTTTATTGTATACTAATTTAACTTTGTAGAATATGGTATCGAAACTCTTTAATTCCTGATTTCGAATAGTAGCATCAGGATTCAAAGTTCAATTTCAAACATTTTATATATAACCTTTTCGCATTTCGATCTTATTTCGTCAATTTCCGAGGCCATTAACAAAAATAGATCTTGATTTTCTGAATCGGAAGTATTTTTTGACATTTCGTAGATCTCTTGTAATTTTTCAAATAATACTTGTCTTTGTTGGTCTAAATATTCTATGGATAATGGAATATCACGTTTCATATAAGTGGAAATGATGAAATTTAAATATATTTTTTCTAAAGCTATTCAAGTATTTGCTTAACTAAAAACTAGAAAAAAAACCGACTTCAAAATAAAACTTTTTTAAATTGTTGTTTTTTGTAATTGCTAAAATTACGAAAGACTAAAAAATATTTCATTAATATATTTTTGTAAATTACTTTTTGTTTATATTGCTTGAACAGCAGAAAGATTCAGAGTCCACCTGATGTCTTTCTTTAAATGAAATATTTTACTGTCGCGTTTGGTCTCAAGTTTGGAGGGTAGAGATAAAAAAACCATCTACATTTTATAGTGCAATAAATCTACCGTCATTTACATATAGATGGCGTTATATCGCTTGAGTTACAACACTTTCTTGGGCATAATACATTCCAACCAGTTTCTTCGTGTAACTTCCAGCCGTAACTCAAACTATACCAGTGTCATTATGACAAGTTTTTAAGTCCCTGTTTTCTTCTTTAAATATGGTTTTTTGACATTTTTTTTGGTAAGTATGACATAATAAGAGGATGAGTGCCGCCGTCTTGGGGAGGCCTACGTCCAGCAGGGGACTGCAAATGGCTGACGACGATAGATAGAAGAGAGATATTACTTAAAAATAATTAATGGTCCCACAACAGTAATTACTATTCATTTTGTAATCGATTAGAAAAAAGAAGGAGGTCCTTAAGTTATCTGTGTATTATCTGTTACTATTAAAAAATGTGTAATGAAAATTTTATTTTCGTGTCTCATACTCGGAAAGTACGCTTGAATGCTGGTCACATGGTGATGGATGGATGAAAACAGTAATTTTCGTCCCTGAGAAACGATTATCCCTGCTTACCCTCTGTCAAAAAATTTAAAAACTATGCCAACAGTGACCGAACTTTTTATACAGCCACTGTTAAATCGAGACATAAAATTGTAATTAATAAAAAATATTAATTTATTTAAATATTTATTAGATCGTCTCAAACTTTTTGGTCTGTGTGTTGCATGTCGCGTGACGGTCGGCGGCGGACATGGCCAATATGGCGACGCCTATAGTTCGCAGCAACTGACCGTGTAGTAATGTGAAAAAAGTTTCACTTTTACCGTGGTTTCATAAAACCACACAATATTTTTTATTTTATTTAATTCGTGCTGTAAGTTTTTCAATGACGCAATTTTTTTTTTTACATTACTTGTATTTCGGGTCTTTTTCCACCCCATAAAAACACCTTTTGCAGTCTTAATTAAAACATTCTATACATCCTTTTTCGCTATGTACTTATTTTTTTAACTGACATGTAAATGACACCTGACCAAGTAGACAGTTAGTTAACTAATAGATCTGTTTTGTTTACTTTTGAATTATCCTGTTCGTTGCTCTTGGCAGCTTTGACGTCAATAATGTTCGCTGTATCTCTCCGGGGAGTCCGGGGTGAAGACTTGACGACAATGTATTGTATAGACTGAAAATTTATTGAAATGTAGAGGAAAGTCTAAAATTTTGAATATCATTTGTTGGTTTCGTTTACATTAATGTACTAATTGAAACTTACTATGTCTATAGTATCAAATTAGCTGGTTTAATGGTTTAATATAAAACCTCACACACACACCTCACACACACACACACACACACACACATATATATATATATATATATAGTGAAGTTGGGGAATAGTGTGAATGGAGCTTTAGGTAAACTTCTAGGTGCTAAGGACCTCAGCCAGAAGGCCCAGCTTGCCATACACAACGCGGTGCTGGTACCTACGCTCACGTATGAAAGCGAGAGTTGGGTATGGAACAGAGAGCATGAAAGTACAGTAAACGCGGTCGAGATGCGAGCACTGCGCTAAATCTGCGGAGTGACGCTCGCGGACCGCGTTCGTAATACCGAAGTAAGAAAGAGAGTTGGTCTGCAAGAGAGTGTCGGGGTGAAGGTAAGGAAAGGAATGCTCCGGTGGTTCGGGCATGTGGAAACAATGTATGATGAAAGAATGAGTAAACAGATATACAATGCAAAAGTGGATGGATGCAGAAGTCGCGAAATGCCATGACACACCTTTCATGATCAAATTGGTCGCGTACTAGCAGAAGGTGATGTCAGGAGCCTTAAGAACAGACGAGCGTGCATGACAAGAGCTATGAATGTCAAAGAAGCAAGTGAGGTGTGTAAGAATAAGCCTGAATGGCGCTCTGTTGTTCGTGCCTACCCCGCAAGGGACCTGGCGTGAAGTTATGTATGTATGTATATTACAGTATTTATATTATAAATGTGAAAGTAACACTGTCTATCTGTCCCGTTTTCACGGAAAAACTACTGGACTGATTTGGCTGAAAGGTGTATATGTAATGTTAGTTCCGAGGGTGGACAACCCGAATAATGATAGAGATATATTTATGTAAAGAGATTGAGAGAGATAGATTTATGTAAAGGTTATCCCAGAAAGTAGGCTAGGCTGTGTTTTTTTTTGTGATTTGCCATTTTGGTAATTTTGGCCATTTTGGTAATTTCGGTCATTGTGGCCATTTTGATCTTTTCGGTCATTGTGGCCATTTTGGTAATTTCAGTAATTTTGCTGATTTTGGTTATTTTGGTCATTTTAACCATTTTGGTCATTTTTGTTATTTATGTAGTTTACAGATAAATCAATAAAACTAGAACAGGTTGAAATAGAGGATGAAAGTTTGTGTGGGAGACCAATCATTTCTCAAGTTATATATAGTACACTAATTTATCATCTATAAAAAAATGCGATAGTAATTCGATCTGTCTGTTAAGCTTTCACAGATCTACTATGTGTACTAGATCGCTTCTGCTATATTTTTTTAAATACATTTCATGTTAGCAAATAAAATAGTTTTCGGTATAGAATGATGTGAATCTTCCGTGGGCAAATAGCACTAACATAGAAATTGAATACAATGTAACTTGTATTAACGCCTGCTCTTTCAACAAAAGGTACCAGAGTTTGACCTGCGGCGCTGCTCCGGCGTAAACTCTAGTACTATAATACATCTGTCAATGTTTCGAGTTTGTACATGCGCTGTGAAAAGTGAAAAAAATTTCGAGTACGGGCGACTACTAGTATATATAAAATACCCAATTAATTATCTATGTACGTAACATAGAGAGGGTTTTAGGGATTTTCTACAAAATTCTGGTTTTTATAAAATTTTGTAAACATATACAGGGCGGCTTTTGAGTAGCGATGAGCAGTACACATGTGAGCCAGTACATTTGTCCCGTACAAAATACATTTGTACTGATACGGCTCAAAATTTGAAATGTACCACTTCAGATTTTTTGTCGCGCTACTAGTGAATAGTCGTGGTAGCGTAATGGCTAGCGCGCGCGCCCCTAAATCGAAGGGCGCGGCTTGGATCCTGACCGGAACGCATGCAACTCTTAGTCATTTTTCTGATCTAATGTGCATATTGTTACAATTACCACGTGCTAACAACGGTGAAGGAAAACATCGGGATGCAACCTGCACATCGAGATAACCGATGTGTCAAACCTGCCAAGCCGCCTTGGACAAGCGTGGCGGGTATACTGTCCGTTCCCCTTATAATGGGAGACCCGAGCCCAGCAGTGAGACATTTATGGGCTGATATTATTATTTATTTATTTACTACTGAATAAAAGAGAAAAGACGGAACAAGGCTTATGCTACAACATTACAATAATGCCTCGACGGATATTGACATGGCAAACAGGGACAACATGACAGTGTCATAATACGACGGTTATTCAAATGAGATGACCGAGGCCGAGCACATCCGATTTTTAATGAACATTGCCGAACTAGTTTTGAACGGGAAAAATGAGGGAATGACGCTCACCGCCTCACTGGCCTCATCGCTTCAAATGTCCTGTTGCGGTACTAACCTTACAAATGTCCTCGCCTCATTTGAAGTGGTACATTGTACTTGTTCGGTACAAAATGTCATGTTACTCTTACAAACTCATTTTAAAATCATGTCCTGCCAACACTACTTTGGAGACATGAGCCGTCCTTAGGGTCCATATATCCTAAGCCCTGACGTCGAGATAATCTTACGGTCTCAACTTGGCAAATAATATTGTGATCGCGGTCCCTTTGTTATTAGAGACCCCTCATCGTGAAACTTCGAGGGTCTCAGAAGTTTGTTTCATAATTGTTGTATGAAGGAAGAGCTGGGAAAGTTGATTTTATTTTTGCCCTGAAAGTTGAATAGCAGTTTATTAGAATAGAATGGATAACACTTTATTGCTCACCAAATATACAATTTCAAAAATGCCCAGTTACAATGTTGTCATGGTAGAAACAATAGGCGGCCTTATCGCTCAAAGCAATCTCTTCCAGGCAACCTAACTTAAGGAATAATCTAAGCTAATCTGGCGATGTAGGTGGTGACCTGCACCACCTACATCGCCAGATTTATTAGATAGATCTTAAACAAACGTACTTAAACTACATATTTTATAAATTAAATAAACATACTTAAATTACTTTATAAATTATACTTTCCGTGCAGGAATGGAGAAAGAATACAATTATTTGCGGTCGGGCGGCCTGTCATAAGAGGCGACAAAACAACCCAGAGCCAGGCGATAGGGTATTTGCCCGACTGCATGGCTACCACTTATGGTCAAGAGTATGCCGCCATAACAATCTTGAGTTGGGTTCCGGCATCAGTGGCCAGGTTCCAGACTCCCTTAAGGGAGCAGCGGCGCATTTGTAGCACCTTTAATGTTGCAAATGTCCATATTCATCAAGTGGGCCGCCTGCCTGTCTGCTGAACTCATACAACAAAAAAAGAAAAAATTAGATACATATATATTAACATATTTATAAAATATATTAATTAGCCTATAGTATACGAATTAGGCATAATTATTTAAGAAAAAGTTGTGTTTTCTGAGTGCGTTCTTAAATGTAGGCGATGTTTTGACTTCTCTGACAGTGAGGCAGCGCATTCCAAAGTTTGACAGCCTGCACTGTCAAAGAGTTACTATAAAAGTTTATTTTATATTGTTTTTTTTTTGCATCTCCAGCTTTAATGTATATATTGCACAAATGCTTTTGTACCGTTTTAAAAATGTGTTGTCGTCCCAACCTCAAGTCCCAAGTCGTAGTGAGCGCTGTGTGATTGAAAATGATGACGACATTAGTGACGTTCTCGCCACGACCACAACGACTGTGGTCGCCATGTGGAACAGCTGACGTAGCATTTTGGGCGTTGTGAGCTACAAACGGAACGCGTCCACTATGACCTTTGCCCTTATCAAACATTGCCTTGAAATTAGGAAAGAAAATATATCAAATACAATACTCGAAGGCCTACTTTCAAAGGTTACCACATGTTGAAACATATTATTCCAAACTCCAAAGTTATGTTTTCTTTGAATAAAATAACAACCGGCATGTTAAATTATGTTATTTTTGCATTACTCCATAAAACATATTTCTATGATAATGTTTGAATAATAATTTATGTCTAAAGGTTTTTGATGATTTATTCTTGTAATCGGTTTTTTATTCTTGTAATGTATTATTTCTTAATTTTTAACCGACTTCAAAAAAGGAGGAGGTTCTCAATTCGTCGGTTTTTTTTAATGTATGTTCACCGATTACTCCGAGATTTATGATCCGATTTACGTGATTCTTCTTTAGTTCGATGAGGAATAGTTGCCATTTGGTCCCCTAAGAATTTAACATAGCTCGGCCCAGTAGTATTCATATTACGAACTTTTTATGTTCCCGTTTCTTGGGACCTATATTTTTTGACGCGCGCGGCACCTTTCGTAGGCGTACCCATAGCTAGACACTAAAAAGTAACAAATAGATTTAAAAAACCAACTTCAAAACTAAAAAGTATTTATCTTAGTATATTTAAGATTTCATTAATCGCTAGACACTGTTTTTTTTATTAAATATTTTTATCTTGTTACGGTATCATTTTATAGATCAAAAATAATATGTTTCTGAAAATTGCACTTCAAAAATTGAATTTTAAAAGGTTACTCATTTTTTTAAATTAACTAGTGCATTACACGCTCGAAGAAAACTAAAGTAATGCAGTAAGGATTGCAATAATGCAAAATATAAGCGTTATACAGAAGATAGTAGAAATGTTGAAACTAGCAGCTATGTAAATGCAGTTTTGTCTTTTAAATATACTTCAATAGTGTAATACCCCTTTTTAAACAAGGTATTTTTTATATTATTATTGTTACGTGCGAGCGGGGTATGCACTTAGGATTGGAAGAAAACACCAGGTTTTGACTAAACGCTTTTATTGACTTACACAGCCGCACGCAATACCTTTCCGCAGGGTTGCCCCTATACACACGACTAACGCTGCACAGTCCCGACGATAAGGTGTCTCGCTCATAATACCGTCGCCGATATTGAGTAGCCCACCTCCTGCTACTGTGGTGCTCACCTCCGGTATTACCGCGTGTAGCTCGCTTCTTGTTCGTCTCTCGAACTACGCTTCACTCCTCCTTCACTTAACTGTCCACTAACTTTTCACTAAATTCACCACTAAGCTCGTCAGTGTCTTCTATTAAACTGTTCTTCCAACTCTTTCGTATCGCACTTGTTGCTTAGCTGTCTTGAACTGAACTCAACTCTAAACTGCCCGGTAGGCGCGCCTTACGCTGCTTTTATACCCGGAAGAATTTTCTGGAACCCATAATTTTGATCTTTTTTTCGTTATTCTTTCATTTACTATCTGTCCCTTTCCCAACATCTATCTATCTCTGTCTTTTCCTTCCCGAACCTTCTATTCCAGAACTTTCGTTCATCATCCATCCCTTTTTAACATCTATCTATCTCTGTCTTTTCCTTCCCGAGCTTTCTATTCTAGAACTTTCGTTTATCGTTTATCCCTTTCTAAATTGTATCCGTCCTTGTCTTTTCTTTCCAGAGTTTTCTACCTTGTTCTAAAAGTCTTTAACTGAATTATTCCACCATCACTCGGCACATTATTATTTAACGTCTGTCTGTTTATCAACTCCGCAATTGGAAATAAAAATCAGTCCTACGCACGAAGCCTTAAGTGGATATCAATTCGTCGTCGACGCGACCTTCACGTAGTTGTTTTTTGTATACAATCTTACATAACCCTCTTTCTGCTTCCAATATTCGTCAACGTTTTGAATTCTTGTTCCTTCTGACAAACATTGTAGAACTTCTAAACCCCTTCTTCTCAAAGCTCCCACACACTCATCGGCATGTTATACTGATTCTTTCTTCGTTCATGCAATTAGATTACACCCTGCCACATACGATCCGAGCCAGTTCATCAGAGAGCAGTTTCAAAAAACTAAGTAAAACAGCACTATCTACGAGTATCTTAAATAATCCTTACATGTCTATATTTTACATGATATATATACGAGATATATGTATATATTGTTACATGCCTACAGAGGTGAATGCACACCTCCCTGTCGTAAAGCCCAGTTTATTACCTTTCCCGCATTTGGACTTCTTTTGTTTACTTTGTGTTTAAATTTGTAATTAAGAAAAACGTTATATTGTTATTGTACTTGTTTTATGGCAGTCATTAGGCAGGTGTGTCGAAGTGATTCTAAGAAATGCGATTCATTACGAGCTGGCAGCCATATTGGTGCAGCAATGGCCCCATGGAGAGATCGGCAGTCAAGCGAGGATTACGATCAAAGCAAGACGTACATTCGATAAGCTTTATAGTGACGGGCTTTGCGCGTGTTATTGAATCGTGCAGTTTGTACTGGTTGCGTCCAGTTATATTTGTACCTGTGTTTGTATAGTTCTAATAAGTTCTATCTTAATTCCAACGGCATTTTAATTTAAGTCCTGTAGCTCGTAATACTATCTTAAGTGTATCTTGTATATAATTTAATTTTTGTTAATCTGTATATATCATACTACCTTCTGCTCGCGACTTCGTCCGCGTGGTGTTGGATAAAAAAAGTACAAGTAAGTAAAAAAAAAACTACATTGGTGCTCCGCTCCTATTGGTCTTAGCGTGATGATATATAGCTTATAGCCTTCCTCAATAAATGGGCTATCTAACACTGAAATAATTTTTCAAATCAGCAAATCAGCTTCTTCAGCTTTATATATTAGTATAGATGTTACATAATTAAATCTTCAAATATTTTAGTGTACACAAGCCTCCCTTCTGTTTCACCCCTTCTCGCTAGACTCATAGGTTTATTGGAAGAATACTCTTTTAGGGTTAAGCTCGCCTTTTTACATCACCATTATTCTATCATTTCATGTAACTTTTTGTGTACATACATACATACATAACTTCACGCCAGGTCCCTTGCGGGGTAGGCACGAACATATTTATTTTTTATTATTTTTGTGTACAATAAAGAATAAAGAAGAAGAAAGAAGAATAAAGAAGAATCCATCCATCCATCCCAAGAACTATTATAATGAAATATCCGGTTGTCAAATGCTTAGCAAATATCAAACTTAGTTAATTAAAGACTGGGTAGCAAGAATTAATTATTTAATTAATAATCAAACGAGCAACAAATTTGATATGTTACTTGTAACTTTATATTATATTAATATTGTTCTGATATTAATAACAGGAATATTGTTTAATAATAACACTAGTTATGCTCGCGACTTTATATGCATGGAATTTAAATTATGTGAGCCTCTACAAAAATATTTCAAAATGACTGACAGATGGATGGTTCCAATTGAACATCGTATAAAAGCTTTGATGTTGCTAAAAAAATTACTCAAGTGAGAAAGTAGGATGGCGAGATGTCTTAAAAAAACAATTTTCTAAGGCAAGTTTATTATACGACAGTTCTTACAAGGCTTACTTAATTACAATTAAATTGTTATAAACTAGTTTAACTTAAAATCTAATTATTAGCCTAAACGATGACCAAGCGCTGCGTGGCCAGCACTTTTGTAGACAAACGCAGGCCGGGCGATTGCCAAACCAGTGTTATGAGTAAAAGAATACAAGAGACAAATCTAGGTAGATCTAGATGTATATTATGGGATACTAATTCGCCATCATCCAACTATATAAATAACGAAAAAAAATCACCACGGCAGGAATCAAACTCTATGAAATTTATTGGCATACGTTTCTAGTTATCGTGAAGAACAGCCCATCATTAACATCATTAGCCAGGTGTTACAAGCTAATTCTAGGAAACTGTGGCGACATTGCCGGGCTAACATACATTTGCATTTGTGGAGCATAAAACGACGGCCTGATGGAGAGAAGAAGTCAGTCAGTCAAGCGACGACTACGATCAAGGCGAGACGTGTGTACATTCGGAATTCTAACGGACTTTGCGCGTTTTATTGACTTCTCAATTACGTTTGGTTGTGTGTTCGGTTTTATTTGTACCTGTGTTATACGTTTTTGTATAGTTCTAATAAAGTCTATAGTAATTCTAACGGCATTTTAATTCGAGTTTCGCTAAACTCGTAACAGCATCATAGAACACACGTCGCTGAACTGTTCAGAAATAAATACGATGTGAGGACTCACTGGGTAAGAAAAATATATTAATAAATTATACTAACACAATGATATCGCACTATTTTACAGATCAATCTCTGAAGGCTATTTATACTACGCACATTTTATCTGTGTCATTATGTGCCATGAACCTCCCCTAAGTGTTCCCCGAGCGAAAAACCCGAAGTAGTAGCTCTATGTTACGTACATAATAAATCAATTAGGTGTTTTGTATTACTTAACCTTCAATATTTAAGTTTATTGTTGAATTCACTACAATTACAAAGAAACTAAGTCGATATAGTGTAGACAACTGCACATAACCTGATTTGAAATACCTAATACGTAATGAACATGTGGGCAACCTGACAACGTGTTTGTTATTGAATTACAGTTATGGTTGTCTACATCGCAATCGCATCGCGGGATAAAATGTATCCCAAGTGGTAACTCGTGATATAAGGCCCCTCTGTGCCACGTTTTATTCATGTACGTTCAGTAGTTTCCAAAAATGATGCGATCGCAGCGCCATCTTTTTTGATATTTTCGTCTATCCCATGAAAACGATATGTCGGGATAAAAAGTATCCTAAGGTACGCCCTGGGATATAACCTAGATCTATGTCGAGTTTCATTTAAATGTGTTCAGCAGTTTTCACGTGATGCAAAAACGTGTGCGTCTCGGTACGCCCGACAGAAGTGATAACTTAAATTCATCAAATTCAAATTCAAATTCAAAAGTTTTTATTCAAAATAAGTTCCACTGGAGAACACTTTTTGAAGGTCATACATATAGGTTAAAATTTAATTTTACTTCCTAGTCTATGTACACCGCTTCGCAACGTGTTATTGCTGTTAAGGAGAAGAAGCGGCAAGAAACTCCCCAGCAACACGTCTAGCTAAAAAAAAAATTTCTGTATATTTGTTGTTCTATTTTTTATATTTAAGTACTTTTTAAAAAAAAGATTTTATACAGTATTATGTTACAGAATAACTTTTGAAGAATTAATGGAGTTGTAGCAAACAGTGCATATTCAATAAGACAAAAGCGCAATAAAAGGATAGAAAATAATTATAGTTATAAATATAAAGACGTAACGTATTTTTTTTTTTTTGCAACATATCTCCATATATTCCTTACAAGTACGGCAAGATAAAAACGTTATACTCGTACAAAACACAGTATAAGAGGTTGGAGCGAGCTGTTATGTAAATGAAGTTTTGTCATTTAAATATTCTTCAATAGTGTAGTATCCCTTTTTAAGCAAGATACTTTTTATTTTAAATTTGAATTTAGTGAAGGGCAGATCTAACATTTCACTCGGAATCTTATTGAAGAAGCGTATACCAACCCCCAAGAAAGAAGACAATACTTTTTGTAATCTAAAAGATGGCAATATCAGTTTATTACAATGCCTGGTGTTGAAATCGTGAACATCCTTATACCGCTTGTAGGCACTCAAATTATTACGAATATAAATTATATTATTGAAAATATATTGGCAGGCGACCGTCATAATACCGATTTCCTTAAAGCGTTCCCTAAGAGACACCCGAGGGCCGAGGTTGTAAATTGACCTTACGGCTCTTTTTTGTAAAACAAATATAGTCTCCAAGTCAGCAGCGTTGCCCCAAAGTAAAATACCATAGGACATGACACTATGAAAATAACTAAAATAAACTAGTCTAGCAGTCTCTTCGTCAGTGAACTGCCTAACTCTTCTGACCGCATATGCAGCAGAACTAAGCTTTCCTGAGAGACTAGATATATGAGCGCCCCACTGGAGTTTCTGATCTAGGTTAATGCCTAAGAATACAGTTGAATCTACTAGGTTAAGTCTAGTGTCGTTAAGGGAAATATTAACATCGTATTCTTTTACATTGGGCATAACAAACTTAACACATTTAGTTTTATTCGGATTGAGTGATAAGTTATTTACGGTAAACCACTTAGATATTTGGGTTAAGGCGTTGTTTACGTCGTCAAAGTTCTGTTTATTTCTGTCTACTTTAAATATAAGTGACGTGTCATCAGCAAACAACACTACCTCACACATATCATTAATAAAATATGGCAAATCATTAATATATATCAAAAACAAGAAGGGACCTAGAATAGAGCCCTGGGGCACACCCATAGATATGCCAGTCTCACGAGATTTGATATTGTTAATTTCAACGCTTTGGGATCTATTGTTTAAGTAAGACGACAGAAGATTGAGAGAATCGCCATAAATACCGTAATAATTGAGCTTTTTCAGGAGGGTCACGTGTTCAACGCAATCGAATGCCTTGGACAGGTCACAGAATACACCAATGGCATTCTGTGACCCTTCCCAAGCACCATAAATGTGTTTTAGAAGCTCAACACCTGCATCGGTAGTGGAACGACCTTTGGTGAACCCGAACTGTTTAGTATGAATTAATTTATTAATATTAAAATGTGAGAGCAGTTGATTTAAAATTATTTTTTCGAAAACCTTGCTTAAGGTTGGTAAAATAGAAATTGGCCTAAAGTTGGAGGGGTCGTTTTTGTTTCCACTTTTAAATATAGGAATAACTTTGCTAACTTTCATTAAGTCAGGAAATACTCCTTTATCTACACATCGATTAAATATTTGTACTAGTGGTAGCGCAATAGTGCATATTAAGTCACTTAATACTTTTAAGGATATACCCCAAAAGTCAGCTGTGTTTTTAATATTTAACGATTTAAACGTTTTTACAATATCATCTGTATCTATATGATTAAATTTGAATGTGATATTACATCGATCAACGCACTGTGTCATCAGCAGCTCAGCTTCCAGTGGTGATGATGACAAAGAGCTAGTTATTAAAGTTGGTATATCCCTAAAGTATTCATTAAATGTTTGTGCAATTTCAAAGTTATTACTAATGGTGTTATTGTTGATTACAAGTTTAATTGCATCATCTCGACGTGAACTCTTGCCGGAAGCATCATTTATAACACTCCAAGTTGTCTTAATGATATTTGATGATTTTTTAATTCTGTTACTATAATATAGAGATTTGGCAGCGATGCACACTCTTTTAAAGGTCTTAGAGTACTTTTTAATATATTGAAGGAAGTCTGGATTTTGATTAAATTGTTTTTCACTGTATAATTCATACAGTTTCATTCGACTTTTATATATACCTTTCGTAGCCCAATCACTAAACTTAAGTTTATTACTTTTGTTGATTATTTTGGTTTTAAATGTGTTTTCAAATTCAGCTTGTATAATGTCGAAGAAATTACTATACAAGTTGTTTGGATCTTCGCTGCTGAGATCCAAAGTAGGAATTGTTTTGGATAAATTATCTTTAAAGGTTCTTAAGCGATAATTATTTACTGGCCTACAGGTTAATTTGGAATTGATTTTAATACTATCAAAAGGTATTGATATAAACTGGCCACAGTGATCCGACCGTAGTACATCTAAGACTGATTTGTCGATTATTTCGCAACTACAAAATATATTGTCCAAACAGGTTGCTGAATTAGCAGTTATACGCGTAGGTTCATTAAAGACATGTATAAGATTGAACGATTTGAAAAGATTAATGATCTTGGAACGAGTTGATGACGTTTCCAACAAATTAACATTAAAATCCCCACAAACTATAGGCAATTTATTAGTTTTATTTAATTTTCTTAATAAGTCCTCCATTGTGCTTTCAAATACATTATAATCTCCTGTGGGGGGTCGGTAGACGCAGACAATTACATAGCGCTCAAGCTCAATACAAGAAACCTCCACAGTCCGTTCAACAGAAAGGGACATAATGTCTCTACGCTCTTTACATTTTACATCATTTGCTACAAAGATAAGTGATCCGCCATGTATAGCGGACTTCCTTACAAATGCACTTATCACTGTATAATTCTCTATGAAGTTTATGACTTGAAAAGTTTTAAGCCAATGTTCTGTAATACATAGGACATGAACCTTATGTTCTTTTAAAAAGAGTTCAATTTCTAAATCTTTACCTGCTAAACCCTGTATATTTTGGTGAACTATATTTAAATTAGAAGTAGGTTTAGCGTTGGTCATATCTAGCAGTTTAAAGTGCTAGGACTTGCAGTAGAGTTAATATTAAAAACATTAATGTTATTATTAAAATTTATGTCATATATATCAGTTATATCATACATAACTTTGTCATGATTTTGTATATTAAATGCTAACAAAGTAGCTATACGTCTTCGTAACTTAAAAGGCAGATACATAGTATCTTTGTTTAGCCTAAATTTACTATTAGTAAATTTATTTAGGTCAAAATAAAAAATAATGTCACTATGACGATGGGTCAAATTATAAATTAATAAATTCAAGTCATATCTAAGTTGAACTATTTAATATTGAAATTATTTAACCTGAGAACAGCTTACTTCGGTTATTACTTAAATTTTATGTATATAAATATGATAATGTAAAGAAAAGATATATTTTAATAAAATATTTTATTGAGTTGAAAATATATTTTATTCTTTACAATTCTTGAAAATGTACATTAGAATTTTGTTTATGTACATTATTGGTATCATTATTTAATCTAATTACCGAAATACGGCTAGCGCTGTGGGTTAGAGTGAAAGAGGAGGAGCCTGCCTACCGCTTCCGTATGCGTGAGAGAAAGGGAAGCCAGACAGATTGGCGTCGTAACGCGTTACGTAACGAAGCTATTTACCCTCCCATAAGAAGTAATCACTTCAAAATTATAAAAATGATATTTTTGAAATTTGCTGGTCCAAATTAGTCCTCCGAATTCAATTCGGAAACAGTTCACAAAATCCCTTCATGTTTTGTTTTATAAATCCCGCACTAACACTACTTATGGAATAAAAACACTCCCTATTATACAGACAGTAGAAATGTAGAGACGCAATACATCTCTAGGATCACGATTAATGACGACTTTAGTGTCGTACATTAAGTACTTGGGATCAATAATTCACTCGACCGAGAAGATTATTACGATGTCTAAGCACGTAGTGCGGCAGCTGGACACAAGTGGAGCATAGTGACAGATGTTACTTGGTACTATTAATTTCGGATTTAGATGAAAGGGCATGTATATATCCGTCATTAAAAGCCGGTTTTTATATCTTTCTGTTCATTCATTTGCTTTGCTAGGTTATTCTCCTTTTAAGGCGAAACCACCACAAATTTGTTGCCGAACTGTCACACACGGTTAATTGGGAAGCACCACAAATTTGTGGTCAAATACAGATAATTGAATCAAACGTTGAACTGGTGCTTTCTCCCTCTAACTACAAAGAATTTGTGTTAGAGTAAAAGAGACGATAGAATATAAAGATTTTGGCGCGCCAATTTTGATGGCTGTTGGCCGATTATGAACCAAAATATAATTAAATTTGGCCCCTTTTAAGGGTAATGACAATTTTGTACCAATGGTCTAGGGTTAAACGGTGACGTTAAAATAAGCCTTTTTTTCTGGCATATCCAAACTAGCTCCTTGGTTCCTTCAAGGAGCTAGTTTGAATCAAAATAATAAGCAAAGCTATAGAAACCGTATTAAAATACATACATCCGACATCTTTTACTTATGACGTTGATGGCGTGTTGGAAAGGGATAAACATATAGTCCTTAGAAGGTGTTTATTAGTTGATGTTATACATGCACACATCATAGTCTTCTATAAACAAGTGATAACCATTATTTACTTGGTCTTACTTTCCAAAGAAAACTCATGTATATTACACACTTTAAATTTGATAGCATAACTATGATTTATAAACAATAGAAACCTAAGATTTTTGTTTCACTCAGTCTCGTATATATTGTATTACTTTATACGAATACAAAATACGTTACTCGCCTTTTATTATAGCACAGTTTCTGGAGCTTTAAGACTCCGCCTACGACCATACACCGTACACTCTATGTACACCGAGTGTCTATGTAAGCGCTGGTTTCTCTTTCTTATTGTGAAATTGTTAGACATTTTATAGTGACACGATCATTACTGTTAAAATAGCAGTTGCGTGAATAACTTCTGTACAAGTGTATTAGCTTGCAGAATTTTCATACAAGTTGGATATTTTTTCCAAACACACACAAGAATTTCTCAAATTGTAGCATACAATATTTGCATATATTTCTGTTATATTACTAATTGACATGTATATGTCGTTTTTAGAAATAAATATTTTCGGGACACCATAAAAAAATTAAAAGCTAAGCTTGGGTATAAACAGTTATTATTTATTAAGCCTTTTTCTCATTCATCTTTTATTTAACCTACTATTATTAAATATATTCACATGTACTAATTTCTCATACGCACTATTTACCTGACCATTCTATAAAATATTCGCAATTTGATCGTGGTACAGTAAAACAAAAACTTCGATTAGTGTAAACAGAATACAAATTAGTGTCTGACATTTGTATCGCAATTTCCGTCGTAGTTTAAACATAGCTTTTATTAATGGTTTCATATGGAACACAATATGGGTCATTTTAGACAATCGATCTCATAATATGCTTAAATATTGAGTGGCATTAATAACGCCAAGGAAATACTATTGTTAATAACATTATTTCCAGGTAGTGCTACTTATTATTGTATTATATGTAAATGTGAACAGCGGTAGCGGGTGTTCAATTCTGTTTCAATTTCAGTGTTCCACATATTTTATGTTTTTAGAGCTTTTTATCTACTACAATATTAGAGATATTATTTAAATACAATATTTAGGTTATTAGACGTATTTTTTTATGGCAGAAGTTCAGCAGACAGGCAGACGGCCCACTTGATGGTTAGCGGTTACCATCGCCTATGGACATTTGCAACACCAAAGGTGCTACAAATGAGCTGCTGCTCTCTTAAGGGAGACTGGAACCTGGTCACCAATGCCGGAACACAACTCAAGGTTGTTATGGCGCCATACTTTAGACCAGGGATGGTAGACATCTAGTCGGGCAAATGCCCTAGCACCTGGTTGTGGTTTGTTTTGTCGCCTCTTACGTCAATAAGCAGCACGTAGGTAAGGCGAATGACATGTTTGATATTTAATCATTTATTGTAATGAGGTTTTATGAAATATAGAAGTTGCGTTAATCGCAAACAGCGAGGAAATATCATTGTTACTTCAGCCTTTGTTGCATACTCATGTCATAGTAGCGCCCTAGTGTAGCTAAATATTGTGCGAGAATCATAACTTTTAATTAATTGTAATTTTGATCAGAATTCGTTGTTTGGAATTTAAATGAAACAGTTTTCAAAGTTCTTAGCGTGTCACTATATTGTTACATACTAGACAAAGAACGCACACCTGGCTGTCGTAAAACGCAGTTTATTGCCTTTCCTGCATTCGGAGTTCTTTTGTTTACTTCGTGTTTAAAATTTAAAAACACCCTATTGTTAACGTACTTATTTTATGGCCGTCATTAGTTTCCAACTAATCCTTGTTTTTATTGAATTGCGTCAAAGCTTGCCAGATGTGCGGATTAACTTCGTGAAAGCGGCCCCTTTGTCGGTATTATACAGTTTAGTATAAAACAATGCCCGAACGGAGGGGTGGGGCAGTCAAGCAACGATTACGATACAAGCAAGACGTATGTAGTACTTTCGATTAGCGATATAGTGACGGACTTTGCGCGTGTTATTGATCGTGCAGTTTGCAACAAGTAGTGTCTAGTTTTATTTGTACCTGTGTTATACGTGTTTGTATAGTTCTAATAAACTCCATAGTAATTCCAACGGCATTTTTTAAATTCCAGTCCTGTGTAGTTCGTAAAAATATTAATAAATACCGCACAAACGCTATTGAAATCACAAAGTAGGTTGTGTAAGGGGCCGCTGTTATGAAAGGGCAGCCATAATAAATACCGCTCTCGCGGGCAGATATCAAAGTACGTCTCCCAATCATGTTTTTCACCGAAGAAATAAATATTAAGGAACATTTTATTACATCCACCTACGGCTGTTATCAGTTTGTATTTATTTGATTTTGTGTAATATTATCTGTGCTATCTATTTACTGTAATAAATAAGTTTTATGTTATTATAATGAAGTTATTACGCGTAGTCGACATTTTGTGAATAACGTTATTATTACACAGTGTTCTTTAGTTTCATCAATAATTTTCCAACTTAACATATTGTTACGAGCCGCAAGACTCGAATTAAATGCCGTTAGAATTATTATATAGTCTATTAGAACTATACAAACATAACCGAACCGAACCGAAGTCCAAACGTAATGTCCGTCACTAAAAGTTACCCGATTGTAGTACACACGTCTTGCTTCGCTCGTGGTTATCGCTCGACTGCCCCGTCCCTCCATCGGGCCATTGCTGTATACTGCACAGATCCGTACATATGTCCGTCCGGCCGCGTGGACTGAATTTCCTACAATCAATTTGTACTTTAAATCCGAACACCTGGCTAATAATCACAATACAACAATGGGCTGTTTTCTAATCACAAATTTTAAAGACAAAGTAAACAAAAGAAGTCCATATGCCGAAAGGTAATAAAATGTGTTTTTTACAGGTATGAAGGTGTGAATTTGTTTTTGTCGGGACCACAGTCGTAACATGTTTATTTACTTCAATACATCTCTTCGCATTACATGCTCATACGACCTCAGTCTGCTTTCTCTTGTTTTCTGCTATCTCTTATTTTCTGTGACTGTAAGAAGTGAATTGAAGTGAAGTGACTGTAACAAGAATGCACCTTTGGATGAACATGAGAAAGAGAGAGAAAAGCTCCATCTTTGCCATGGCTCTTGAACCCTAAAAACAAAATTAGAGACAACCTGCCTTTTCGCGAAGTTAAAATCAGAAGGATGTGACGTATGTACCTTTTTGTAAAGATATTTACCATATTTACATCATCACAGAGGCAATATAAAACAAAATTCAATTTGTCTTATTTTCGTGCAAAAGGAATAGTAGCCGCCTTTTGAAATCAGTCTTGTGGATGTTCATTACTTTCTACTTTGTGATATTGTTAGTGGGAAATTTACTTTATACTCTTGTATTAGAGTTTATTATTGTGTAATGATGTATATGTTGTTATTAACTTGTGTATACGGCAATTGATTGATGGCCTAATTGACTGTAAATTGCTTTGTCAAGGGCCTTTTTAATAAAGGTTGTTATTCGACTGAGTTGCTATAATGTATGGGTTAGGACAAAAGGAAAAAAAATATATGGGATTTTTAACAGAATTAAAAAAGGAGCTTGTCAATTCGACTCTATGGTGTTTTTTGTGCGTTTGTTATGCGATTTCTCCGTTAATTGTGGACCGATTTTCATGTTTTTTTATTTGAAAAATTATACACCTAAGTTTAATACTTATTTATTCCCAGAGGAGGAACGTCACAAAAAACAAATTAATCTAATTATATAACAGGTACCTATTAATTGTTTACAATAGTTTTTGCCGGGAAGAAAGTCTTTTTTTTTAGTTAGTTATGTGACGTGCAACTAGTGCTGTGCATATAGTACCGCCATACCTCCAATGTTAATAAGTCAAGATCTCATGATTGAATCACAGTGCGGACCGATGCGATGGCCGGAAGAAGGCAAAGGGACGTGGAAGAAGAAGCAAGGAAAGAGTGTCTTACCTCGCCACCAGTCCACCGCGACACTGCACTCGTCCCCCGGGTGTTCACACACTAACTAGGATTTGTTTAGAAGAATTAAAGTTATTTAAATTAAATTGTAGTACCACCTCTGATGTTACAAATTTCCATAGGCGATGTTAACCGCTGTCCATCAAGTGGGCCGTCTGCCTGTCTGCTGAGCTTATGTAATAAAAAATAATGAATGGCCCTAAGCATAAATACCTTAATACAGCGCCACCTGGCGAAATTATGTAGCGCAAGCGGTAAAGATCATGCGAAACCATATTAATTGAACGAAGTAGGAATCCAGCCGAGGCGAAGCAGCCGTGCTTTAATTGAAAGAAGCTTTATTTCACTTTTGTTTGGCATTGTTAATCAAATACCGACCCGACCCGGATAGCCCGGGTGTCAATAGCGACCGGGATTACTAGGGTGCCCCATTATATTATGGAGCGCAAAGTGGATTCTTTGGATAGTATTAATTTGGCATTAATTATATTCTTAATAAGGAATATTCACTCGTGGAATGCAAGCGATAAATAGGAAAGCATCATTTGTAATTTACCGTGTTGGCTGCTAAGCCAGATTTCATGTACTTTCATACGTGCGCAGCTAGGATGATTAGCTCGGTTTAAGTATATTTGGTGGTGCTTACCAGTCGCATTTAACCTGGTTACACCAGTTTTTGTGAAACTAGCAGCGTCGAATAAACAGCTATATTTTGCAATTTTCTAGTTCTTTGATGTACCAATCTACGAACGGGTTAACCGGATTAAGCGGATTTTTGAGGATCTAAATAACCAGGTCTGCTATACGTTGTAACGCACTAGTAATAAAGTTACCATGTTTTTTTAAGCCTTGTAATGCAGTAGAATTTTCAATTTCTAGGTATGGGACAGGGATTAAAATTAAACTTTATCGATAGGCACGTTTAAATTATATTTATTTTTTCTTCTTACTTCTCTAGCTCAAACTCTTTTTGAAGTGAAACTTCTTTATCGGCGTTGGGAAAAAAATTACCGTCACATTTTTTGGTTACGCGTCACATTTTTTACGTTACGCGCCATCTTTTTCTTGCCCCCACCATGGTCGATTCGACCGTGGTAGCGTCGTTTATTTATTTAACCAATTTCTGTAAAATTGCATATAGTAGATAATTTTTCTAAAAATAAGGTCAGTCATAAAGAACACGTGTACACTAGTACAAGCACACTTTTTTTTAATAATTTTTATAGAGAAGTATGTTACATAATTACTTTTCGAAGAATTAATGGAGTTGTAGCAAACAGAGCATACTCAGTAAGACAAAGACGTAATAAAAGGAAATAAAAATATTATTGTCGTTATAATAATGACCAGACGTACCTTAAATTTATGCTGCAATACATCTCCATACATTTCTTACATGAAGATGAAAAAGTTATAAAGTACAAGAGACTGGAGCGAGCTTCTATGTAAATGAAGTTTTGTCATTTAAATATTCTTCAGTAATGTAGTGTCCCTTTTAAGCAAGATTCTTTTTAATTGGTTTGTAGATTTTGAAATGTATATCACTTTCTATGGGTGCTCGAAGACTAGCAATTTTACCTATTTCAAGTAGAATTGTTAAGAAACTAGCGGTCCGCCTCGGCTTCGCACGGGTATCTAAGAATAATTTTTTTATTGAGTTTAATTACCGACTAAGCGAATTCAAAATATTTCCCCTCCCGTACGGCCCGTACCCCAGTGACGCCTACATCGCATAAGGTGCTGCTTAGCTAGTCGAGCAGAGT